>MU182350.1:320300-385080 GCA_016904865.1 Pissodes strobi
TTCTCAAACTGAGGGAATTGACGTTATTCCAAGAGCATATTGACTTTCATATGTGGCAAGAGAATATTATTTTGTGTGTGGCATTAGATTTTCTTGTCGAATTTGTGCAGTGAATTAATCCACTCCGAAGCTGCCAGTAAGTATTATTAAAGAATCCTAACTAATATTATAAATGCCAATGTGTTTGTTTTTATTCTATGGACAAGCTAATATGTACAGGTAACGGCCATAGCACGTGGAAAATACCCGTTCTCGTCCGATCACTGAAATTAAGCAACGTCGGGCGTGGTTAGTACTTGGATGGGTGACCGCTTGGAACACAAGGTGCTAAGGAACATCATCAATAATTTCTATTCCTTAACCTGTTCAATTTGATTGCCGTCTTTTAATGCTCTTGAATAAGTGATTGCAACAATCTACGACATTGAACTCTTAGTTTTAAAAATAATAATGTTGTTTTGAACATTGACTTCGAGACTGTTTTTGCACAACTATTTGCATAATCTACCTAATTCCTCGTTAATCGTATTTATTAAGTCATTAATATTATCACTTTCAAAAAACACAATGGTTTTGTCTACGAAAAGTTGAGTATTACATTGTGTAACAAACTTAACATGTTTTCTATTGAATTCTTCTATGCAAATTATTTAGTTAGTGATCTAAGCACTTGTAACTTGAAACTTGCAGTGGCGTGTCCATGGGTGGTTCAAACTCCCCAAGGCTCATAAATTTTCAAACAAAAGTAAAGAAAAAAATGGAAAACAAAAGAAAAAATAGAAAAAAAGATATGCTTATTCACAAATACTTGCTAAAATATTTTCCATTAGTTTGCCACTCTGCAAAAGTTGGCAAACAATAAATACTGACTTGGGGAGCTCTGTGGCCCTTGCAAAAAGTGTCGGAAATACTTTACGTAACATTCGAGAAAATGCTGAAAATGAATTTAAGCAAATGGGCAGTACAAATAATATGCGATAAATATAATGTCGAGATATCAGTTCCTCGAACTACCTCCAAACAAACGTATGATAATGTCTCTACTATGGCTGGAATGGAATTCACTCATGGTTTAAAAGATTATTGAACAATTAAATGCAAAGGCTTTATTTGTGCCATGTTCAAATCATTCTTTGAATCTCTGCGGAGTACAATCTTTCACTACAGTAGCAACTTGTGGGACTTTTTTGGAACTCTGGAAAGTGTTTATAATTTGTTTTCGGCTTCAAGCCATAGGTGGGATGTGATGATGGAGAAAGTCGGAGTTTCCATTAAAATACTTACCGAGACTCGTTGGAGCGGTAAAAGCAGTACATGCGGCGCGGCGGTGGTATAGGCGCCATTCAGTTATTAACAAATGTAAAAGAAAATTTGTATAAAAGACAATCTGCCCATATCTTAATGCCAGCAATTTGCGCCTCATCTTTTTGGTATTACTTATCATTTTGGAGTATAATTTTAGAAGAAGGCAATCAAGCACAAACGTACTTGCAAACTGCTGGTATGACATTTGGTAAATGTGTTATAAAGATTAAAGCCCTAATGCCAAAGAAACGTACACAAATATGGATATTTCTGTTTCAAAAAGAATAAGAAAAAAAAATTATGCCAGGGGAAGAAGTGCAAGATGCGGGTTTAACAATTGAACAAGAACTTAAACATAGTATGTTGGAATGCTTGAATCACTCTTATGCCGAAATTGATAAGAGATATGAAGCAATACTCCACACTTTCAGTTTCATCCAGCCTGATAGTTTGACGAACAAATCAGAAGCTGCGCGTTGTAGTCTCGCGCCAGCACTGGTGGAAATATATGACGAATTCAAAGATTCAGAAGAAAATATCGTTAAAAAGATTTTGAGGTTAAGACGGCATTTAAGAGCGAAGAAGTTTACAGCCAGTGGCCATGTTTAGACTATTCAAAATTTATTGTTAAATACAATTTTTGCGAGCTACTACCGACACGGTAAAAAAAAATTATTGTACTCTGCTACCGACACTATTTTCAAGTTTGAAATTATTTATTATAATATGTGTTTCAAATGCCACCTGCGAGCGCTCATTTTCGAAGTTAAAGCTCATAAAACATTATGTGCGCTCCACAATGGGATGCATATCCTTCCCTATTCGCTTGAAAGGTATATTGTTTTTTTTTGACAAAAGTTACTAGTGCCAAAAAGTACTACGCTGGAACAGTAAGAACTCCTAATTCAATAAAAAATGGTTTACAAGACGGTCGGGGATGGAGGCCCAGCATGCATCTGATAATTATTTTTGTACTATGAATATATTATGTGAAAACCTAGAAGATCCCCAAAAAGCGCTGTTATAATTAATCTCGGACTGCACATATGCAAAATAAAAAGTTTGTAAGCTCCGCAAAGATACAATATCTCTAAGTCTCCTAAGCACAGCGTATTTACTGCTCAGTTTTGCCTGGAGTTGAAAATATGCAGCTCCCAGCTAATGCCGGACTCCATGTGCACCCCCAGAAATTTAACAGAATTAAGGTTGGGAATCGATTTATGCTGATAGTGGACATAGAGTGATTCAGTGAGAGGTTTGTTTTTGTTAGATAGTATTAGACTCCTCTTAGTGGCATTCAAGTAAAAATGGTTGCTTTCACACCAGTCAGCCATGTCACGCACCATACGGGAACAGTCCACCGACAAGCCAGAGAGCGTCGGCCGAGCCAGCACGACTGGCGCATCGTCAGCATACTGGCAGATCATAACATTCCCCAGAAAGTCAGGTAGAACGTTGACATACAGCAAAAATAACAGAGGGCCTAGTATTGAGCCCTGGGGAACTCCCCTACGCATAATAGTGGAATTGGAAAAACGATTTCTTCCATTAAGCCTTATATTAACTGACTGGTATACTTCTTCTGTATAATTTCAGTAGATTGAGGACCACTCCTCGCACTCTGTACCTTTCAAATTTATTTAAGGGTAGTCTATGATCAATGGTGTCGAAAGTCTTTGAGAGGTCCAAATAAAGACCCGCCACCACTTCGTTTAATAATAATAATAATAATAATAATAATAATAATAATAATAAATGACTTTTATTAATGAAAAAATACAGATAAATACATAGTAATTATACAAAGAAACACAAAAATAGCGCAATGTCAAAGCTTGGCGCAGTCTAGCTTAAGCAGCTACTCTACTGAACCAAGCTAGACACAAATAATGCGTACTAAAGAATAATGTTATACATTAATATAAACTTGAATACAAGCAAACTCAAGATCACAGTACTTTTTGTTAATAATTAATACATTTACAGTTATAAAGGTTGCATATTGGAAAAAGAAGTACTTGAGAAAAATCATTCACATTGGTAGGTGTAATTAAATTGCAGTAAGTTCAATTTCCTGTTTTCTGTAAATTTAAGAGATATTTTCTATATTTTATTTTAAACAAGTTTACATTTAAATTTAAAAATTCTTGGGGCAATGCGTTATAATACCTGACAGCATTATATGAAAATGATCGCCGAAACAAGGCAGTCTGGTGCTGCGGCATAGATAGCCTAGTTATGTTTCTAATATTTATACCATGAACTTCGCGGCGAAAAATCATACGTTCCCGGATAGAAAGAGGGGAAGAAGGCTTATTGATAATCTTAATTAAGAACGTACAAAAGTGCAAGACGCGTCGATCATCCATTCTTAGCCAATTAATATCGCTATACAGATGAGAAATATGATCGAATTTTCTAACACAAAACACAAATCGAACACAAGCATTCTGTACTCTCTGTATGCGAGTTCGGCTCTCCTGATCTATACAAAAACCATAAACAAAATCACAATAAAGTTAGACAGCACAAGAGACTCACATAAACTTCTTCTCAATTTAATATTTAAGATATGTCTATTATTATATAACATCTTGAGAGATAGATATGTCTTTTGAAAATTTTTTTTTAGATGCTCTTTAAAACGAAGATGTGGTTCAATTATTATTCCAAGATTCTTTGCAGTATCGACAATGCTCAGCTTAGAACCATTTAGAGTTATGTTCAAAGTGGTTTTTAACAAATTAACCCTGTTCCTATTACCAAACACCAACATGCAAGATTTAGTAGGATTCATTCTTAAGTTATGACCCTTGGAAAGCTCACTCAATATCGTGAGATCCCGATTTATAGCAAATTCAGCCTCCTCAATATCACCAGAATCAAAACAATAGTACAACTGTGTATCATCTGCAAATGCCTGTACCTTACAATGAACTAAAGATTTAAGGATATCGGAGGTGTAGACCAAAAACAGCAGGGGGCCCAACACTGAACCCTGCGGTACACCAGAAAGAATCATCGCTTGTTCCGAAAACCTATTATCAGAGAATATCTGCTGTGATCTCCCCGATAAGTATGATTTAATTATAGAGTACGATTGCTCATCAAAACCATAGTATTTAAGCTTGGAGATAAGTAAGTGGTGATTGATGGTATCAAATGCTTTGGAAAAATCCAGAAGCATTAATACAGTATTCATTTGTTTGTCACAAGCCCGAATAATGTCATCGATTACGTTAGTCAAAGCCACCATCGTACCAAAATCCTCTCTAAATCCACACTGTGTTGGTGGAATAATTTTATTTAATATTAAATATTCGTACATTTGTTTATATAACAATTTCTCGAATACTTTAGAAACAGCCGGTAAGATACTTATCACCCTTATATCATCAAGACTTTGTGGATTCGATACTTTTGCCAAAGGTTTACCAATTGCCACCTTCCATTGATTAGGAAAATAACGTATTTCTAGACATGAATTAATTATATTATGTACTATATATTTATCTATGTGAGGGCTACAATATTTTAACATCTGAGGAGATATGTTATCTGCTCCAGTGGCATTTGTCTTGATACTATTTAAAATACTATTAACATCCGAAACATCCGCTAGTCTGAAAGAAAAACTCAGCGAGTCATTAAAAATATGATTCTCGTAGAAATTGATTCTTTCAGTACAATCCGATACATTTTGAAGAGAAGGAGCAAAAAAAGTATTTATATCGTTAGGGTCAGATAATGAACTGGGTATTAAGCTGTTCTTACCCGGGCATATATTAAAATTTCGTATAGCTGACCAAACTTTACGAGGGTTGTTTTGGGTACATAGAGAATTTAGGTAGGCCTTTTTTTCTCTTCTAACAACAGACAAAGTAAAATTTCTTAAGCCCTTGTAGCGAATCCAGTCTTCGTTACTTTTTGTTCTCTTAAACCTTTGCAATGCAGAGTCTCTTTGCTTCATAAATACCTTTAAATTAGCCGTTAGCCAGGGTGCCCTTGGTTTTGTTATTCGAGACTTCTTTACAGGAGCATGCATATCGAATACCGTTAAGATAAGATTATTAAATATTGATATTTTATTACTTATATCATTTTCATAAAATATGGAGTCCCATGGCAGAGAGAGCATGTCTCTCAAGAAATAAGCTGAGTTAAAATTTTTAAAACATCGATATTCAATTATTTTCGGAGACACATGGACCTTCGCCAAATCCAGATCACAGTAGATCATTTTATGATCTGAAATATCATCAGCCGCTATAACTCCGCATTTAGTTACCAATGAACGGTTAGTAACAAAAATAGCATCAATTAGGGAGCTTACACTTCCGCATATTCTGGTGGGTTCCTCTATAATTTGCACCAGGTTATAATTTTCAAAGAGAGACGTTAATGGGTTTTGCAGATTAAGGAGATTAACGTTAAAATCGCCTAAGCAGAAAAGCTCCTCTACAGTAGGGAAAATATTAGAAAATATATTATCGAAATCACGTACAATGCTGTTAAAATTTAACGTTGGTGGCCTATAAAATACTAGAAACGCGTAAGTTTTGGTCGCTATTTTTATTTTAAAAATCATGAATTCTAATTGAGCATTTACATCAAATTCTAGAGTAACGATTTCAGTGGTATAAGCCAATTTCACATAAATAGCGACACCTCCTCCCCTTCCAACACGGTCCCTTCTAAAAAACTGATATCCCGGAATTTCGAATAAAGCAGAACTGTCACCACCAGAAAGCCAGGTCTCGGACAATACCACCACATCGAAATCATTGTCCTCCACCAAATTCCTAAATTCATTGAACCCCGTAAATAAAGATCTTACATTCAGATGACCAATTTTCATATTAACAAGAATAAGATATATATGTATATATATAAATAAGTAGTAGTAAAACAAATCAAAAAATATTATTATTTAAAAAGTTAGTACTGTGACACAACCAAAGATCAAACAACAAAGAGAAGCCCAATATAAATATTTACAAACAAACAACCCGTTGATAGCCGTATGAATAAGAAAGTGCGCCTAGGCCGCTCACTTTAAGAATAAAAGTAATAATTCAATAATAAAAAAGGAAAGCCAATAATATACCCAGAGATACAGAAACAAAAAAATATATACAGTATGTCCTATCATGATTAGTACACAAATGAGCACTTATGAATTGTTAGAATAACTCATTAATGCCACATAACATCAAGATAAATAATCATTAGTGAACCGCCCACTCAAAAATTTGATATACGTAGAGTTAGTTATCACGACAATACAATAGTTATTCATAAATTTGTAATCCTATTTATGTCCGTTTCATCGGAAATGCGATGAACAACATTATTGTGTTTAACATAAACGTTTCCGTGCAACACCCATGTTTCCTTGCTGGAAAATGTTTGAATAGCACTAATAAACAACGAGAGACGCATTTTAGTGAGATCTTCCTTAATTTGCATATCGCGTTTATTAAGATTTTTGCGGTTTTTTAGAACCGATACTCGAGCCGTCTCGGTAGAAAACCCTACGAGCACTGCCGGCGGCTTATCACTTGGAATTCTTGATGCTACTCGGTGGCACTTTATTATATCGGAGTTTTGAATATTTGCTGCTAACTGTTTATTGAATAAATCCAAAACTGTAGCACGTAGTTCTCACTGGGTATACCGAAGATTCGCACGTTGTTATTGCGCATCGACTGTTCCTGTATGTCCAAAATTTTCTTCAACTGTTTGTTCTCGATTTCAAGATTATTAGTCTTGTCCTGAAGTGATGTAATCATTTCATTTTGAGCGGCAATTTGCTCCTGAAACTGTTCCCGTACCATCCTTGCTACTTTGTCAGATATTTCTTGTAGAAATTTATCGTTAAATACACTTATAATCGTTGACTTTATCTCGCGTACGTCAGCTGTCGAGAGAACCATATTGGCGGGAAAGATGCAAAAGGTTGAAATTTGCAAATTACGGGCAATATTCACCAGGAAAGGTGGATCTGGAGATATATAAATACCAGAGCAATCACCTCAAACACAAAACACCAATTAAAGCACTGATTAAACCACGTTAAATGAATGATTTGTTAGGAGCGAAGTAAACAAGCACTCATTCACACGAACGCCATCTGTCAAGCTTTCCAATAATCTCTGTCAGGGCCCGAAAAATGGCCATATCCGTGGATTTTCCACGTAAAACCCCAAATTGGCTACTCCTCAGAATGTTGCATCGAGTAACGAATGGCAATAATCTCTCTTAAATACTTGGATCATGCCGATCGCTCTTTTTGTGGATTGGAAACAGTTGTGCAACCTTTAATGAATCTGGAAAAGTTTTCAACAAAAAAACAATTATTTATAATGTAAGTAAGTGATATGCAATTAAATTGAGCAATGGCGGAAAAATAGGGAGCTCATCCATTCCAGCTGAGAACTTATTTGGCAAACCCATGATTATTCGGAATATCTCATTCTCATCAACTGGTTCAAAAACAATGTATGAGGATTTCCATAATTTATGTCTTGATTATCGGTACGATGTAAAGTGATATTGGATAAGGCAAACTGATTTTTAAATATATTAAGGATAGCTGCTGCATCGTTAACTAAAGTATTGTTATAGCGAAATGTAAGTTCGGCCGTTTTGGTGTGCTTGATCATTCTCTGTTAAAAATGTACGACATTGTATTTTTATTTTTTGCAATAGCTATTTTGTTATCATTTAACCCCAATTTAAAATCCTTGTTTTTTAACGATTTTAACGACTTTTGGGTAAAAATTAGGCGTGGCACCTCCAGAATTTCACGCCCGCGGCGGGTGATCCTCCCACGGCGTCTGCCTTTTTCGATGGGGACACCAATTTCTTTTCCGACCCCGGGCGTTTAGCCACACAAACCCCCACCCCCCCCCCCCCCCCCCCCCAGAAAAATGTCTGAGCACGCCACTGGAAACGCATACTCCATTAGTTTATTAATAAGTATCAATTCTTGGTTAATAGTATTCCCAAATTGCTCGTCAAAAATCCAGAAGAACCATCTGACTCTCGCAAGAATGTTTCAATCTAATGCAGAGCAGAACTTAAAATGAGTTAACAACCTGTTTTATTCAACCTAGGGTTTCCTCGTTTAAGTATTAACTAGTTTCAAACGACTTTTCATAAATTGACACCATATTAATCGGTCATCCAATAGGAACTATGACTGAAAACCTTCTTTTCTGGGAAATAGGAGCTGGAATCGCAGAGCAAGGAGGAACTTGTTAATAGCAACGCGATCCATACCGGTCTTGATTTTCGAGAAAATGTTACACCTATAAGGACGCACTGCAAAATTGTAGTTCAAGCTCTTGGAACCAACTTAATACTAAATTTAATTTAAATAAAAGCAAGCACATGTGTAACCCCCTTCACCACTTCCGAAGAACAATGGAATAAAAGGATATTTTCAACACAGTCAAATCACTACAACGAGAGTAAAATAAAAATCACTAGATTTCACCGTGACTTTAAGTAGATAAGTAAAATTATACCGTGTTATGTAACCAAAATATAATGATATCATTTTAAAATTTAATTGAAGAGCATGCATGCACAACCGGCTAAATCCATTTTTTAACTATTTTAATATTTTTATGTTTTCAATATAAATCGAACAATCTCTATTGTTTAGCATCGAGATTTGCGTTCAAAACCGGCTATTTCTGTGTTAAAAATGCATTTAAATTTAGGGTTTTGCACCAAAACTGGCCATGTCTATACTGCTCATATTGTGAGCAAAACTGCATTTGAATTCGCGCGCAAGTTTTGGCGCCATCATCGTATAGCAATAAGAACAGGCAGTCGGCCAATACCTCCTACAACTATTTATTTATTTATTTATTTATTGGCAAAACTTTACAAACACCTTTCAAAGTAATTACATGTGAAGCATAACAGAGCACTAACTTAAAACTCCCTAAAATTAAGAAAATAACAAAACAAAAATAAAAAATACACAACAAAACTAAAACAAACTTATTAGGATTATCGCATAGGCTTAAAATATAATACCTAATTAAAAATGACCCAGAGGAAGCCCAATGCCTTCCCGATAGTGTTGATGTAATGACTGTTAAAATTCATATTTGATTGGAATAAAACTCCCAAATCAGTGGCTTCAGAAACACGGATCAGGGTGGACTCGCCAATTTGGTAGCTGTTTAGAATAGGGTTGACTTTTCTAGTAAAGATGAGAACTGAACACTTTTCCACATTAAGAGATATTTTGTTATTCTGGAACCATGGGACACATTTATTTATATCACTTTGTAGCAGTTCACAGTCTTAATAATTCTGTAAAGCTTAAAATCATCTGCAAACAGAAGTCCAAGAGCACAAGTGAGGCATCTTGGTAGAGGGTTGATAAAGCAAAGAAACAGCAAAGGACCCAGACTACTTCCCTGGGGAACACCAGAAGTGGCCACAAAAGTCTCCGAGCTACTTGAGCCCACCCTGACCCACCAGACCCTACCCGCGAAATAAGACCTCAAAAATTTATAGGCACTCTCTGATATTCCCAAGTCCACCAGTCTATCAAGCAGCAATTCATGGTCAACCTTATCAAATGCCTTCTCGCACTCAGTGTAAACAACATCCAATTGACTAGGCCAACTAGCTAATATTAAAATTAGCAGTGACGTCATCAAAAGTGGTCTATATTTTTTTGCCATAAGAAAAGCATTAAGAGGAGCCAAGAGGAGCCCAGGAAAAGTATTAATTATTTTATCGCGCCTACTTCCGTATTTAACATTAATTGCCACGCTGGGCGACTGGAATGTCAATTCCCATCTCGACGTCATGTATCCGGTGCTGCCAGATTGGGCGCCTTATCACTATTTGAGCTACTTCTCACTCTAGTTGGCCACAAATTATTTTTCAAAGAAACTTTAAATATTCGTCTTGGATTCCAAGATTACAATTAACAATATATTAGATACTTAATGTAAAAGTTTGCTTTGGTATATTATAGTATAGTTATATTAAATATAAATAAATATTTAAAATCCGAAAAGTAAATATATAAAAACCGGAAAGCGAAGCAATAACGGAATCAAAACCTTTAAGAAAATAAACGTTGCTAACCAATAACCTAATTATTTTGTATAAATATTTAGTTCCATTTAAAAACATAATTTCAAATGTCATTCAACAAATGCTGTAAAAATTAAAGTTCAACTAAATATACGTTAAATTGTTGTGTGAAACTAACTCTACCAACCCAGACGAACCAAATCCTGATGGTCAGAACTAGGCAATTCTACAAATTCGTAACATTATTTATATTTTACCATTGCGCAACGACCAACGCAAACGATTTAATATTTGTTCCAGGATGGCGAGACGGTTCTTAAAAATCTGACAACGCTGCCTCCTGTCAGTTTCGATCGACGTTCGACCGCTTTCTTATTTATTCTTCAATTTCGATTGATTTTCTGTTCATTTCTTTATAATATCAATACTTTATTGTGTTTAAATTTATGTGAACAATGCCGTCTAGATGTTGTGCCCCAGGCTATCGTGGAAACTACTCCAACGGACTTAAAGATCATGTTTTTAGCTTTCCAAAAAGTGATGTGTTGCAAAAGAAATGGCTTCAAGCTATTCCGCGAGACAATTTAGTGCCCAATAAAAACACTAAAGTGTGTGAGTTACATTTTTCTGCAGGTAATATAATTTGGATTACCTAATTCACAACAGGATCCAAAGTCAGGTAAAATCATCTGCAAACAGAAGTATATTTAAAATACTCTCGATTGAAGGAAAATGCCATACCAACTATTTTTCCAAACTGCCCCAATTACTTTTCAAAAAATGTGTTTGTTCGTAAAAGTAAAGACGAAAAAAATAAGAAACTTGAGGAATTACAATTGTTGCGAGCAATACAACAAAGTAAAAAGGAGTTTAATATCCATAGAGAGGCTACATGTTTAAACATTTTGAGGAGTTTTTAAAACTATTTACAAATTTTATTGTTAAGGAGGGGGTGGTTTCCAGTAAGAGCTATAGATAAAATAGCTTTATTTAAGCTTGAGTATACTCCTAGTCCTATAATAACCTGGGCGATTGTAATAAATAATAATTTAAAATTAGAAACATTTTTATATGGCCAGTCTATTTCTGTTTCAATAATAAATTTAAAATCCCTATTTATAACCGGCAGTTTGGATGAATTAGAATGTTTAATCGATGTAATTGATAATATGATATCAATTCCTCTTAATAATGACCTCCCCATTACTAGAGAAACTTTCAATAACGAGAGCGAGATGAATTCACATCAACCTGATTCTGACCAAGACGAGAAAACAAAAAAAAAATTAAAATTTCTATCGGATATTCTTTTAAACCTAAAAGGCTCGGATGAATTTACACAAAATCTAAAATTTATTTCAATCATAAATATTTGAGTATTGCAAGGTTCTTTGGATGGAGAAAACCGAGGAGAAACACTACCAAATTTGACATTAATATTACTGTACTGGGCATATAAGGTCACAAGGGTATTGACTTCATATCCTGTAAACTATGTTTAATTTGTTAAGCAATACACAATATATTGCAATTGCCCAGCACAGCTTTTTGACGATTATTATTACATTAGGTAATCAGGTTATTGTTTAATTAATATAAGATTGCATACTGTGCATTTTGGCCAGCATATACGAATATTAAATTATAACAAATATAGTTTTATCGAAGCTTTCGTGATGTTCTTAATTCTCCTCAACCTATGAGAACCAAGCTGATTACATGGCGACCCTGCCAGGACGGCGTTCGTGTGTCCTTAAGATGTTTGTAAAGTCGTTGTTTGAATTCAAACAATGGTAAAGTAAAGTAATGATGAAGTTATTGTGATTGTGTCAAGAAAATGGGGAAAACTCAGTCAAAAGAAGAAGTTATAATTGCACAAGCTGGAAACAGTGGTGGACAAACGACAACTCAAGAATCCAGCAGGGGCGTCTCCCTCCATGAAGTGCTTGCATTAATGGTAGGTGGCATAATTGTTACTGTTTGGGTGATTTACTGTTGCCTGCGGACAAAAAAGAAACTAGAAAGAAAAATAAGGCGTGAAATAAGAAGAAGTCAAGAACTTGTATAAGAAAAACTCATCCTGACGATATATATGGGTCGATTCCAAAATCGATCCCATCAGGGAACTTCAACCAGTGGTACCCAAACCGGGGCTGGCATCGATGGAACGGGCTAGTTGTGGGCGCAATGCCGCTAGTTCGCAACGTTGGACACGTCAGCTTCTAGGACCACTCCTGAGGCAAAACTTCTGTAGCGGATAGCGGATTATATAATATTAAGGTAAATGAGTAGTGTAGGATTAAGTGATTTTAAAGAACTATACGCATCCGTGCATAAGTTTTGTAGTAACATTGTTAAAGAACCTACCGAGAGAAGGGTAAATTTAGAAAGAGTACATAAATTGTTGTTAGAGATCGGTATATTAGAAGATAATTTCAGTACTTTAAAATTAGAATTTGGTAAAATTGAAAGAGATTCAGCGGAGCAGCAAGCAGCTTCTAAATATATCAAAGAAATCGGGAAAATTCTTTATAATTGTAGACATATACTATTAGAGAGGTTAAGCGTTATAGTAGAAGGTAAGGAAAGTGAAGAGGTATTAGACATTGTACAAGGTGATAAAAGTTTAAATATGACTGAAAAATTTGACTTGAGAACAGCCGCATCCTTGTTGCCGTGTATTGATGGTAATGAGGATACAACTAATCAACTAATTGACTCTATTCAACTTTATAGCGAACTGCTGAATGACGATGGTAAAACACATTTAATAAATTACGTTCTGAAAACTAGATTATCGCGTAGTGCAAAACTACGGCTAGAAAATACTTACAATACAATTGACCGCTTACTAGCTGATATAAAAACACATTTACTTACAAAAAAATCTGCAGCTGCATTAGCAACTGAATTACATAATATTAGACAAGACGGGAAGACAATTGACGACTACGCAAAACAGATAGAAGAATTATTTCTCAATTTAACTATAGCTCAAGCAAATGGCAATGATAGAAACATTACAATTCTTAGAAATGTCAACGAAAAACTTGCAATTAATGCCTTTTCCAATGGACTAAAAAATACTGAACTGCGAACAATAGTAAAAGCTAGGGACTATTCCACACTAAAAGACGCTATAGTAGGCGCAAAAGATGAAGAAAAACTTAAGTTCTCAAATTCTAGTATGTCTGTATTTCATATGAGACAGAATAATAATAATTCGAATAGATTTAACAATTACGGTGGTCGTGGAAGAGGTTTCTCAAATAGATTTAATAACAATCGAGGTAGACCTTTTAATAATAATACTAGGTCGGGCAGTATAAATCCGAGAAATTTTAATAACAATAATGTCCGTAGACTAGGTCGGGGCTCCCGTGGAAGTCGTTCGTATTTTCGTGGCCATCAGCAAAATCGTAATATGGGTCAACAGAGATCTTATTTTACAGACGTAAGTGGATCAAAAATTATAACAATCCAAACCTTATGTCAAACGAAATTCCGTACGCAGAAAATTCAAATTTAAACCCGGGAATAAGCGGAATAGAGCAGAATAGGCGGTTTTTTCGTTCCTAACAATAAGTGTAAAAATTTAGAAGAACATGTAGTTTTAAGCTTAAATGGTATGAATTTTATTCAGGTGCATTACGAAATGCAAGATATGCTATTTTTAATAGACACCGGAGCTAGTATTAGTGTATTTTTTTCAGATTACTTAAGAAAAGGTGAATATGTTGATACATCAAAAAAGGTAAAAATAATGGGTATAAGCGGTTCTACATTTTCCCTAGGCGCAACAAATGTTCGATTTTCGCTAAATAATATTGAAATTGAACACGAATATTTAGTACTTAATAAATTTAATTCAGGTATACAGGGTGTACTAGGTTCAGATTTTTTTTTTCGAAATACGGAGCAAGCATAAATTACGAGACATCAATATTTTCTTTTTGGGTTAACGATAACAAGGTATCGGTACCTATGATGTCGAATTTCGATGATTATATTTCAATACCACCTAGAAGCGAAATAGTAAAATACTGCTTAGCCGATCGTACCAGTGACTGTGTTATTTCTTCTGAGGAGTTGTGTGAGGGTGTGTTCGTTGCAGGTGTTATAGCGAGACCGGAGAATGGAAGAATTGCCGTGAGATTTCTGAATGTAAATGACCGCGAAATTAAGGTTAAAAATTTCACACCTAGATTAGAACCTATTGAGAATTATCAAATCTATAACTTTAACAAAAACGATAATTTATCTGTAGAACGCGTAGATAAAGTCTTAGATCTAATAGGCACGTCGTCGCTAAACAACGAAGAAAAACTTTCAATCGAAAAACTATGCGCAAAATATGCAGACGTCTTTCACTTAGAGGGCGATTCTCTTACGGTTACTAATCTTTACCAACAGAGACTACAGCTCAAAGAAAACGCGGTTCCAGTTTATGTAAAACCTTATAGGCTTCCCCAGGCTCAAAAGTCAGAGATACATAGGCAGGTTCATAAAATGCTTGACGAGGGTATTATTGAAGAGGCTAAGTGCGAATGGTCTTCACCCCTTTTAATCGTACCTAAAAAAGCTACTAATGGCGAAAGGAAATGGAGAGTCGTTATTGACTACAGACTCGTAAACCGTCAATTAAAGGATGAAAAAATGCCTCTACCTTGCATCTCTGAAATATTAGACTCACTATCAGGAGCATTGTACTTTTCTCATCTCGATTTATCTCAAGGATACTACCAAGTCGAGTTACATAAAGATAGTAGGCCTTACACAGCATTTACTACTAATGAGGGTCAGTTTCAAATGAGAAGGTTACCTATGGGTTTAAAAATTAGTCCAAGTGCATTTTCTAGACTCATGACTGTTGCATTTTCTGGGTTAAATTATGAGTCTTGTTTTATTTATTTGGACGACCTAATAATATTCGGGAACTCATTACAACAACATAATAAAAATCTTGTTAAAGTTTTACAAAGACTTAGAGAAGTAAATTTGAAATTAAACCCTAATAAATGTGATTTTCTTAAAAAACAAATTTTATATTTAGGCCATGTGATTTCTTCAGATGGAATTTCTCCAGATCCCGAAAAATCCAGAGTGATAGCTAAATATCCAATACCTAGAAACGCTGATGAAGCTAAACGGTTCGTTGCATTTGCAAATTATTATCGAAAATTTATAAGTAATTTTGCACAAATAGCTCAACCTCTTAATGAATTATCGCGGAAAGGAATAAACTTTAATTGGACAGGCAAGTGTCAAACAGCATTTGATATTTTAAAAAAGGCACTTATAAATCCACCTGTATTACAATATCCAAATTTTTCAGAAAATAATACATTCATTCTTAAAACAGATGCTAGTGGTTATGCTATTGGTTCGGTTCTATGTAATGGTAATGACAAGCCAGTAGCGTACGCTTCTCGTGTTTTAAATAAGGCCGAAAGGAATTACTGTACCATCGAAAAAGAATTGCTAGCCGTTGTTTGGAGTGTAAAACATTTTAGACCGTATCTGTATGGCAGAAAATTTGAAATACTTACGGATCTTCGTCCACTCGTATATTTATTTAGCATGACAAACCCATCAAGTAGATTAACTAAATTTAGATTAGTTTTAGAGGAATATGATTTTACGGTAAATTACATAAAAGGTACACATAATGTTACAGCTGACGCTTTGTCGCGTATAAAAATCGATGTGAACGAACTGAAAGAAATGAGTGAGGGAATGATTAATAGTGTGAATGTGATTACGCGAGCACAGGAAAAAAATCAACAAATCAAAGAACAGGAAGATTTAATAAATTCTACGGATGAAAGGCTTGATCACCCTGGAATTGTAGAAATATTAAAACGACCTGATAATAGTATAGAATTACGGCCGATAGGAAAAGATGCATTTATTAAATATAAAAATAAAATAAACCATGGTAAAAATATGAATTATGCAAATTTTATATACGACGAAAAACTGCAAGTAATTTATTTTTGTCGAGATTACCGATCGACGTTTGACCTAGGTACATCGTTGAGGAATCTTGGAAATGTGTGCACAAGGTATAAAATTGCAGAAATATGTATAATAAAAAAATATACAGACTAGTCAATTTATTAAAGATATATCGCGATATAAAAACGAAATATTAGAAAACGGTATTAAAATATGCATTATTAAGGACATAAAACGTATTGAAGACAAAGAAACGAGACAATTGATACTAAACGATTTTCACAACCTTTATACAGGAGGACATGCGGGTACTAACCGTATGTACAACAATATTAAGAAGTTTTATTTTTGGTCAGGTTTGAAGCGAGATGTAGATCAGTTTGTCAAAAAGTGCGATGAGTGTCAAAGATATAAATATAGTAAAGCTACCAAACAGCCAATGACAATAACATCTACAGCTACTTCAGCTTTCCAAAAAAATTTTCTTGATTTAGTTGGACCTATAAAGACTGACATTAAAAACAATTCATATATATTAACAATTCAGTGTGAACTCAGCAAATTTATAGAATGTTATCCATTACAAACGAAAGAAGCTTATGATGTAGCTAAGTCTTTTGTGGAGAATTTTGTACTACGGTATGGAATTCCACAAGAAATTGTCACAGATCAGGGAAAAGAATTTTTGGCAAACCTGTTTCAAGAATCATGTAAATTGCTAGGAATTAATACCTTAAATTCAACAGCTTATCACCATGAAACTCTAGGAGCTTTGGAAAACTCTCACAAACATTTAGGAGCTTATTTGCGTATTCAAGTGTCACAACATGCAGATAGTTGGAGTACGTGGGTACCATATTGGTGCTTTGCGTATAACAACACTGTGCATACCGAAACCAAATATACTCCTTATGAACTTGTGTTTGGAAAACAAAGCCAAATACCATCAAATATTGCCAATAACATAGATCCATTATATAACTTTGAGGATTATCCTAAAGAGCTTAAATATAGACTTCAAACTGCTTGTAATGATGCTAGAAATAATTTGATTACATCCAAACAAAACCGGAAAATAAATTTCGATAAAAAATGTATTAATGTAGAGTATAACGTGGGAGATAAAGTGTTGATTCTCAACGAAAATAGGAATAGTAAATTAGATGCTTTGTATATAGGACCTTACGAGGTATTAGAAAATAAAAATCCAAATGTAGTGTTAAAAATAAATAATAGAAATGTAGAAGTACATAAAAATAGGATTAAGCTTTATTATGATTAGGATTAAGCTTTATTATGATACTAACTATATTATAAGTATTATAATTATATCTATCTATATATCATAAAAAAATATATATTGCTGTCTCAATATATATATATTTTTTTTCGCCAGGGAGGTGTACTGGGCATATAAGGTCACAAGGGTATTGACTTCATATCCTGTAAACTATGTTTAATTTGTTAAGCAATACACAATATATTGCAATTGCCCAGCACAGCTTTTTGACGATTATTATTACATTAGGTAATCAGGTTATTGTTTAATTAATATAAGATTGCATACTGTGCATTTTGGCCAGCATATACGAATATTAAATTATAACAAATATAGTTTTATCGAAGCTTTCGTGATGTTCTTAATTCTCCTCAACCTATGAGAACCAAGCTGATTACATTACCTATTATGACACCTTTATACCTATAGTGACATTTTACTACCTATCTAAGGTTCTTTGGATGGGGAAAACCGAGGAGAAACACTACCAAAGGACCCCGCACACTTTTAATGGGATTTTAAAGAATGACGGAATTTGATGAAATTTTAGTACCTATGTTGTAGTTCTTGGCCTCCTGATGAAAATGTCCCATGGGCCCAAAACGATCCTATGACTGGTTTCCGAGATACAGTGGCGGGTAGGGGTTCCTTGGAAAACACAAATAAATTAATTTTTATCTTAAGTTGCTGTGTTAGATGTCACGCGATAATTTTTATGTACAGGGGGTACTAAAACGGGGTTTTAGTGCATTTTGCCGAAGGTTCCAAACCCCAACATACTACTCAAAAATTACAAAAAGTATAACAAGTATTTTTATATTTTCTAAAAACTGACAAAAGCCAACCTTAGCTTGCGAAAACCATAAAAAATATATTTTATCTAATTAAGTAATTGTTCATATACTAACAAAAAGTGGTATGTATGTACAATGTTATTTAAAAATTGAACATTTTAAATAATTTCTGGTAAGATATTTTTTTCGAGATTTCCAACATCTTCGACACACTCTAGAGCATTATTGCTTGGATATTTAACTATATCTTGATGTCGAGCATAACTTAAATACCAAATAACACTTGCAATGTGGCAGCACATAGCTATCTACCACTCGTGCACCGGTTGCACAAGTGCAGTAGTACCACTTTATTTCGTTGCGTGTATTGTTGTATTTAACAAATAGTTAAATATTTTGTTGCATTTTTGTGTCTGGAAAAAATCCTGACTTATTAAATTATTTTATGTTTAGGCCTGTATCGGGCTGCAACTGCAATTCGATTTTTGTTTTAAAAAAAAATGAGTAATACACATTATCAGTCATAATAGTCGTGCTTAAAGTAATATCAGCTTTTAAGAGGTCTTGTATTAGGCTAATTACGTTTCAAACTATACATATAAAAAAAGTTAAATTTACAAAACACAAGTTTTTGTTATATTTTTTCGAGATTTTTGCATCTAAAATGTGTACTTAACTGTGAAATTTTAAAAGAAATTGCACATTTCAATATACGCCTGTAAATAAGTTAAGACCACTTTTGATGAGGTCACGCGTAAGCCGTCTGGCCTTGTTGTAGGAGGTATTGAGTCGGCCAGGTGAGAGTAGTAGGAAATGACTGGCAAATATATAAAAAGAAATAAAAAAAAAATTAAAAAAAAAAATAAAAAAAATAAATAAATAAAAGAAAATACTTAAGGCAGGTCAAATGGTTACATTAGCAAAATGTTAGTTAAATTTTCTCAGTAAAATTTAATGCAGACAAATGAGTGAGAAGTTTTTCACCTCTCCTGAAAATTTTTCTAAAATGCATTTAGCCGGTTTTGCATGCAAGCTCCTCAATTAACAAAGGAACAAATCCCTTTGACAATGAATTTAACCGAATTCTTGACCGAATGGTGAATGAAAATTAGTCTAAACAGTAAAAATGATGATTTTTTTTTAATATTCAAATCTATATGACATTTAACTTTAATTAACAAGCAAGCATTCTGTCATTATCTGATAGTTACACATTTATCTGACCGTTACACATTTAACCCCAAAAACTGCATCTGCGGCGCATCTCGATATCTTGTGTTGTAATAAAAATATCGATCATTAAATTTGGTTTAAAAATTTCCTGATGCATAATTTTTATGTCTAACAGTTTAGAATATTCTTAAGTTAGACAAAATCCGATTACCCTGTATACACTCTTTGGTAATTTAGAGGTAATGTCCATGGTTGCTAAACTAAATTAGGGCAAAATATTATTGAGTGACAGCTGCTCATAAAAAATTAAACTCAATAACATGCAGGTTGTCTCTTTAAAAAAAAAATCACACCTTTATGAATCACTTGTAATATAGAATAATTTCTTGACGTAACCATATCTAATTAAAATAATTAATTTAAATATATAATATATTTTATCATTCAGTCGTACAAGTGTCGTTTTTTCAGTAGCCATAATTAGACAACTTGAAGGAATAAATCCTATTTAAAATTTGTACATACACGATTTCCAAAAACAGTATGGAAATAATGAAAAATGTATGTATCATTTATGGCTAAGCATGTTTTTTAAATTTGAAAATTGTAAATTACCACAAAATAAGATCTAAATTAATTTGTAAAAAGTACTAAATGCAATTAAATTTCATGCTTCAGTTGAAAAGCAGTTTATATTCTAAAACACAAATTGCCCCCATTTCTCCCCTTTCAGTTCATTTTGTATATCCTCCAGTGTCTTTCCTTTGGTTTCTGGTACACAAAACACGATAAACACAAGCCCCAACACACAACACACTCCAAATGCGAAAAATGGCACATACATCCCAAATTCGTCATTGGACCAATGAAACAACTTGGAGATTATCGTTACAATCACACTATAGTAAATGTCAGCTGAACACAGGGCGAACGCTTTAACGTTTGTGGGAAATACTTCGCCCATAATCAGAAGTGGGATTGTTTGTAACCCAATACTGAACACTATTACAAAGCTCAATAACGCCACTAGTGGTAAAAAGTTAAAACTTGAAGTATCTATCTCGGTACAGTCTTTTATGTACAAGTAAGTACCGTTCAGAAAGAGCGCTAAAGCTGTCCCTGTGATGGATATTATTAATAAAGGTCTTCTTCCAGAAAAATCGACTACTATCGACGATAAGGCGGATAGCACCAACTGTACTGAGAAATATATAATTGTAGCAACGCTTGGTAATATGAAATCGGACGATTCCTCAAATATTTTCTTGCAGTAGAAGATTATGGCCGTTGTTCCACTTAGTTGCTGCACACCTCGCAAACCAAAGACTAGTATAACGGCCCTTCTGTTGCTTCTAGTAGTCAGTAAATCTAAGCATTTTCCTCTATTTTTATTTTGCTCTCTGACTGCTTCAGAAATTCTATCAAGTTCGGCAGTTACATCATCGGTGCCTCTAAAAACTTGAAGGCTCTTCCTGGCATCATCAACCCTTCCTTTTATAAGGTAAAAGTAGGGACTCTCTGGCATCCAGATGAAGGTAAGCAATAGCAAAATAGGGAGTGCAGTTCCAATATAGGCGGTGGTAACAATAGATAAATATGACCCCAATATATTTATCAAAAGAATACCAAATATGATGCATACAGGGCATATTGAAGCTATTAGCCCTCTGATTTTAGAATCCGCAATTTCTCCTAGATACATTGGCACAGCTGTAAACGATAGTCCATCTGTCATACCTGCCATAAATCTAGCTACAAACATCAAAGTGCTGGACCTAGCCCAGGCGATGAAGAGCCATGAAGCTATGAAAGGGACTGAGGAAAATATAATTAGTTTTTTTCGGCCTAAGATGTCTACTATCATGCCTGTGATGAAGGCGCCCAAGATAGCGCCGAGAAGTGGCGCTACAACTAACCATGATCCTTCTTCGCTGGTGATGGTGAACGTGTAGTTGCCGCTCAACAGAATCGGGAGAGAGGGAGAGGTCCAGCCATAGTGCATCTCGCTGCATATTATACCGAGGTTAGCTGAAAAAGTAAAAGATTTGTAAGTAGTAAACACATATCAATGAATAGGGGAGCACGGCCAACACGAGGATTAGAAAGCCCCATTTATATATACAGGGTGTAAGGATAGAACAAAACGGTTTGCACTTTCCTATATTGGTTTTTCATAAGCTATCGTATGACACTAACTTTTTATTTAACCAGAGGTTAAATTTATATCCGGGATTTTTTAACCTCTGATTAAATCTAAAGTTAGTGTCATACGATAGCTTATGAAAAACCAATATAGGAAAGTGCAAACCGTTTTGTTCTATCTTGAGCCGTTTAGATTTTACAAGCTGTCAAACTTGGTAAATGATCGATTTTCAACTGTCAATATTTCAAAAACCGTTAGAGATAGGTATAGGATATTATTCATGAAATATGTCTAGACTTTTTCGCACAATCCAAATACGCAATAATATACAGGGTGTTCCATTTAAAAAAATTAAGGTTATGCGGTTTTTTGTCATTTGACAGGCAATTTTTTTCTTTTGACATTTCTAAAAGATAATATATAAAAAATCACCAACTTTTGAATTTAAGTTTTTTTTTGTATTACCCGTAATTACGACTGCACGTGGGTGTCAAAATAAAATGAATAACCCTGTACATCCGTGAGTTAGTAGCTAAATTTGAAGAAACAGGATCTGTTTGCAATAAGAAAAGGAATGAGCCAAGACTGCTCAATGAGGCCGCTCAGATTGAGGTTCTTGGTGAAGTTGCTATGGCTCCCACTACGTCCCTTCGTAAAGTTGCAGATCAAACTGGACTGTCGCATGAGTCAATCAGGAAAGTATTGAAGCTTGACAAATTTCATCCATACAAACTCCTAATTACTCAAGAATTAGAGGACGAACGTATTGGGTTTTGCGAAATTATGACGGACAAGATCATTACTCAGCCCAGATTAATAAAAAATATCTGTTTCAGTGACGAGTGCACTTTTTACTTAAATGGCAAAGTCAACAAACAAAACTGTCGTTATTGGAGCGACTTCAATCCTCACATTATTAGATAGGGGCATACGCAATACCCTCAAAAAATAAATGATTGGGCGGGTATATTAGGCAATAGTATCGTCGATCCGCTCTTCATCAATGGGAATCTAAATGGTGAAATGTATGCAGAAATGTTAGATACAGCTATAGAACCACTTATAATTCGTGAGGTGCAAAAATCAAAGGGACGCCAATGGAAATCTTGCTCTAGATGAACATTTGCTGCACTTCCAACAGGACGGAGCGTCTCCGCATTATGTACGCCCAGTAAGAGAGTGCTTGGATAATCATTACGCAGAGCAGTGGATCGGTAGGAAGGGACCCATAGAATGGCCACCTAGGTCACCAGATCTGACACCGCTGGATTTTTTCTTATGGGGGTCACTTGAAATCCGTTGTATTTAAAACTCAACCAGACTCCATTGAACAATTACAACAAAGACTTGAAACTCTTCAAAACGTCCGAGAACAGTTTGAATACCGGCTGTACTTGTGCTTGCAGAAGAATGGAACCCATTTTGAACAATTCATAAAGTAATAAAGATAAGCTTTCCAGTATGTCATTATCATTATAATAACTTTTCAAGGAGTTGCATTATTTAAATGTACATTTAAATACATTTCATTAGTTTGTGAGGTTAAGTATCACAATTTAAAAAAAAAAGTAAACACAGATTATGTAGAATTTCATAAGGAACACAAAAATGGTAAAAGAAACAGGGGTTGCCATTTGAAATTTTAAGGGTAGGTGCCCTGGGGGTCAGGGGGTTGAACTTAACACGACAACAAATGCCTTAAAATTGTCCCCCTTGATATGTAAATTGACGTGTTTCGCCAAATTTTCATACTATCATTGGTAGAGGCAATATTAAATGCTGTTCGTTTTACAATTGTCACCCTGTATATGGTTTAACACATGAATATGAATCGTATCGAGACGATAATATGTGGTTCGTACGCAAATGTTTCGGTAGGCTGCAATGCCTAATGCCTTCCTTCGATAATGTTTTCTAAATAGTATAATTTATTTCAAATCCAGTACAGTTGTGGTTTGTTTAAAAAAAATTAAGCATATAACAGGCGAATAACCCTGTACAACTCGATAGCCTATTAAAAGTATTCAGAGAATGAAAAATGGTAGACATTTGAAATTTAGAGTAGGTCGATCTACTCTTACCGGACAATATTGTTTTTTTTTTCTAATAAAATGCTCTGTATATTATAGCATTTTATGATTCTTCGGAGTATTTTGAAACTTTTTTGTATAATCTATGTTATATCTATCTGGTGCCGTTTAGGAAAGTATAATTATTTTTAAGGAAATTTAGCAACAAGCATCTCCTAATAAAACGACACTTTTTTGCAACCAGCATAGGCGGAAGTCTGAGTTTTTGGTTGCTATTCCTTAAATGATTGCTGTATCGTAATATTTAATGGGTATTGAATTGTTGCATGCAGGATGTCTATAAAATAATGGCCAATTGGAATAACATAGATAAGAAGCTTATGCTTGAATTTTAAATGACGCACCCTATATTTTATAGTGTGACCCAAAAGATCAATTAATTATCCATCTAAAAGTATTGTGAGCTACTAACAGGTATAAAGTAGGAAGCAAATATCACCATGTCCTAAGTTTAAGCTTGAACTTGCGCAGGCAATTGTAAACCTTAAAGTTGCAATAATTAGCAGATTTTATTAGATAAATAGTCAACCGAATCATCAGTCCGACAGACTTTTGTCTCCCACCTATTTTGCTATAAACTTTGCTCGCAGTGCACAGGATCGTAGGCTTTGCTTGTTCTACCGATATCCTAATCATCAAACCTAACTCAAGAGGTGCTGTTCACAGGAACGCAGTTTCTTATTGGATCGACATTTTGAAAAATAATTAAGAATAAGTTGAATAAACTGCAATATTATTAATATAAGTCAGGTACTAAATAAAATGTTCGGAAGCACGGCCGTCTTTATAAATAAGTGATATATAAATAAATTCAATAAAATTTTATATTATCAAGATAGGTAAAAGCTTGGGTAAAAGCATTAAGGAAATATTTTTCTTATGGTATAAAGACAGGGCAGGTTGTTGGAAAACTATTGCAAATAATCCTTAAGCAAATTAGTGTGAGAAACTCTTGATTCAGTAAGTATTAATATAAACGAGCCATGTTGTTAGAACACGTTTTAAATATATATTTATTTTGTTACATGCACAAAAAATATCAATGGCAACCAACAGTCCCATGAACAGTCTTGCACCTGTGGTAGCCTCGAACCGAGTAGGGGTATTGCATTCCCATACAAAGTGAAAGCTGCATTAGAGGGACTACTGATGGTTTGATATCATAAGCTTTGCAAACGGAATGTGTCTTCCCAAATTGAGGTATTTTTTTAAACGTAGAGGTCTCGACAAACGTTGGGATCCAACGTTATCAGAGATGGCATGTGTGAAGGACTAAAACGCATAAACTACTAAATAAATATCACCCTGTCCTAAGCTTGAACTTGAACTTCAAAAATATTATGTAAACATTCAAGATAAATAATAAACTCAGCGAGCAAACAGCGCAGACAATTATGAACCTTAAAGTTGCAACGGTCGGCAGATTTTATTACATAAATAGTCAATCAGTCCGACAGACTTTTGTCTCTCACTTATTCCCTCTAAGCCTTGCTCCCAGTTCACAGAAATGTAGGCTCTGGTTATTCTACCAATATGCTTATCCTCAAACCTAACTCAAGAGGTGCTATTCACAGGATCGCAGATTATTGAGGGATACTCGTCTAAAGTACTCAAGTTGAATCTACTATAGGTCTGTCAAAAAAGCAAGTAAAATAAAGTAATGCCATACCTGTTTTCAGCGGTTTTAATCTTATAAGCAAAAGACCAAAATAGTGTAAGCATAAAAAAATATTTCTTATTACCAGTAGGCCATAATTTCAAACAGGCAAAAAATCGTGGTCAAAATGTCACGGTGTTCTCAAGTAACTCAAATCCAATGCATGAAAAAGAAATTCAAGGCACACAGAAAAAGCCAAAATTTAAAATCAAAGCAGTAACAGTTAGTGTTGGGGAAACACCCCAACACGTGTAGAAACTATCGTTTTTCACCGGAAAATTTGGTGATGACACCCTGTATGGATGCAGCATGAATAAACCGTAATTAAACAAAATAGAATTATTTCACCCCGGGTACATCCCAATTTGTGAATTTATATAGTATATTTTAGTTCTTCATTACGATCCCTTAGTCCGAACCTGGTTTGTTGGTATAATAGAATCCGTCATATGCGGCATTCTCTAGAAGGCAAAACGACACTCCGTCAACTGAGATTAAGGTATTCTGCACGAAAGAAAGGTGCTAGATTAAAAGCATAAAAGTTCATTTCATTGAAAGTCCGAAAGGACAAACATATTTCAGTTTTAAATTGCATAATCAAGACTGTTTTCTGTTTTAGTCTTTAGTTAATAATTAAGAAACCTTTTGTAACATTAGTTGTATGCTTGAATGAACGAATGATTGGAAGTTTTAGTCTAAGAATTATACATATATAATTTCTATTTGACAAAGAAAACGCTGTTTATTTATATCTAGCATATTTAAATGCAATTTACACCTGCATTATTAAATTATATCAAACCGAATACATGTTTCAATTCCTCTCACCACCCTATAGTAATACAGTTCATTAAAAGTGGTTAATTAAGATACCACACCCTTCTTTATGGTATTAAACAATAATAAAATCACTTGTTTAACCCGAGCAGTTAGCGAAGACAATGAAATAGGTAAATACCCTGGCATATTTTTCTGTGGTTCTTCATGCGTCAATTTATTCTTCAGAAAAAGACTTAGAAATATCTTAAAAATCCATGGAAAGGATTCTGCACACACATGGGATGCTTAATTATTATAAATTTGTGACACTTCAAGCGATCGAACTAATGATCTTCCAAAACGTACTGAATTATGTGAAATATAGGAAAATAGAAATTTTTTTTTAAATAAATTTGGACCGATGCGATGATGGCAAATTTACGAGGAAAGGCATATTTAACACGACGAAGTCACATATTTGTGGGCAGCAGAAAATCCACACTTTGTAAAAGAAATCGGATTTCAATATAAGTTTGGCTGCAATGCCGTTTGTTCGATGATCAAAAATGACAAAATAAAATGTAGCCGGGGTCCAGGATCCTGGACAAAACCTTACCAAAAATTTTAGAAAAATTGGAAGAAATTGAAAAAAACGTAAAAAGTTGTTCTGTTCTCGGTTTTAGTTCAGCGACAATATCGGTTCGACCGGACTTTTCGAATGGAGGCTATATATATTAGTAAAAGTATTATAAAACGAAACAAGAAAAAAAAATTAATAAAAAAAGTTAGAGAAACGTGGTTTTCGGCGAAAAAAGGCGGAGGAGTGGAGCTACGGGGTCGTGGATGGCAAGAATGGAAAGAAAAAAACGCTTAATGAAAAAAAAATTATTTTTTTTTAAAGTGTCGAAACCGAGGCAAAAGTTGAGGAAAAAAAAAGCTTAAAAAAACTCAATTTCTAATATCACTTTCAGAAGTTTCACTTCAGTTGTGTGCTTAGAAAGGTGAGGTACATAATTTTTTTTTATAATTTAGCCTCTGTTCCTACCTCCCTTGTGACCCAACCCTTACCACAAAAACTATATGCAGCGATATACTAAAAGTAAAATTTTACCTTGAAATCTGCTATAAAATCTATCAGAAACTGCCTACAATCATCAAAAAAAAAATTATTTTCCAATTTGAAGGTATTTGTCCAGTATCCATCACTTTTACTGAAATTTCAGGCAATTACATGTAATCCACGGCACGTGTGACGTGATGTAAACCTACATACCTTAACCTAAATGCCATGTCAAAATATTGGAAAACGTATTTCTTCGATTTTCTCATAATGCATCCAAATCAAAAGTCTGAATAGATCTCAGATTCGTAAAATCGCCCAAATATTAAAAACTTAGGATTTTTTTTACCACTTTCTTCATGTTTCAACTTAATGTCGATTTTCTCCTATTTCCCGATCGCGTACGGACAATTGTTAGAGAACTTTTTATAGCAGAGATCACGAAATTAACGAATCTGAGATTCGTAAACCTCGTGAGATAGAAAATAGTTTGTTATGTCTTGACTAGCACGTATGCGTAAAATAGATTTTTTGTAAAACTATCATTAGAAATTATATGTTTAAGTAACTGTCGAAATAGATAAAAAGTGACGTTTATAATAATTCATGTTAATATAATATCACTTTTAACACTAGTGTTATACTTATTTACATTCCAGCTGCGATAGTTTACTTTTCTGTTCAAAGAGATTTTTATGGCTAAGGCTAATAAAATCGCCAGTGAGCCTTTACTCCAGAAAAGTAGTCCTATAATAAAACGCATATTTTGTAATTTTTTTAAAATAATTAACTTTACCTGTTAATACTCGCCAATCTCAAACCTCAAACTATATTTAAATTTCTAGGCACGAAAGTTGTACGCTAGCAGCGTCTAGCAACCAGGTAACTCAAAGGTTTACTTTCGCTTACTTTTGCGCTACCAGGTTAAGAAAATTCACTTTTTTCTACGGAAAATATTTTATCCGAAAACTGGTGTGAAGCTTTCCTAGTCTTGCATCACTCAGTAAACTTTTTAATAGCGATTTCATATTGTTCCCGCGAGTTTTTGAACTATAAACCTAATGTGTGCTCTATTTGCATTTGCCGCTTCTTGAATGTGGATTGGAATGACAAAATCGTTTTCCATATTTCATATTGGAAAATAGTTCGAAATTATGTATTTAATCGGTAAATAAAAACCGTAACCAATAATCTAGTTTAAAATATTCCAACGCCTTGTTTCCCTTTCTATAGTTTTTACTAGGTAAGATTACAAAATATATCGCAGAAAGCAATTGACTCAGAGGCCAACTGAGGTCGGGTTTTGATCGAAAATTCTTGGGTTCAAATCCCGGAAATGCCGCTTTTTTCATTTGCTTCTTTGATCACTCGTATCATAAATAACTTCTTCAGACTGAAAATAAAAAAAGAACCACCTATTGGTCATTTTCAATCGGATTGATGAGGTTTTAACATTGGAAATGTTTTTGTTTTCCTAGTATGGGGCATCAAATCGCGAAAAAGTGCCTGCTATATTTGCCACATCACGTCATACGCGTGAGAGATCGTGTTAGTTAGTATTATGCGGACTGAATCGGTTCAAATGACAAAAATAAATTAAGACTAACTGAAACTAACCGAAAGTTGATTGAACGACTAACCCAAACTAACCAAAAGTACCCAAAAGCACCGAAAAGGGTTAAATTGTATCGAAACAGATTTATAAAAATAAAAGTAAGTTAAAACTAAATCAAACCGAACATTGGCGATTAACCATAACTAACCAAAAACATTAACATTGGTTATAACGTATCGGATTCGGTTCAATTTACTAAAATAAATTGGAACTAACCGAAACTATCCGAGAGTTGATTGATCGACTAACCAAAAGTAATCAAAAGCGCCAAAAAGGGCTAAAACGAATCGGAACATATTAAAAATATTAAAATTAAGACTAACGAACCGAATTTTGGCGACTAAGCAAAACTAACCAGTGGCGAAGCGTACGAGTAGACAAGGTAGACCCTGTCTACCCTAAAATTGTCTACCGTTTATTTGCCATTAATTTAATTGGTGAAATTGTACTAACTGTTTAACTACATTTTAAGAAACCGTACACACAACACACCACCGACTTGCTCTTCTTATATGTCTATGAATCTCCAAACGAAATAAAAACCGCCTAATTACAATTCCCGAACCCCAGGAAGACATTTCGAGATTTGTCTTCCGAACTAATCTAAACACGCATCAGGAGTCAGAGGTCTCAGCGTTCAGCGTATGTCCGCGATTTTCACGGGCGCGAAAGACATTACACCCTTTGTCTACCAGAGTTGACCAGCTATTTTTATTATGCTGCTGCGGGATACCGTTTACGGGAACGTTTGATATGATCGGGTGCAGTACTTCAGTTTTGTTTTGTTTCAGGACTGCTGTAAGCTGTAAGCTATATGTATATGTTTTTATCTATTATTTATTAACCCTCTCTATATTTAGTGAGTGAATGTTGAAACGGTTATCAAAGTGAAACGCCTTTTTTTAATTAAGCATGTTCCAGTAAAGGTAGAGGTTTGAAATTTTCAGGACATGTAGCCGGGGTAAAATGAAGATTCTGGAGGAAAACTGGACCCCCCTAAAACTAAAATAGTTAATTTCGGGAGAATGGGAAGAGCTACGGGGTCGAAATTTTTATGGTAGGGTGCGCCTCACACCACATGATGGCACATGGCTCTAATTTAAGGGGTGATTTTTGGGAAAAACCGTTTTTTTGCCGATATCTCTGCAACGGAGCCTCGGATCGAAAATCTGACAAGCGATGACCCTGTGTTACCGAGTCAACCCCACCTCCCCGGATACCCAAAAATTTTCGAAAAATTGGGAAAATTGAAAAAACGTAAAAAATTGTTAGGAACGTTAATAAAAGTATTATAAAACGAGAAAAGGGAAACAAATAAAAAAAAAGGTAGAGGAACGCGGTTTTTGGTGAAATAAAAGGCGCAATAGTTCAGCTACGAGGCCGGGGATGGCAAAAATGGGAAGAACAAAAATGCTTTATGAAAAAAAATTCAAAAATTTTTGAAAAAATGGGGAAAAATTAAAAAAAAAACTTAAAAAGATGTTCGGAGAGTTATTAAAACTATTACAAAACGGAATAAAAAAAAAACAATTATGGAAATAGCTAAAGATTGGTCGGAAAGTTAACGTAAGTATTATAAAACCAAATAAGAAAAATATATATTAATAAAAAAGAGGGAAAAATTGTTCGGGTTAGTATTATAAAACAAAATAAAGAAAAAAAATTAATAAAAGAAAGTGAGAGAAACGTGGTTTTCTGTGAATAAAAAGTTGAAAAAAATGAAAAAAAAATAAAAAATGTCGACACCGGGGCAAAAGTTGAGAAAAAAGCTTTAAAAAAACTCAATTTATAATATTTCTTTTTCGGAAGTTTCACTTCAGTTATGTGCTTATAAAGGTGAGGCACATATTTTTTTTATATTGTAAGCGTGTCCCAGGATAGGTGGCCGAATAGGACAAATGAAGCAAAAATTTTTGAATTTAAGATCAGTATTTTGGGATTATGGTCTGCTTGGTATAAAACGACAACTCACAAAATTTTACTCAATCGGTGTTATCAGTTATAACGGAATTGGAAAAAATCGCCACTAATGAAGTAGCTTTAATTTGGAAGATAGAGCAACATGTTGTTAAGATACATTGTTCAGAATTAAAGGGTATGTCATAATATTAAATTAAAAATGTTTAAATTATTCTTTTGGTAGTTGTTATCGGCAACAATCTTACGGGGTATTTTAAATTAAAAATATTCATCAGATATGGAATTGAATTTTTTCTTATTATTAGTTAATGCTTTTGTACACAAGTTTGGCTTTGTGGACGTCAAAATAGCTCTTAAAAAGCACGTGTAAAGCTATTGAGGTACAGGTGTGCTTGGTGTGTGCTTTAAGGTGTATTGTACGTTTTAATGGCAAAAAGATATACGATAATTTTTTCAGATACCATAGTTTAAATTAACGAGGAATAACTCCAGATAATGACATAAATTTTAATTCTGAACAATTTATCTCAATAATATTTTGCTCTAACTTCAAAATTGAAGGTACTTCATTAGTGGTGATTTTTCCCAATTTCGTAATGTTATAACTGACCCTGTATAACACCGATTTGAGTAAAATTTGGTGAATTGTCGTTTCAGACCATGCCGACCATAATCCCAAAATACTGATTTTAAAGTCAAATATTTGGTCCATTTGTCCTATTCGGCCACCTATTCTGGGACACACTGTATATCATTGTTTTATTAAGGTTTATGAAATGGAGAAATAATAGTTGATAAAACATTTTTTGACATTAACAACGAACAAAAAATTCACGCTTCGCCACTGAAACTAACCGAAAACATTAAATTTGATTATAACGTATCGGAGCTAATTCAAATGACAAAAAGAATTTAAAACTGACTGATATTAACCGAATGTTGATTAAACGACTAACCAAAAGCACCAAAAAGAGCTCAAGCATATAGCAACCGTTTAAAAAGTTACAGTATGTTAAAACTAACCCAATTTAACCGAATTTTGGCAAATAACTAAAATTAACCAAAAACATTAAAATTGGTTATAAAGTACCGGAACAGGTTCAAATGACTAAAATAAATTAAAACTAGCTGACATTAACCGAAAGTTGATTGAACGACTTACCAAAAGTAAAAAGAAGCACCAAAATGGGCTAAAACGTATCGGAACAGATTAAAAATATTAAAGTAAGTTAAAACTAACCCAAATTAACCGAATTTTGGCGACTGACCAAAACTAAAAAAAAACATTAGAATTGGTTATAACGCATCGGAACCGGTTCAAATGTCTAAAATAAAAAAAAACTAACCGCAATTAATCGAAATTTGATTGAAGGACTAACCAAAATTAACCAAAATCACTAAAAATGCCTAAAACGTTTCGGAACAGATTAAAAATATTAAAGTAAGTTAAAAATAACCCAAATTAACCGAATTTTGGCAACTAACTAAAATTAACCAAAAACATTAAAAATGGTTATAACGTATCGGAACCGGTTTAAGAGACTAAAATAAATTAAAACTAACTTATACATAGACGAAAGTTGAATGAATGACTAGCCAAAACTAACAAAAGCACCAAAACAGCCTATAATGTATCGAAATAGATTACACAAATTAAAGTAAATTAAAACTAACCTAAACGAACCGAATTTTGGCGACTAACCAAAACTAACTAAATCTATTAAAATTGATTATAACGTATAGGAAACGGTTCAACTGACTAAAATAAGTTGAGACTAAGTGAAACTAACCGAAGGTTGATTGGACGACTAAACAAGACTAATCAAATCTATTAAAATTGATTTTAACGTATCGGAAGCGGTTCAGATGACTAATATAAGTTGAGGCTAAGTATAACTAACTGAAAGTTGATTGGACGACTAACCAAAACTAACCAAATCTATGAAAATTGATTATAACGTATCGGAACTGGCTTAAATATGTAAAAAAAATGAGACTAAGTGAAGCTAACCGAAAGTTGATTGAACGACTAATCCAAACTAACCAAATCTATTAAAATTGATTATAACGTATCGGAACCGACTCAAATGTCTGAAATAAGATGAGACTAAGTGAAACTAACCAAAAGTTGATTCGACGACTAACCAAAAATAACCTAATCTTTTAAAATTTATTTTAACATATCGTAACCGGTCCAAGTGACTAAAATAAGTTGATACTGAGTGAAATGAACCGAAAGTTGATTAGACGACTTACCATAACTAACCAAATCTATTAAAATTGATTATAACGTATCGGAACCGACTCAAATGACTAAAATAATTTGAGACTAAGTGAAACTAACCGAAAGTTAATTGACGATAAACCAAAACTAACCAAATCCATTAAAATTGATTATAACGTATCGGAACCGGTTTAAATAACTCAAATTAAGGTAGGACTATGGGAAACTAACCGAAAGTTGATTGGACGACTAACCAGAACTAACTAAATCTATGAAAATTTATTATAACGTATCGGAACCAGCTCAAATAAGTAAAATAAGTTGAGACTAAGTGGAACCAACCGAAAGTTGATTAGACGACTAACCAAAACTAACCATATCAATTAAAATTGATTTTAACGTATCGGAACCGACTCAAATGACTAAAATAAGTTGAGACTAAGTAAAACTAACCGAAAGCTGATTCGACGACTAACCAAAATGAACCTAATCCTTTAAAATTGACTTTAACGAATCGAAACCGGTCCAAATGACTAAAATAAATTGATACTTAGTGAAATGAACACAAAGTTGATTAAACGACTAACCAAATCTATTAAAATTGATTATAACGTATCGGAATCGACTCAAATGACTAAAATAATTTGAGACTAAGTGAAACCAACCAAAAGTCAATTGTCGACTAACCAAAACTAACCAAATCCATTAAAATTGATTATAACGTATCCTAACCGGTTCAAATGACTAAAATAAGTTAAGACTAAGGGAAACTAACCGAAAGTTGATTGGACGACTAACCAGAACTAACCAAATCTACGAAAATTGATTGTAACGTATCGGAACCGGCTCAAATAAGTAAAATAAGTTGAGACTAAGTGAAACCAGCCGAAAGTTGATTAGACGACTAATCGAAACCAACTAAATTTATTAAAATTGATTATATCATATCGGAGCTTACTCAAATGGCTTAAATAAGTTGAGACTAAGTAAAACTAACCGAAAGTTGATTCGACGACTAACCAAAAATAATCTAATCTATTCAAATTGATTATAACTTATCGTAACCGGATCAAATGACTAAAATAAGCTGATACTAAGTGAAATTAACCGAAAGTTGATTAAACGAGTAACCAAATCTATTAAAATTGATATTAACGGATCGGAACCGACTCAAATGACTAAAATAATTTGAGACTAAGTGAAACTAACCGAAAGTTGATTGAATGACTAACTCAAACTAACCAAATCCATTAAAATTAATTGAAACGTATCGGAACCGGTTCAAATGACTAAAATAAGTTAAGACTAAGGGAAACTAACAGAAAGTTGATTAGACGACTAACCAAAACTAACCAAATCTATTAAAATGGATTATAACGTAACGGAACCGGCTCAAAGGAGTAAAAAAAGTTGAGACTAACTGAAACTAACCGAAAATTGATTAGACGATTAACCAAAACGAACCAAATCTATTAAAATTGATTATAACGTATGGGAACCGACTCAAATGACTAAAATAAGTTGATACTAAGTGAAACTATTTTTAAATCTCCACTGGCCGCAGAATACATTATTTATAAGAGCGAAATCGAGGCACGACGGCGACGATCAAAACGCAGAGCGTCCGGCATTTATGTGGTTTATTTTGGTAAACTAAACTTACGTAATCTGCTAAAAGTAATTTTTTCATTAGATTGTGTTAAAGGTGGGTGAGGGTGGCTTTTAGCTTCTCACGACAGACTAGTCGTGTTACATATCATTAGATCGAGCAATGTGAGACGAATCGAATGCAAATGGTATTTTGCTTTTTACAAGAACACTTATGACGTTATAAATTGGAAAAAAGAACGAAACTTGAAGTAATATGCATTTAATTGGTATATTTTGGTAAACTAAACTTACGTAATCTAACCTGATCTCACCCAAATTTCTATCGGCTATTATATTTCCACACAATTATGAGTTTTCTCAGATCTCAAATGTAATAAGCGTTGCATTCTGCTTCGGCATTTTCAATGTCTCCCCCGGTTGCTTCTTTGTGAAAGACTGTGAATTTTATTGCTGTGTTCTGCTCATTAATGTACGAAAGTTTGGTTGCTTCAGATTTTTTCGGTTTCCAGTAATAAAATATTAAGTGTTGACGTGTCGTGCCAAAACTCGAAATAGCGAAAAGTTTAAATTCAACTGGTTCATCCTGTATAACAGGCATCATCATTCATAATTTCTAGTGTCTTGTAATACAATTTTTAGAGTAAGTTCCTGTTAACTAATCGACTTTCTTAATCAATTCAAATCATATAAATTTAAAATTATTCTGAAAACGTCTACTTTCGTAATTTTTTAGGTAAATCAATTATTTATTAACGTGCCTTCGCCATGCTGTCAAGAATATTGCTTTTTTTTAGCTAGCTTATTTGTAAAGTTCATTACATTACCGGAAATGTTATATCCGACAACTTTCCGATAATATACATTTTTTTTTCTTTTGGAAAGATGATGCTTTACCGGAAACTGGATACCAAATTTAAATTTGGCGCGCATTTGAATCACTGATTATGTCGATAATCTAAATTCTTACCCATATATGTTTTGTACGCTTTGCTAGTTTTTGTTGTTAGTTTTTTTTTAACAATAACGTCACGTGGATAACGTAATTTTTTTCTGTTTATAAAGTATGCCTTATGACAACTCATTTGGAAGCTAATTTAATTTAATTCACTAACTTAAAAAAGTGATGGAGTTAGTTAAAAAAATATTTTTTAAACGATTTCAACATTTCCTATTGTAGCCACAGTTTGTACCGTTTTCGGTACAGTATAAACTGTGACATAAGTGAAGAAACCGAAAACTTTATAAAAGCTTTATAATATAGAAAAATATGGATTCTAGAACCGATTTGAGAAATGGTAATTCAAATCCACAAAATACAAGATGCTTAAAGGATTACAAAATATTGGTAGAGCAAAGCGGCCAAGAGAAAATGTTGGAAATTATTTTTAAGTTTCCAAACTGGCCGTCAGGAGGCGTAATGCCTATCTTAAACCAGTTTTTTGCAAAATTTTCTTAAATTAAAGATAATAGAATGCATTAAAACATATCGAAGAATCTAAAATGTGAAAACAAATTAGAAAAAAACAACATTTTGGTTACCTGTCTTTAGGGTTAGTTTGGGTTAGAAAATGATTTACTCTTAATAGATTTTGCGCCCTTGAAACCCTAAATGTTTAATGTAACAAAATAATGGGTTTGATTTACTTCAAATTTTATTTTCTTCTTTTTAATGCATTTAAATAAAAGCTTGTTTTTATTTTTTTTTACCCTTATTTATTTTTTACTTTTTAGTAGGTATTAGGGATAGCAAAATCATAAATTTAGTAAATATTGTATTTTTATCTATAAAACTTAAACTCGTAGTATATAATAAAAGCCATTTCGTATCCGCCATTTTGAATTTTTATATTTTCGTTTTAACTACAAACGCATATTAAATTTGAAGCCAATTGGATATGTAGAAGTCAGCTAAAATTGACTTGCAGTTGCTACATTTAACCCAAAATTGGCCATGCTGAATCCGCTATTTTGAATTTTCAAAATCTGATCGAAAATTCACATTCCTTGTCCCCAAAACCCCCCATATACCAGTTTAAAAGGAAATCGGGCATACTTTAAGCAGTGCCCCCCTCCCGTCCCCTGAAAGGGGTGAGGTGTAAACTTAACAACATTATAGTATTGTATTGTCATCGGAACTATACACGTGTACAAAATTTCAAGTCAATCGAACATTTAGAAGTAGTTCTAATTCAGCTTGCAAGTTTTGATTACAGACAGACAGAGAAACAGAGAGACAGATAGTCTGTCTCAGGTGAAAGTAAAAATAAAAGCTTACGAACTTATTATATGAATATGTGTTTATTTTATTTTTAATTCTATTTTTGAAAATACCTATTTTGCTTTGGCGTAATTTTAAATAGTTAAGTTACTTTTGAAATTTTCATATTCTATAAAAATATGTTAGGTTTTTTTTTTGTGGAGAATTTGCGCCTTTTTTTTTAAAAAAATAGTAACGTTAAATAAACACGTTCGTTAATTTTTTACCCCAAAGCAAAAAAATAATTAGAAAAAAAATTAAAATAAAAATAAAAAGAATTAAAAAAATAATAAAAACACATTAATAACGCCAATATCATCCGAAAAACGATAAAAAAATTAAAATTCGGAAATACTCGGAATTCTAAAACTCTGTAAACAGGATATTGCTAGGCACCTAAATGTAAAATTTTGCCCTAATTTGACCGACACTGTATATCTTACACTGTTCGAGTTCCCGACACATAGACTCGAATTCGAGCCACCCTGTACAGTCACAGCAATTAAATTATTTAAAAATACTAGGGAAGTAAAAGAATATGCTTTTCTAATAGTAAATAGAACGACATTACTTAATTTAATATAATATTTTACAAATTTACCTGTTACAGCAGCCAAATACTGAAAGATATAATTGCTTCTGCTAAACTTGAAAGTGCTGCTGGAAAAAATAGTCATACTTCACTATACAACACTGAAAATATTCCAAAATGATATTATTGTCTTCAATTTAAAGAACTACACTTGTATCAATTACAAAAGTTATACTGATGAAAATTTTTAATAATTTTGCGTATCGTCTATCCAATTGTCACCAATAACTTTTAATTGGATACGGAGTCTCCTTATATTATTTGTATAAGAATGTGTGCCTGTATTTATATCTATGCACTCTGATGCAAATGAATTAAGACCGCCGATATAATAGTGTTGATGGTATTTCAAAGCTTTACGTACAAGATATCTGTAATTTTAATGTTGATGCCTCTGCTTGATATGAATTTATGCACTTAATTTGCTGAACTTAGGAGAACTGTAAGACTAATTATTGAAAAGAATAATTGATGATGTAAATTTAATTGAAATAACGTATTGGGCAGTAATTTGGTGATTTCATAACATTATATATAACACGAGAAAATTTTCATTATCGAGAATTTCGCTCGAGCCCATAGCAAAAAACCATGTGGAATAATCATTCATAATAATTATTGTTATAAATAATGGAAATATGACAGTCCCCGATCAAATCTATCACCTAAACGCTGTTTTCGCAACTTGCAAACATGGCGATCCTTGAAACAACTATACAGGATATAACCAAATAAATGGCCAAACCACATTTTTTATACCATGGACCACATTTCAAATATTATAACCCATCATCATTAAATGCAAGGGGCTATAATATCTTCTTTTCAAAATATATCCAACATAACTAGTTCTGGGCACGCGCTCTATAAGGTATTCCATACAAAAATGTTCATACGTTTTTTCTTGCTGTGCGGTGATCTTCAATTTGACGTTATCAAACTTGCCTTTTTTATGCATCAACTTTTCCGTAGAATGCGTTTTCCTTATTAGAAATCAGCAACATATATAAAAATTATCATTTTATTCATTAATATAGACCTCATGCTGTAAATGTCCAGCAGATAGAAATCGAATGGATTTAAATCAGTGGATCATGCATGCCAACCTACTGGCCGATTGGAAGATTTAAGAGGACCGTGTAAGTATCTGCAACTAGTAGACATTTCTCATTCCAGTTTCTATATTCCTTCTATATAACTCCGTGTAGTATACACGGAGTTATATCTGATACATAATCCGCAATTTTGTATTATAGGGGCTTTGTTCCAAATGATTCACGCATAAAAATCTAGGGAGCTTAAATCAGGTGAGCGCGCAAGCCAATCTCACTATAATAATTTAGTCTCGTTGAAAAACTAATCTTATTTTTTTTCAGGATATATTGAGTTACTTTTTGAGTTTTTCGCCCTTCTATTTTCATGCCATCATAATTACAAGATCAATCGACTTACCTGTAAGGAAGATCGATCGGAATTATCCGAGCATCTCCGCCATCCCTCATTACACTTTGTAGTATACAACTTTTTCCCAATCGGTACAATTTTTAAAGAAGTTATCTAAAAACATGGTGATTCAGCCGACCCTGGCTAGCCGCTCGAGCTCATGCATCGCCTTGATGCGTCATTACAATTTTGGTACGTGAGATTTTTGATTACATTGCATTTGGGGTGATAGGGAGAAGGTAAAGACTGGGTGGGTTTGTAATGAGGGATGGCGGAGATGCTCGGATAATTCCGATCGATCTTCCTTACAGGTAAGTCGATTGATCTTGTAATTATCCTTCGCATCTCCGCCATCCCTCATTACACTTTGTAGATGTTTAAAGTATTTGCGATGTAATCTACATTAACTGAAAACTGCGAGTTTTCTGTAGTCCTAGATTTGTAAGGCCCTTTTTATAAACTAAAATTCAAATTTATAACCATTAGATTTAATAACACACATCATGAAGGTACATATATCATGATATTAAACTGATATTAACCTTTAACTTATTTTTAATACTATACCAATATTCGTATGTAATATGATAACAAGTTGGTAAGTAAGTTATAATTGTAGCTTAATATTTATATGATTCCTTAGAGTTTATGGTTCAATAAACAAGATGCCAATCCAGTGGGATTACCCACGCCAAGTTTTTTATAGAATTTCGAGAATACTTTTGATTTTTCTGTCGAGCCAGCTGTCTTCTGAATGGTTTGTAATGTAACTCCCATTCTTTGAGCTGCTGAAGTTGCCCCGTGTCGCGTGCTGTGTGCCCCAAAGATTTCCGTGTTTATACTGCTGGCTTTTAGTATTAACTTGACCCATCTGCTAATGGTTTGACTGTTGTCTGGGTGATAGGGCTTTTTGTGAGTGAGTATTACATTTTCTTTGGTTTTGCTACTTGTGGTATCGATTGCATCTGCAAATGCAACGATCTATTAGCATATTTACAGTATCTGCGAATGCCGTAATTTCTGTTTTTGAACAAAAAAATAGGTATGTTCACTAGCTGCAACTGCAATTGCAGACAGTGGAGGGTACGATCGATTGTATCTGCTAATACAACGAACTATTCCCCTTTTATTGACTGGTAGCACCCTTTTTCCTTTTATGCGTTCTATGTAAGTCTCTAATAGTGTGACTATACATAGTTCAGGTTGATTAATAAAATAAGGTAATATCAAACTAGGTTGAAGCCTGTTTAAGCCACTTGCTTTTATTTTATCCGGGAATCTGATTTCAATTACGTATTCATATTTAAAAATATTGTCTATTTTTACTTCCGGGTTGTCCGTGATTTGTGTGCCGTTATTAGTATTAAGAGTGTTACTAGCTTTAAAGTTAGATTTGTAGATTTAAGAATTCGTGAGGGTACATGCTCTTTAAGCGCTGTAGAACTGGGTAGGAATCCCAAGTAATTGAGTATTTTGATTTTGGGGGTCTTATGTTAAATGTTCCATTGAGAAAACTTTTTATAACCGCTTCGTCTTTTGTTTGAGTAGGATGACTCCGAAGACAATTGAATATTTAGGAGCTCAAGAATAAGTTTACGGTTTTATTATATATTTGTTGGCGCTTAGAAAAACAGAAATTCCCCTATTTATTGTAAGTATTTCCGTATTGTTTGAGGGCGCTATCTGTCAATGAAGAAATAATCACTTTTATCGCTTCATTAGGTACGCTTTGTTATAGAATAGCTCTCCTGACAATGAGGAAGTTTCATAATTTTTTTTTTTATTACTGCTGATTTCGATAGCCCATGAAAAATAAGTAAACATATGTTTTTTATTTTTTCCCTAAGCCGAAAAATGAGGCAGATACAACGGCTTGAGATGTGCTTATGACGTCATAATACACATGAATTGTTACGTCACACCATGCATGGTATATCTATATATACAAAACTAAAAACTGGTATAGCACTTGTAATATTCATCTTTAGCGGAAATAAAAAAAATACGTATCGATTTTTTTTTTTTATTTTTTTTTATTTTTTTTAATTTTTATTTTTTTTTTTTAATTTTTTTTATTTATTTATTTATTTTTTTTTTACGGTTCTATAGTTTGCAATAAAAAATAATCAGTTTAATTTCTCAGGAAACTTCGTAATTTCCCAACAGCCAGAGAAATTTTCTTCCACAATGGTTGTTTCTCTCCGCAAGGAGATGTGAGTAAGTATTTTTCAGGGTAAAGATAATAGACTGTTCTGCCAGTAGGTCCCTTTTCTCTTGTATAACCCCAAAAGTGAGCATGGTTGAGGGGGAATAACTACGCTTTTTTTATATAAGACCTAAATCTTGTAATGTTTATGTAATTTTATTTATACTTTTAAGCAATTCTCTTTTGAATTACCAATAACTAGCCAATTGTCTAAGTAGAGTACAGTTTTTATACCCTTTAATTTTACATATCTTACAACTGGTTTCAGTTTTGTGAAAAGATATGGAGCTGTACATAAACCAAATGAAACACAATTAAATTGGTATAGTACGTTGCAAAAAACGAATCTTAACAACTTTTTTTGACTACTGTGCATAGGGATAAGGAAACATGCATCTTTAAGAGATCAGTTTTCCCCAAGAATGCGTATTTTGAAATTAATTTTTTTGCCGTCCTATGTAGTCTTCTACTTTGCTAACCGGAGTGGTGTCCTATTGAAAGGGATTTTATAATCCTGTACCCACTCTATTATTGAACTGTTTACCTTTTTTTCTCTGCTAATTTTGAACGTATAATTCTAGTTCAGACGGTTGGCTAATTAAATTATTGAAAGGGAGGGCTAAGGCACTAATCCCACGGACTATAGTTGTTTCTGTAATTGATACAGTAGTTGTCTTGGGAGGATTTAGTACTCTCTTCGAGATTTAATTTTGATGGTCTGAGGACATTGCAGTTGGCAGCTGGTGGATACTTTTCTATCGTTCTGTTTTTTTTTTCTTTAGTCCTTTTAATAAGTAATTGTCCCATCTAAACTATCTAAGTATGTAGTTCTGGCCTCGCAGGTGTGATTTCGTCGTTTTTTTTTTTTTTTTTTTTTTTTAAATCCTACACCTACACAGCTAGGTAGTCGTTACTTTGTTCAGGACCATCTGGTGCTTCTGATGTTGGTAAGTCTTGATTTGGCTAAGTTATTTCCTCAGCTAGCGTGAGAGGATCTTCTAATGCATTTGCAAATGCAAAAGAGTTTCCTTGGTTTTGCTACTTATGATATCGATTGCATCTGCAAATGCAACGATCTGTTAGCCTATTTACAGCATCTGCAAATGCTGCAATTTCTGTTTTTGAACAAAAAAATAGGTTCATGAATATGTTCACTATCTGCAACTGCAATTGCAGACAGTGGGTACGATCGATTGTATCTGCTAATACAACGAACTATTCACCTATTTGCTTGCTGCTTAACCCTGGTTATGCTTTCGACTGCATCTGCAAATCCAACGATTTTTTAGCATATTTACAGTATCTGCAAATACTGTAATTTCTGTTTTGAATAGAAACCAAGAGTGTAATAATTCGCTACCTCCAATGCAATGATTTTATGTAAGAGGGTTGCAATAGTATGGTGGTTATTTGTTTTTGTATCTGCAAATACATAGCACTATACCGTTTTATTTTGTCAGTACATATATCCTTTACATCGGCAAATGTAGGGATATAGTGTGCCTCTAACTACTTTTACATAATATACCTACTGGGGTGGAGGCTGTTGGGGGCCCTTCACATCTGCAAATGTGAAGGCCAATTTTAGTTAAAGTTATTCGCATCTGCAAATGCGAATTTGTAAATAGGTATTATTATTATTTATTAACATCTCCTGCAAGCAATGTTTACTCCAATTTTTTCCCTCACCGGACGGCTCATGTCAACACGAATTGTTTAAAAATAATGCGTTCCGGTATTACATTGCTTCGACAAAGCCGAACGATAACATTCCGCCTTTTTCCCTTAATTTTGGGTTAGTTTTGGTTAGCACTTTTAGTTCTTGTTGATTGAGCCTCCGTTGCGAGCAAAGCCAACGGAGGGCCATGCAAGCTATAATAATACCCAACTTGGGATTTAGTCGCTCGTAAATTATGCGTCAGCTTGCCTTTGTGGCTATTTTTGTAGAGGTTAATTTCGTGAGAAAAGGACACTCTTCGACTTACTCAAAATTTAAATTTTTATTTATTTTTTTTTTTTTAAGTATTTGTTAATACAGTAATAGCAATAATTACAATATACATAGTCCTTATTCCTCTAGACAGTGTTTTTGAACACTGGTATTGAGGATAATTGCATTTTAGTAATAATAACAGTATGATTTCCTATAAACTCTCTAGTATTGTGGCTATGAATATCCTTTGAAAATATTATGATAATATTTTAATTTTGAGTTTTATTTATTATCCTGTAAATAAGTTTATTCTGTTCAAATTTTAATACCTTATGTAATTGCCATACTCTTAAATTTTCATATAGATCTGCAGTATGAGTCAGTGGATCATAATTAAATATAACTTTGTTTTTTATTTTGCAATATTTGCTTTGAATCGAATTGTAGTTTATAGTCCGACATGTGCCCCATACGGGGATCAAATATCGAAAAACGAATGATACGAAGGCATTATAACCATTTGTTTCTATTTTTATATTCCTTTATATGGTATAAACGTTTTATTCTATGTAAAACATTAATAAATGTGCAGGTCGACCGGTATATATTTCCTCCTTTTGATTGTGTTATGTAAACACTTCTTGTGATTGAATAGTACATTTTTTTGGTAGGATGTACGATTAGACGAGATGACTAGAGAACGGTTCGAATAGCTCGTATCGTTAACTGTTGCTTATTACTTATATTCATTTCGATATAATATATTTCAATTCCGAATATATTGTTTGATTCTGTGTAATTGTGCAAAGACGACAAATAAATGTAACAATGTTTTGTCATGCCCTCGTATATAAATAACAGTTTGTTAGTATAATTCAAATCGCAGTGAGCACATTTAATTTTTGTTTACTGCTTCATTCGCATTTTTGACTGTAACCCGTTCGCACTCTATTTTATTCTAATAAGTATAGTTAGTTTTAGAAGTTTGAGAGTATTTTCCATTTCAATTTTATTAAGTAAAAAAAATAAGGGTTACAAGTGTCATATTTATTCATAATACTCAGTTTAGTATTATACACATTTAGTTTGTTTTTATACAAGAGATTCTGTTTTTATATATTTAAGATAACCAGGTATTTATGTATATTTGAAATTTTGGCATATAATCTTATATGGACTCACCCCCTGATTCGCTTCTCCCGATGCATATTGCCCCCTTTTTTCGCCTCCTTTGCGAGCAAGACGTATCACTAACACTTCACTATACTAGAAATACGATTTCTAGGCATTTTTCTTCTTAAAACCAAAAGAAAGAACCGATTTACGGATTCTTGCTTGTCACCGACCGGTACAAAATTGTAATGACGCATCAAGGCGATGCATGAGCTCGAGCGGCTAGCCAGGGTCGGCTGAATCACCATGTTTTTAGATAACTTCTTTAAAAATTGTACCGATTGGGAAAAAGTTGTATACTACAAAGTGTAATGAGGGATGGCGGAGATGCGAAGGATAATTATAACATACCATTCAGCTCGCAAGCAGCAACACCTCCTTAAAAGGACAGAGTGCTCACAAAAGTTAAGCCCGTGACGTCTTGCATGTGGGCCGTTGCGCTTTGGAGCGAAGATGTAGGAGGGCGCTTGCGGGTTGAAAGGTAATCGCGATCTAGGCACAATTGTTGCCAGTTGCCACAATTGTTGCACGTATATAAAAAATTTATCTCTCATATTACAATATCTTCAATACTGTAAAACACATATTTCCGTAAATTACTCTTTCCTCTTTTTACAGTGCGGTATTTCGTAGTTTATTTATTTAATTATCTAATACTACTACCATGTTCGTGCACTTTCCTAAACAATACTGTCCTTATAGAGCCGGCAACAGTGCATCACCTGAAGGATGTAACAGAAAGAAGAAGCAAAACAAACGATTAGTTTGCAAATTTGCCGATAATGGCCGGTAATTGGTGTTATATCCTTGAATTTTTCTGAAACCGGAAATATTTATGCGCTTTTAAGTGCGTGAAACCTGTACCTAATATTTCGTACTATATTTAGGTATACAATTTATATTGTTATAGGCGTATATTTAAATACGTAAAACTATATATTTCGGACTGAAAGACCTGTTGCTTTAATGTAGGCCGGCCAATTTGCTTACACCACAGTTCATAAGTTTTTGTTCGTGTTTAATTGTATGTTTTTCTCTCGGTTTCGGTAACTGATATTTAGTGTAATTATGCCTCAAAAGTGTTGTATTCTTGGCTGTAATGGAAACATAAAAATGGGCCTAAAGCTCATGTTTTCGGTTTTTCAAAGGACTTTGACTCCACAAACAACACGGAAATATGTAAAGCGCATTTTCCTGAAGGTAGTATAATATTAAAATTGCCCTAGTTATTTATCAAAAAAGTGCAAAAGCCAAGTAATGATGAAAAGCTCATTAATGAGTCAAATTTGTCAAAAGCCCTGTATGTTTATGTAGTTATATGGTTAAAATTGCACGGCTTACATGGATGACGTCACACGACAAGCACTATGGACTTGTTATTAAGTATTTTATTTATTTATTTATTTATTTGGCATCCAGCTAATACAGTATATTACAGTACAATTCAAATTAACATTAAATACTACGTCAATTAAAACATAAAATCCAATATAATGAAATATGTAAAAATTATAGGACAAAATACATACAAACAAAATAAAGAGCAATAAACAAATATGAAAATTTTACATATACCACCTAATGAACAAAAAATAGTGAAATATACCTCAGTGAAACAATACATAGTCATATAAACTGTAACAATAAAACAATGAAAAAATAAACAGTCATACAAACTGAACAAACAAACATTATGCAATTTTTGTCATTCTCACTGTAGCTTTCAAATTACAAAATATTAAAATTCAATATCACAGATTTAGTATCCTCTCATGTACTCTTTCAGCTCATTTTTCACACGCTTTTATTAGCTTCACCTGTAGGGTAGACTGAGGCAAGTGTATAAGTGGGGTAAGTGAAAATTGTGGCTCTATTTTGAAAAAAATGCGACTATCTCATAATATATAAGCGGTAAGCAACCTATTATACTTCCATGCGGACAGCGTAAATGCTTTCGGGTTAAACCCTTAAGCATGTCCCGAATCGGCAACACTATACAGTGATGAGTCATAACCGGTCAGTCGTCAAGTTCACAGGGTAAACAATTGTCGGCATACAAAGGTAGTTTTTTTTGATAGACTATAATTTTTTTTAGTGATATCTTATTATTTACGTATATCACATCACATTGTATTGAGGATTTGCTAATTCAAAGCGTTATTTTTTTGCGTCATGCGTTTACACACTTACCCCAGAAAAAAATCAAGTGAGGGGCAAGTGTAAATCATAAATTTATGTTTTTGGCATCGAGAATATTAACTTTAAGTTAGTTTGTACTATTTTCCACTTATGGAGTACAACTAATGTTATTTAGTAGATTTTTTATAAAATGTTAAGGCTAAAGTTTCCAAATGGTATTTCAGTGACTCAATAAAAGTTTATAAAAAGTTTATGGTTGTAGAATTAATTGCCAATTATTTTATGTAAATTACTTTCAGTATCAAATAGTCGCCACTTTTACACTTTCCCGATGATCGGGCAAGTGTGAAATTTCAGCACGAATTTTTTTCTTTTTTGAATTTTCGTTACTTACAATTTAGGAAGTAAATTTCAACCCCAGGTACGGTAAGGATACATAATAAACTAACTTACCACGGAACGAGAAGTTTTTAAAAAATTGCTATATTGGAGACAAAATTTAAAAATGGATGGGTTCACACTTGCCCCAGTCTACCCTATGTATGTTTGTATGTTTGTTTGTTTGTTTGTAACTGAACGCCTGCTCGCGATCCGTGCGGCATGTTCCCGATGAGGTAGCGGGCTGAAATTTTCAGGGGATGTAGACGGGGTAAAATGAAGAGTCTGTGCCAAAACTGGAGGTCCACTTTAAACGGTCAGATTTCATTCAAACTTTGTAGACTTATTAAAGACCGACGACAATACAATAATTTTATAAGTTTATCTAATTATCCTGGTGAGGATCGCCAGGATTAAATAATATAGTTTAAAAAACTGCTTCCATTGTACATAGAACTAAAAAGTGGAAAATAAATATAATTTAAAAAAACTAAAAAAACACGCTTTAATGATCAATCGAACTAAAAAACAAAAAATAATTCTTAATACAGGTAGAAAATAATAATGAACGAAAAATATATGCTCGATTTACATAAAATATAGCACAAAGCGCCCCACGCTTTTTTCACAATAATACTTATATTTTTCGTTCATTATTATTTTCTGCCTGTATTAAGAATTATTTTTTGTTTTTTAGTTCGATTGATTATTAAAGCGTGTTTTTTTAGTTTTTTAAACTATATTTATTAATCTTATACACGAGTATCATAACTTGGTATTTTATAAATTTATCCACAGGGAGCCAGTTTAATTTATTTACTACTTATAGGAGTTTCCTTTTTTTTATTCAAAATTAGACGCATTGCCCTGCTCTGTAATTTCTGTAACCGGTTTATTTCATTTTAATTCGCTGTGTACAGTATGGTAGAACTATAAACTAAATCGGTTAAAACTAAAGTATTGAAAATAGTTGTTTTGGACCACTGTGTTAAATATCCCGATAGTCTTGCCAAAAAGTTTATATTTTTACTAATTTTTTCAATAACAAAAAGAATATGTTTTTTAAACGTGAGATAGTCAACAATGACAAAGCCAAGATGCTTGATATTATCTATTTTTTCAATTATTTCTTTGTCTATTTTTAATTTTAGTTGTTTCTGAGAAAACTTCTTGAAATGTATTATTACCAATTAACATAAATTTAGTTTTTTTAGCATTAACTTTAAGCGAATTTCTATTGAATCATTCATGAAGTTGTGTTAAGTCGATATTAATACAATTTACTAGGTGGCCAAGGTTCTTTAAGTAAAAATACAATAAAGTGTCATCAGCAAATAAATGGATCGAGCAAGTTCCAACAGCTGTATAAATATCATTAATATATAAAAGAAACAACAGAGGACCCAGGGTACTACCCTGTGGTACACCCCAGCTATTTGGAAGTTTTAAAAAATTTCCACAATTTATTTTTATTAACCGTGACACGTGTTTCGGCACACGGTGCCTTTCTCAAACGGACTAACTAAGATTGTGCTAAGAGTAAAATATCCTAAGTAGGTACAGAGGAGACCGACATATAATAAAAAAGAAAAAAGGGGTATTGAAATTCCAAGTAATGCTATTAATATCGGTATTACTAATGAAGAAAGGCAGAGAGGAAAGACGACAATGTTTTTTAAGTTATTATGAATATAAATTCAACAGTGGGGAATTACTAGTCTCTAATTGTTCATTCAATAATAAACCTGACTTTTTCTGTTTGTTAATTTCCATGCTTTCCAAATAATTTAATTTTTTGGATTTGTTCTCTATATGTAATATTTTAAAATCTTTGGAAAATGTGTGTTTTTCGGAATTTAAATGTAAGGCATAATGTGAGCTTCTATTGCTTTTTTGGTAACCAGATTCATGTTCTTTAATTCTTGTTTTGAAAGATCTACCAGTTTGTCCTATGTATATTTTTGGGCAAGAACCACACTCTAGTAAATATACTCCTGATTTGGAAAGTTTGTTTGAATTTGATTTGTTATTTTTAATGAGTTTACCTAAAGTATTGTTTGTTCTAAAAGCTGTTTTTATGTTATTTTTAGAAAGCCTTTTGGAAATCCGATTGGAAATCGTGCCTGTATATGTGATAGACTTAAATCTTAGGTGAGGTGTATTATTGATTGTTAGATAGACTAGGTTTAATGCCATTTTATATTGTTTTTTCTTAATGAAATTATCTATTATACTAGCATTATATCCGTTATTGACTGCAACCTGTTTAATAATATTCAGTCCCTTTTTATAATTTTCTTCTGATAATGGAACATTTAAAAGTCTATGTATAAATGAATTAAAAGCTGCCATTTTATGGGAATATGGATGATTAGATTTATTATGAATAACTGTATCTGTTGTAACAATCGTTTGGATATGCTCGTTCCAATGTCAGTAAATTCGAATTTTCTGTATCAGTTCTCGGTTAAATATCTAAAAACAATTAATTTATTTTCTTGCATTTATTAACTTCAATATAGTATAGCACACCATTTTACTTATTTTTAATGAAATTAATTTGCTACGCTACTGGGAGGCCGGCATATAGTAATGGCGCGGCCTCTTGAATTTAATATGAAAAGTGGGCGATGTAGATAGGCAACCAGCAGTACATCAGCGAGTAATTTTCTTTATATAACATTGTTTTTTTGAGGTTTGGACATACTAGCTGCTTTGTTTTGTCAGTTACGTGTTTTTGAATGTTTCGTAAAGGAGTTTTGATCGAGATATTGTGCAATTTTCTAATTAGGAAGTGAGTTCATGTTTACATAGTCGGCGGTATTTGAATTGATGTCGTGCCGAATCGGATATTGTAATCTGACTTCGTATGTTTCGTCGGGAACCAGTTTTTTACGAGTACGAGTGCATAAAACCGGGGAACGAGATCACGAGCCTCTTTGGTGAGTTCGAGACTAGACTTTCAGCAAGGCTAGGTAAAAGTGTCGGTAAAATCTTCATTATGGTCTAATTCCTTTGGAATTGGAAGCAGCTAGTCTGGATTTTATAATAATGTTCGACTCTGTCGCGTCCTAGGATCGATTAGCCAAAACCTGAAGGAGAATGAGCCATAACAACAGGTAATTTTTGCGTCGATGGACGAGTTTTTTCTGGCAGTACGCGGACGCCATTTTGAGACGTTTGATGTTCGTTTTTTTATTTCAGTCTTTTACTTGTATCTCACTTGTATTTCACTGGCATCTCATTCTGATCTCAGTGTGAACTCTTACGAATTTCACTTTTTCAAAATCCAATGGAAACACCAACATTATTCCTAAGCCCAAGTACTAATCATTCTAGAACTGGAGCTTAATACCACTTTTGGGGGATTACTTAATCTGGATTCTAGGATAATGCTCCATTCTTAAATCGTAGCCCGGGGGATAGCGATTCGCTGATTTGAGAAGTGGAAACTATATGATCGGGAGGACTCCGTGGTTGTGAAACCACTCTGCTGTGAAGCGCTTGGAGGCCCTGAGCATTCTCGTTGTCTGGAAGTCCATAAAGATAAGTGATTTTTTTTTAGAAATGTTTAAATACCCCACATGATTTCTTCACAACAGAAAACCAACATTTCAAAATTTAATTTCATATTTATATCTTGTAAATTTAGCTTATGGTACATTTACGTACTGTATTGTACATTTCCGATTATATTTCAAAATTATCTTACCTATCTCTAATTAAGTATACTTTTGTCTTATCGTATCTCACGATTACCTGATTGTGCATTTATCTTATTGTACAGTTATCTTGCCTTATGGCCAAATTGTCTTACCTATCTTTAACTTTAAGTAACTTTGTAATTACTGTACATATTTCATTTACCATAATAATATCTCAAAATTAGATTGTCTATTTTAAACCCTAATTGTATTTAGCTGATTGTACATTTAATTGACTAAATCGCAATAGTATCTTATGGCTTTTAAATAACTTGGATTTATCAGTCAAAATAATTATCTTTATCACCTCTATATGATATGGTGCTTTAATATTCTGTCATATTAGTGGGTACTCGATATTATTAAGAGTAAATACTCTGTATATATTTGGAATTAATTTTTGGAAGTTTAAAACCAAAATTAAGGCTATAAACTTTAGTAATCATTCATTCGGTAATTATCTTTTATTCACTTATTGCTTAATAAGTTTTATTATTATCATGGCTAGAGCTACCTATCTCACATGAGAAGTTTTTAATATATACTGAAAGATATAACTTGGATTTCTTTCAGAGACGTCTGTTAGATTTCACAATTATTTCATAAAAACAATTTTCTGTCGAAAGTCAATATTTTAATATCAGGTTGATTTTACTCAATTCTGGGAATCCTAGTAATTTGGTTAATTTTGTAGCGAAGTTTCTTGACTTATTAGTGGACTGATTGTAACTTAAGGGCTATTAGCTTATCAGGATCATTAATTTTAATTAGGGTCATAAAGAAAATTTCGTCTGCAAAAACCGAGATTTGCAGTTGCACTGTTTGCAAATAGGTATTATCCAAATTAGCGATTTAATTATAGGATTTTCTCGAATCAATTCAGATTGATATATGTTGAATTTGTTTTTGACCTCTACAGGTATTAAATGCTTCACAGTAGTTTGAAGGAAATGTGATAATTGAGTCGAAGGTTATTATTAAAAATAATCAGGAAATTGTATCTATTATTTCTTGCGCTTACTTGCCTCATATAGATAATATAGCTAATACTAGCGGTCGATTTAACTTATCTTTTCCTATATTTTGATCAATTTAACTTACCTTTTCTTATCTTTCGATCAACTTAACTTATCTTTTCTTATCTTTTGGTCTACTCTGAACCTGGCGCCCATAAATTTAAATTTTCAAAATTCGAACTCACACCGCAATAAGGCGTATCTGAGCAGCGACAGGGTAACTCAAGGAACATTTAACTTTTACTTTTACGTATACAAATAATTTCAATTAAAATCGAAATAAAATTTGAGAACTAAAAGGTAAAAGGGGAAATTGTTTTACTGTGTGTGAGGATTTATGGAAAATTGAGAAATCATGAATATCATTTCTCTTGGTGATGGTTAAATCTAGAAAATTGATGGATTTATTATGCTCTAATTCGACAGTGAATTTAATTTTTGGGTGTAGGTTATTGATAAATGAAAGAAATTGATCTACTTGTCTATCAGTGCCTGAAAAGCATGTTATGATATCATCTACATATCGATGTCAATATAGGAATTTTTTACTTAATTGATGGTTAAATACTTGTTTTTCTAGATTATCCATGAAGATTTCAGCCAATAACGGACTTAGAGGATTTCCCATTGTTAAACCCTCATCGGAAACATAATAATTATTGTTAAATTCGAAATCGTTTTGATCCAAGCAAACAGAAAGAGAATCTAAGATATCTTGTTTTATGATTGAATTAACTTTATTTTTTGTTAAGAGTGTGTCGATCAAATCTATAACTTCATTAGGTGGAACACTGGGGAACAAATTCTTTACGTCAAAAGATAATATTTTGGCATTTTCGGAATTTTTAGATGTTTAATTTTACTAATAAGTTCGTATGAATTTGAAATGCTAAATTCGGGAGAAAACTTACAATATTGTGATAAGATATTTATTAATTTTTTAGAAAGCTTTGTTGACGGAGCGTTAATGAAAGAAACTACTGATCTTATAGGATAACCTTCTTTATGTAATTTTATTAACGAATATAGGTTAGGTGCCTGAGGATTCATGACTGTTAAATTATATTTTTCAAAATCATTCAAAATTGATAATTCTTTCACTTCGTTGTTTTCCTTTCAAAAGTTTGCAATGAATTTCCATCAAGTATCAGCTAAACCATCGATTTCCAGTCTAAAGCACTACCCACTATACCATACTTCCTCCACTTGATTAAAAGCTTTTGGCTGTCAATTGTCTCGAACGCTCGTTGTAAATCTAGAAAAACTGCGCCTATAGCATATTTATCATCTAACAAATATTTCCAGTCATATAAGATATTCTGAAGAGCAGTTTCGCAACTATGATTTTTTCTAAATCCTGATAGATTTACAATCAGAATATTATTGACGTTTATATATAGTCACGTAATTGCTGGCACACCACTTTCTCCAATATCTTTTCAAGTGTCACCAGCATATTAACTGGCCTTAAGTCACTTGCTTTGCTTGAGCCCTTAACCCTTCGTATTGGAAAAACAGTGGATACTTTCAAAACAGATGGTACTCGAGCTGTTTCTAATGATGTGTTAACTAAATTTAAGAGAAGTTCCTTAATATAGTTATATGTATATTTTTAAATTCCGCCGTTATGTCGTCGGGACTCCCTTTATTGGGCAACGAAAAGACAATACTTTCTAATACTTCATAATCAATTAAATGAAAATTTTCCAGATTCTGTATTTATGTATAGTATTATTAGCAAAAACCATTCTGCTTTAAATAGCCTCCCAAATAGAATAGAAGAATTATTTAACTTAGGCGGTCATGCAGGCTAACATATTCCTCCATTAACCAATTGTTATCTAAGCTTGACCTGGGGCTGTCAGTATCGAAAGTACCTATTCATTTATTTTGGTGCTTGTACTCAGGTAGGTGTAAGCATTTGGTGTCAGAATTACACTAGCCGTAATGAAGACTGGTGTCTCTTCAGACACCCTCTATAAAAATATTTTGAAAATAATATTGAATTTTCTCTGCCATTTTGTATATATCGCCATTTACAAACGTTTTGCCACTGTGGCTTCCGTTCCTTTCCCTGGTAACGAATGAGTGCTTCCTCTATATGTAAAAAATGGAAATTACGTAAGCCATAAATATGCATTTGAAGGAAAATCGTAAAACGTATTTATCCGGTATAATCGCTAATGAATAAAAATTACGTGCAAAATAGATGATAAAGAAAAGAATAAGAATTAAGTATGCCAGTCTATGTGGTACAAATTTTATGGTATGTAGTCAGAAACTAAAAAAGGGCGGGTGAAATTGTAGGGAAAGGTAGGTACTTGTATGCAAGGCAAATTATTTATTAATCGTCTAAAAAATACAAAGCAATCTTTTCAGAGGATATTAATACTAAAGTCCGTTCAAGTCTATTGCGCTGTTACGTCATATCATTCCATCTTTCTTTATGCAATGTACTAAATTGATCCGTCAAATTGGAATCTTTGACATCGATTGCCGTCAATGTCAAAATATCATAACGAAAATAACAGATTTAATTCATTTATTGATTTGTTGGTAGTTGGTTTGTGTTTTACGCTAATAATTGCTAATAAAAATCGTTTTGAGATGCCCCACCGGTTCAGTGAGAAAGAACAAGTTTTAATTTTAAAATTAGTGCACGTGAAAAAGATGCTGGTAGGCCACTTTTACCCTGGAAAGCTGTGCACAATGTAAGTAGTATTAAGAACCACTTAAACAAGTAAACCACTTAAAGAAGTGGGATACTTATTTAAGTGGTTCTTAGTTATGGATCTCCATCAAGTAAAGGCTAATTCTATTAAATTGTAAGTAATATATTTTTTTATTTATTTGATAATACTAAAAAATGATATCTCTAAAAAAAATTATTTTTGATGTGTAAACATCTTACGCGGCGATATGAGGACAAATCTCGGCAAATAAGACGGAAATGCGCAAACCAATTCTAGCCGCTAGGGCGGTATTATATACAATTTTGCCATTTAAAATCGTTTTAAATGGATTTTAGACGATAAAAAAGCATATTTTAAATTAAACGAACCGTCAAAAATATTATTTTTTTATTATTACATTCGCAGTGTATTTGGATCCATAGCACAGCTTATTTTTAGTGGACGGTTGAATTTAAAATGAATTTTCGCTTCAAAATCGATGACAAATTCGTCCGAAGCCATGGGCTATCGGCCTAAAAAAGTCCGAATTTTCGGATTTTTATACAATTTTGCCATTAAAAATCGTTTTTAAACGGATTTTAGACGATAAAAAGCATACTATTATTTTAAATTAAACGAACTGTCAAAAGTATTATTCAGATGCCCAGACGCTTAAAACAATATTGGCATAGCCCTCTTCTAATATTTGAAAAAGTTGGTTTTTTACTTTCCCAAATCAAAGGATATCGGCGCACGATTACTAGGTAAATAAGCTGTTGTATGTATGTTGATGTTATTCCTGGTGGCACTATATTTTCGTGTCGAATTTGTGCATTAAATTAATCCACTCCGAAGCTGTCATAAGTAATAGGTTTGTTCTGGCAGCGATTTGAAACCGTTTCAAATCGCTGCTAGAACAAACCTAATAAGTATGTAAAATTGATAAAAACGGAACGTGCTCTGGAATAGAAAACAGGTACAGAGACATCCTTTGGATAATGTAAAAAATAACGTACAAGTCTATCTAAGACAAAGACGAAGAATTCCCTTGCCTAAGATCTAAGACGTACGGATCTTTTCTTTTGACGTCAGAAATTCTGACGTAACAACACAATAGCATTGAATGGACTTTACTCTTTGAATATAGGAGCTGTGTTGTCATTGATAGGAAAATTTCTCAAAATTTACCGGAAAAAGAGACGATACCGGTAAAATCAAGAAATGGCCTAAATTTATATTTGGCTGTGCTAGTTGCCAATTTTTATTTGCCATTTTTACGATAAATTGAAAAAAAATGGACGTTTTCGGTAATTTAGAAAGGTTTCGTAATATAACAATAGAACATTTTGCAGAAAATTCTAAACCTCTATTTAGTAAAAATTTCGTAAATTTAAATTGTTTTGTGCTATTTACCCAAATTTTTATTTCCTTTTCATAATAAATTACTGACATTTTTCCTTTCCTTTTATAACAAATTCAACACACATGCAGTAGACAATGTTAGTACGACGAATAGATCAAAAGTTTTATCTGTGCTTAGTTACAGAAGTAAAAAATTAAGTATTAAATCAGTTATGATTACGAAGACAGGTTTGGGTCAATAGATTGGCCTGCACGATTGTCTGATTTACGCTCCTTGAATGAATGAATGATCTTAGGGTACACTGCCACCTGTATAGATTTATTGCATACACCTTCCTTGGTGCTTCCGTTGATGTGATTCTCAATCAGTGATTCACATTCAGTGCTTTGATAAAAGCAAGTAGTCTATCGATGAAAGTTACTCCTGTTCTACGATGCAGCACCCGAAGCAGGCCATTCGCCTATGTGCGACCGCCTCGCACTTCGTAAGAAGGTATTCCCCCACCTAACAGAACCGGTAACTGTTCTCGTTTTCAATTTTTATTCTCTCCAGGTACCTTCTCAACTAGCAGTGGTCCCGTGAGAAAGTCGGTGAGGATGCGGAGATTGTTCTTACTCAGTGTTATAAGATTTTTTGATATTTCTGGGTGAGGTGGCTTTAGAAACATTTTTGATCGTCTTAGCCCTGGAATACATTCCCATAGACTGATCCATTTAGTGTGCTCTCCTTTCCTGAACTCTTCCTTGTAGGTGTGCATCGCTATGCGACAGAACGGTTCCGGTCCTTAGAGCGGAGTTCTACTTTTGCCGATTGGTCTGATTTTTCGTCCCCTTTGATCCCAGCGTGTCCTGGTATCCATTGAACGGATAGTTTGTTATTCTTGTCTAGTTCGTTTAGCCTATCTAGGCATTCGTTTATACCATTCTGGAGGTTATAGGTTAGCTCAGCGCTTTGATGTCTATGAAGATTAGAATCTCTTTCTTCGTAGACAGTATAGTTTCTTCGTTATGGTGGAACTGCGCATTTTGCTGCAATGTGAGAATGCAAGTGGTGCTCTTTTCCATTCTTCTCTACTGTCGATCTCTCTTTGCGAAAGCTGTATTGATGATCGTTAATTATTCTGTTGTTCTCATGTACTTGAATAGTTGCTGATTGACTACACGTTTATTGACTTTGGAGATTTTTGGAAGCAAGGCAATTGGGCTATAGTTTGAGGGCGTGGTTTTCTTGCCTTTTTTGGAACCGGTTGCACTTGAGCGACTTTCCAAGAAGATGGGTAAATCTCTTTTCGGCAAGACAGAGAAAAAAGCCTGGAAAAAAACGGGTGTTAGTTCATTGGCGCCGTTCTTTAAGACGACGGCAGGTATTCCATCTGGTCTTGATGCCTTTTGCGTATCTAGTTCTTTAAGGATTTAACGAATAGCACGGTGATGAAACTTGACTTCTGCCATGTGTTGATGTTCGATATGGTGAGGAGAGCCTTGCCTTGAGGGACGACATCTAAGGTAGACTGCTTTGAAAACATTTTGGCGAGCATGTGTGCTTTTTCCTTGGCTCTAGTCACCGGCGCCGTGATACCACGTTCGTCTGCCAAAGGTGGGAGAGTCGTTTTTGTAAAATTATTACTTACTGCCTTTGCCACCGACCAGAAATTCCTGGAGCCACTGGGGTATTGCAAAAGTTTATTCCTGACCCTTTAATTGTGTGTGTGTGTCCTTAGTTTCGTCGATCACACGTTTGCATTCGTTTCTCGCTTCCGCAAAATAATTGCGATTTTCGGCAGTCTGATTTTGCTGCCAGTAATGCCAGTACTTCTAGGCTTGCTGTTTCCTACCTACAGCTCTTTCGCTTCTTCTGTCAAACCAGGGCCTTCCCTTTGACGGTAATTTGATGGAATTTGGGATGTATGCTTCCATTCCTGATGAGATTACTGGCGTAATCTCTTTGCAGCAGACTAACGCGTCGTCAGTACCAAAGGAGGCATCGAGCCAAGGAAAATCTAGGTAGAACTCCCGTAGGTCATCCCAGTTTGCAGAATTGTAATGCCAGATTTTGCGAGACAATGGTGGATCCTTCTGTAGAAGTTGCAATTATAGTTGCGACTTTCATTAGTAAATAAGTATCGTCAGGCGCAATGCTTAAAATGTTTTCAACATGTTCGTGGTTTAAAACTTTAGACTTTTTTGGTCTAAAACCTACCATTTTCTCTTTTAAAAAAGCAATCAATTTAAAATGCCTGGTAATATCAACGTTTTTCTTAATTTTCAACACAGATTTCACCATTGAGTACTTGGACCACATTGTAGAAGATTAAAAATTCTTTGGAATTTCTCGAAAGTAAAGGCACCGTTTCTTTACTAACGTTACTTATTTTCTTCTCGGCGCACCATCTGATGGACTTTTCGTATTCTTGAAGGTACCTGACTATGGATTTTTCTGGAAACAAATCCAAATCTACTTCTTTTGCTGCGCTCATAATATATTCTGAACCCCGTTTGCCATGGCCAGATTGTCAAGTTCACTTAAATACGCACATAAAAAGCAATTAATGACAAATAAATAATAATAATGTAGAAATGTCAGTTTGCTGATTTCTAATAATTATTGTGACTTTGGCGTTCTTAGTAACCTGGAAACCTGGTAGCTAAAGCGGGATTTACACTGTATCACTATGGATGTACATCCAAAGTGAATCATCCGCAGTGATCATCCTTGTTTACATATTTTCATCCAGTTTTGTAATTTCACTTCTGTCACTATTCGCTGTTCCTTAGAATTTCGTCATTTCGTGTTTGGTGCAACAACTTGTGGTACCAGGTGGCAGGATGTCTTGTTCCAGAAGTAATAAACGTATTTTACGGGATGATATTGACTTAATTTCAAGTGAACTAATAAATTAATTGAACTCAATTATCTCAGCAACTACTGGTCGTGCTAAAAGATGTTGGTGGGTGATACCGTGTGCTTCAAGGAGAGAAAATCTAGGAGCTTCGTCCACGCTGTTAAGAAAGTGGGCAGAAGAAAATCCTGAGGAGTACAGAAATCATTTAAGAATGAACGAGGAACAAATCGCATATCTTCGAGAAAAAGTTACTCCGCTTATCGAAAAAAGATACTTGCATGGTTCCGAGAAGCTTTGAGCTCTAAAATAAAACTGCAAATGACGCGAATTTACATTTATATTAATAGCCACAAACAAACAATCACACTGGATGGCGGTTGTTAAACTGAAAAATAAAGTAGCGACAAAAATGAAGGCCCCGTTTGTTTACATTTTTCACTGAGCCTTCACTTTGGATGAACCATCAGTTCAGGGAACAACTCTTTCATCAATAGTTGGTCGGGGGTCACACACAAAACACAAATTAAAGGCAATCTACACTTATCACTGGATGAAAGCCAGTTTTCCGCACTGTTGTAGAAAAAATATTTAGCCATACAAATCCTTTGAAATATCAAAGAGGCTTAACTGAAAATTTGTGAAAGACAGGCATTATATTATTTGTGCACAATAAAATTAATAGAGTTTCAAATGAATGCTACATATTAGCAAGCTCTTAGATGGAACTCTATACCATCTTTTGCACAAAGTTAAAAAAATATGACTTTTAGTAAGAAAACTATTTTCTGTTGATGGCGTTAGTAAAACTACTATGTTAGTTTCTATGTTCTTCCCAGACCCCATGATTTGGTTACGAAAAAACGTTCAAAAAGCTTTAATTATCTTATCTACCTTTCCTTCATTATTCATCACATCGATGCTACACTGGACCGATATGTTATTAAAATGTTTTCCCTTTTTATGCTTAGCTGAACAAATACATATAAGTACAACTTGAAACGTTCTTTTCAATTAGGGTAATTATCTAGGTCTATTATTGTTCGAACCTAAAATTTTAAAGTCTGTCGGTTCTTTTAATATCGCTCAGCCACAAATTAATTTGTTATTCGCATCAGGAAATTTTTTTTAGAATAAAAAACATACGTACGTAAAGACAGCTACTCTTAAGGGTACGTTATCAAAACGTACACCAGGCTTAAATATTTCGTAGAGCAATCAAGCTACCTACAGTATAGATTTAGTGTTTAGTGACAAATCGAGTAGGTAATCAGGCACAGGAAATAATGGAATTGAAAATTTCTATAGGTGATAAGCAGCCGTAAAAACGTTCAATAATAAAATTATTGTGACAAGTCGGTCTGTATTGCGCATGGAACCTGATGCAAATTGTCCGCATGCTTTTATTGTAATATGTGGTACAGAATCGAATTTAACGTGAGGGATATATTTGGAAGAAGATGCTGTCAATATTTTGCTGCACTTACTGGTAAGCTCTTATCTCCAATTACCTATCAATTTAAATTCTTATAAATAATCGCTAAATAAAATTACAAAATAATGGCACACTGACATAGCCACACCCCCGTGCCGTGAGGGGACTAATTTTCGCTATACAAAATCCTTCAATCTTGTCTTAGGTAAATAAAGGAGATCTCTCTTTCATAGACCAAAATAAAAAATAAAGGATATATTATATAAAATTAAAATTAAGCTAAAACATCCCATCCACATCATTTTAAAGGTGGTACGGATCCTCACGTACTCATAAAAAATATGTAATTAATTCGTTAAGACCGCGAATTACTTATGCATTGAAAAATAAAAACGTATCTAGAAAAATACTACATTTTTGTAAAGTTTGATGTGATCAGATTTGCAAAGGCCATAAAAATATCCAATATCTGTCACATATATGAAACTTATGGCAAAGATCTATGTATGTATAGATCTTTGCTTATTGTAACATTTTCATAAGAGATCTGAATCAACGACTTGACTTAGTGCTCGAATCTCTTAATTGAAAGGGGCATGAGAGGCTCGAATGCGAATGCTTCTTGACAAAATGGTGAATGAAATGGTACTACCGTTATTTATGTTCATTAGTAGTGGCATTTTATAATAAAAGTTATAAAATGGTGGTAATTTGAATTACCGTACGTGTTTAAGTTCGGCCTTTGCTCAAAAAGTCGGCCCGGGGATCCCTTTTGAAAAACTACCCCCAAACCACCCCCAAAGTAATTATTTTTTTAGTTTTTGTCAATTTTCTCAGAAACTATTCCATTTTGAACGGGTGAAACATTGTCAGTCCAATACCTAAATAATCTGTATTCTTGAATATGTGAGATAACAAAAAGGTAAACCTAAAGTACAAAATATTAAATAAAACAACAAAATATTAAACTTTACAGTACCTACTTAAAGTCCAATAAATAAATACCTAATCGTCTTATATTAATTTGTAAATTAGATAAGATGAACATAAACTACAGAATAACCAAAAATATACCAAAGGATTTACAATATAGCAATAAAATCAAGATTTTCAACACAAGCATTTGCATAATAAAGTACAGGGAAAGTTTCCTTTTCTTACCACTGCATGCTTTAAGACAACCCTTCTTACAGTTACATTTGATCAGATCCTCGCACCTTTACTTAGCTACGTGTGGAATTGTGGGATTGATATCTACTTCGGGATAAGTTTGCCTTTAGGAGAGTTCACCCAGCCAAAATCAGAGGAATCTCTGGAGCATGAATCAGTGGCTCTTTGGCAGAAACTCATATGCTGCTTGATACAGAGCCCTTTTGCATTATGGCAGTAGGTCATCCTGCGTGGGAGGTATGATCTCTGAGTTATTGTTCCACTGGCAAAATATCTCCTTCTTAAGCTGGTTCAAACCTTTTGATTCTCCGCCGTAAATTTTAACAAAAAAATGTTACACCTTTGAGGATATTAGTGATTCCCCTCCTCTTTGCATTGCAAGGAATGCGGTCTTTATTGATCTTCCTCTTATCGGCGATGTGGAATCACATACTGTTAGGGTGGTAAATAAGAACAAAACGCGGCTAAGTCTCGACCCCAGAGTGTGGTAAAGGTTTCAGACATTTAATTTTATCTTGTTTTTTTTTTCGGTATACTGAACAATCGTGACTAAGCTATTGGAAATATTCGAAAAGGTAAATTATGATAACAATTATATCGAATTCTGCGCTTTTTACGAGAACTGTTTCTGAACCTGTTTTTAGAGTATCTATGAATTACATGTATGATAATTTTGGTGCCTGCTTCTTCGTGATCACAATTTTCAAATATCTCTGTTCCCGGCCCAACATGTCGAACAGTAGTTTGACGAATAATGTAGAAATCACACTGGGGTCTTAATTTCAACTTTGAACCAGAGATCAGTTTTATTCCCTGAGTTCCGGAGAAATTGAGGTCATTTCTTATGTATTTTGGTCGTAGAGCTGATTCTTATCCTGGCACTGGAACCGCGTTTTTCTCTTGTGCCCGATTTAATTGTAATTTTTCAATAACTATCCCGAGCTATGTGCAACTGGTCTTGTTTTTTAATTCTTCAAGAAACATTTCTGTTTACATCATCTTCGAAAGTGATCATGTCTGAAGTGAATTTTAAAAGATATATCAGAGCACCACTAGCGAGCACTACACTATTAAAGTATTTAGGGATTCCGGATTCTGCTGTTTCAGCTATATCTAAATTTACACCTTCGTTCAATATACAGCGTAAAGTTTTTCGACTTTTGAAGTGAAAACTTCTTCTACCTTACCCTGGTTACGACCTTAGACATAAGTTCGGAATATGCCTTTTTGTCCGAAACGACCTTTCTTGTGACCGCGAGGAAACACTCGAACCGAACAACCTAGACGTCATGTGGCTCAAGTTCACTGCCAAAAGTTTAACCAAGTACATATGCTGTCTCTATCGCCCTCTGAGCGATAGAGCCTACCAAAGCTCTTTTACAACACTAGCTACCACATTTGATTCAATACAGGCCGACCACCCCAATTGAAATACTCGTTCTGGGAGATTTCAATGCCCATAACACCAACTGGCTCAAACCTCACAACAAAACCGACAACGAAGGTAGAGAAGCTGAAGCATTTGCCATCAGCTGCAGACTCAACTGGTAGACGAAGGGCGAATTTGTCGCCCTCCTGGATCTTTCTGCTCTAAGCACAAATCCTAATTAGTACACAATTACAGTTGGTTTGCCTGGTTTGCCATTAGGTACTTCCGACCACAAACTTATTACAACGGTTTGCGACCTGCCACTCCTACAGAAGGATCCACCATTGCCTCGTAAAAGCTGGCATTACAATTCAGCAAACTGGGAGGATCTAAGAGAGTTCTACCTAGAATTTCCTTGGCTCGATGCCAACTTTGGCACTGCCGACCCTTCGATCTTTTGCGAAGAAATTACGCAAGTAATCGCCTCAGGAATGAAAGCATACATCCCAAATTCCATCAAGTTACCGCCAAAAGGAAAGCCCTGGTTCGACAGAAGATGCGGAAGTCGTAGGTAGGAAATAGCAAGTCTAGAAACAAACACTGCAAACGAGTGATTGATGAAACTAAGGACAAACACAATCAAAGGGCCAGGGATAAACTTTTGCAATCCCCCAGTGGCTCCAGGAATTTCTGGTCGGTAGCAAAGGTAGTAAGTAATACTTTACAAAAACGTCTCTCTCACCTTTGACTGACGAACGCGGCGTCACGGCGACTACAGCAGGGAAAAAGCAAAATGCTCGCCACAATGTTTTCATAGCACTCTACCTTAAACGTCCCCCAAGGCAAGGATCTCCACATCATATCCAACATCAACACTACCATGGCAGAAGTTAAGTTGCACCACCGTGATATTCGTAAAAACCTCAAAGAGGTAGCAAAAGGCATCACGACCGAATGAAATACCTGCCATCGTGTTAAAGAACTGCGCCAACGAACTAACACCCATTCTTTCCAGAATTTTTTCATTGTCTTACCGAAAGGGTTACACCCATCTTCTTGGAAAGTCGCTTGAATGCAACCTGCACCAAAAAAAAACCAAGAAAACGACGCCATCAAACTATAGTCCAATTGCCTTGCTTCCACTAATCTCGAAAGTCATGGAACGTGTAGTCAATCAGCAACTACTCAAGTCCCTCGAGATCAACAGAATAATTAGCGATAACCAATACGGCTTCCGCAAGCAGAGATCGACAGGAGGTATATTGGCCTATATCACACATATATGGAGTAGGGCAATTGAGAACTACGGAGAATCTAGAGCGATTGCGTTTGATATTTTGAAGGCATTCGACAGAGTTTGGCATGAGGGATTGTTCAACAAACTGCCGTCCTTCAGACTACCAGCACCTCTCTACAGCTGGCTTGTCAGTTTCCTTAAGAGCCGGTCTCTGCACGTTGCAGTTGATGGACACATCTCAGACACATTCGCCATAAATGCGGCAGTGCCTCAGGGCGCAATACTTTCACCAATTCTGCTTCTCATCTATATCAGTGACCTGCTAACCGAAACCAATAATCCTGTTCACAGTTTTGCAGATGGCAGTTGTCTCCCAATTTAGATCAGACAACCTTTACCAGCGACTGAGACTTATCACTGTAGACAGGAGCAGATCACAGACAGGATTTTGGTCCAATTTAATGCTGCAAAAACCCAAGCAGCCACGTTTACCAAGAAAGCCAATGCGGCGTGCCCTGACATCATTATGGCAGGATCGACCATTCTTTCATCCACGTCAATTGGACTACTGGGTGTCTCGGTCAATAGCAATATGTCCTGGCATGAGCACGTTGTTAACATCGCAAAGTCAGCCTCGCAGAAGCTTGGTGCGCTATTTCGCAACAAAAAACTATGTACACCGCAGCAACTACTCTTGCTCTACATAGCGCAAATAAGATCGTGCTTATAGTATCGCTCACACATCTGGGGTGCCGCACCTAAGAACACCCTAAAGCTGCTGGATTCCATTCAGAAGAGAACTGTGCGTCTCGTCGGCTCCCGGAGTTGACCCGGGATCTGGATATTCTGGAACAACGCAGACATGTGGCCGAGATTTTCCTGTTTTATAGATATTTTCACGGCAGATGTTCCCAAGGTTTGGGCCGCATCATCTCGCCCCCAGCAGCACCTGTCAGACAGTCACGACAGACGGCTAGGGTGGACCCGTTCATCATCCGACTGGAAACACCTAGAACGTCGCTTTAGTGGATCTCCCTTTAGCGTGTGTGCCACTGCCATAAAAAAAGGATCAACATCTGACACATCTACCCATCCACATCATTTTCAAGGCCGAACAAACCTTCACATACTCGAAAAAATTATAAAATTTATTCGTTAGGATCAGGAATTATCTATACAATGAAAAATAGAAAC
>MU182351.1:10388-35958 GCA_016904865.1 Pissodes strobi
TCCAATTTCTTAGTAGCAGCAAAAGATAGATTTTTGTTCAAAAAGATGTACAATTGTATTTTCAAGAAGATGGTTCGGCTTAAATTAATATTTTTCAGCTGAACTGAATGAATGAAAATTTAAATGTTATCCTGTTCAGCACAGAAACGATAAATATATAGGATAATAGTGATACCACTCTGTCGCATGTTGCAATCTAGATCTTTCGGTAATTCTATACCCTGCACTATATGTCTTACATTGTATGAAATACACATACCTAAATTATAAATTAAATCACTTTTAACTTGTTATGTTTCCATAGAGGATCCTAAACATTCGAGTCTATTTATGAGTATTTCGGTAACAATAACATTTATAAAATGAGAATAAATTAAAGTTTCCCTGAAAGGTAGTTATATTTTTTTATTTTCTTAATTAAAAAGTGATGAAGCAGTAATTGATGAAAGTAGTCAAAAATAACCTTATTATACTTAACTAAATCTAGACATTAACTGACACATAAGTATGTTTCATACACTAAAAAATTCATCCAAGTTTAATCAATTTTTGTTCAATAATATGTTCTTTAGCCGTTTTTTAAATATATTAGTATTTGGAGAACGTTTTATGTTCATGTCAAGGAAATTAATAAATCTTGCAACCCTGAAAGTAGAAGACCCTCTGATAACTCGCTGTTCTATGGTGATCAGGAGCCAATAAATTTCTAGCACGGGTGTCATGTACATGCATAACTTGGTTGACCGTAAATAGAGATCTGTTCTGATAAACAAAGTCAATGGAAAATGGAAGTAGATCAAAAAAACTCTCTCAGCATAGACACTTAATCCCCAATTCAAAATACCATATCTTAAATGGCTATGCAAATTAGCATAATAAAGAGATAAAAGAGTTGGAGTGCTACGATTACAGAAAAGAAAATTAAGACCACAACAGGCTTTACGTAATTTTGCGCACAATGCATCAACATGAGTTTCTCAGCTAAGTCTATGATCCACAAATATCCCCATCATTTTTTTATTTTCACTGGTTTTAACTTCTTTCTGAGAGCCTCGAAAGAGAATTATGTTGTCGTCCCTATTTTCCCGTAACATATAGTTCATTATTACCGTTTTATTTTTATTAATATTTAGGATTTTTTTTCGGACCAGAATACAACTCGCTGATAGACAGCTTCGGCATCAAGAATAAGGTATTTTTTCTTGGCTCATTGAAAATTAAAATATTTGTATTGTCACCATAGCAAATTGCCTGAACATTACTGGAAAAATTGTTACTGTAATTGATTAGATCATTAGAGTAAATGGGAAACAACAATGCATGGTCCGAGAACTGATGCCTGTGGAACAGCCTGCTGGAGTTGAGTAATTTTAGTAGATATGTCATTAAGTTGAACAATTTGAGATCTTCCCTCTAAATACAACTTAAATAATTATTGTAATGGCAAGTCTCTTACCCCGAGGCGGTCCAACTTGGCAAGCAGTAATCCGTGGTGGAAAAAAATCGAAGGCGCCGCGAGATAAATTAATAAAAAGACCTATACTGCCGATAATTTTTTTATTAAAAGATTCACAGTTAATCGCAAAAATGCAACCGGGGGGGCATTGCAAATGATGAATAAAAAAGCAAAAATGTGATTTGTGTTGTAATTCAAATAGTTTTTAGAAGCAGAATTTAAAAAAGTTAAAATACAACCACGAGTGTTTATAATATATTTAAATAAATAAATGCATTTCTAACTTTAATATTAAAGATTATCATGATAACAAAAATAAAAAAGGTGAGGATATGAAGACCTAAAAAATTACAAAATTACCCCTCACTTGTAGATAGGAAAATCTATTAATATATAATTAGCCATAACGCTACTGTAATATTTTTAATCTGTTCCGATTCGTTTTAGCCCGTTTTGGTGGTTTTAGTTACCTTTGGTTAGTCATTCAATCAACTCTCGGTTTATTTTAGTTAGTCGCCAAACTTCGATTAATTTGGATTAGTAACTTTAATATTTTTAATATGTTCCGATAACGTTTTAGCCCTTTTTGAAGCTTTTGGTTACTTTTGATTAGTTTTGGTTACTCGTTCATTCAACTATCGGTAAAGTTCAGTTCGGTTAATTTGGGTTAGTTTTAAATTACTTTAACATTATTTATCTGTTCTGATACGTTTTAGCCCGTTTTGGTGCTTTTAGTTTGGGTTAGTGTGAGTTAGTTTCAGTTAGTTTTATTTTATATTTGTCATTTGAACCGTATCTTCGGATACGTTATAACCAATTTACATGTTTTTGGTTAGCCACCAAAATTTGATTAATTTGTGTTAGTGTGAATATTTTTAATATATTTTGATAACTTTTAGCCCGTTTTGGTGATTTTAATTACTTTTGGTTAGTCATTCTATCAACTTTCGGTTACTTTCAGTTAGTTCCAATTTATTTTAGTCATACTTTATATCTAATTTAAATGTTTGTTAACCGTCAGCTGATAAACCAGAAGCTGTTACCAAAACTGCTAAGTGGCAGGATAACCGAACAAGCCGATAAGCGCGGGAAACATATAATCTGCTTACGAGATGGAAGGCAGTCTTCGTCATACCGTAGTTATTATTGTATGTTTGACACGATCAATAAATATTTTTGTGAAAAGTATGATGGAGTAATTTTTGTAAATGAAAAGTAATTAGAGTTATCATCAGAAGTGGGATTGTTCCTTGTCCAGTGCCGTAAAGACAATATCTCGGACAATACGGACAATTAACGGAAAAGTGCTGCCTAATAATGGCCGAAGAATGTAGTGCAATCGGTGTCTCGTCGTACATTGAAACAACTCTGGACGAAGCATCACTAAGCATCCAGCCTAATTCCTAACCTCACAAAAGGTGCAGTAAGAAACTTCAATTAATCAATTTAATGGCTGCCCAACAACAGCAAATTGCTTAGTTGGCGAAACAAACAAAGGTGGCGATGATGTCATCACCTTCTCAGTCAAAGTCAGACGCCAACGCCCAACCTTTTCGTAGCAGATGGATCAAGTACGCAAGCGTCATCATCTTAAGCAACATTAAAATTAACCAGCTACGATCCTGACAATAGCGCACATGCAATCCACGAGTGGTTAGAAGATGCTATGAAATTAAAAGGAGAATGGGTACAGTTTTTCAATTTAATGGCGCGCTACACAGATGGCTGAAAAAGAACAAAAGTGGGCCGCTGTACTTCCAGCAATAGTACGTAACATTAATTCTACCATTCATGCAATAAAAGGCCATACATCTAAAGTGTTACATCATGGAACAAACCCGAGATTATCGACGACTCAGCTATTCCTATCATTCCTAACCCGAACGATAACTTTGTCGATACAGTATACAGACAAGGCCGTTGCAGAGGCTCAGGTACGCCAACAATCTCACAATATCAAGCATCATTGTTTTCTATTTGGGGACCTTGTGGCTGTGGAAGATTTTCAGCTGGTTAACGCGACGAGGGACGAGGGCAAGTTTGTGCAGTACTACTAGCCAATGAGCGATATGCCCTACATTGGCCAGGACGGCGGACCACTGTTCCACCAAATAAATACGTGAGTAATGTTTTATATACTTCGCTTTGTTATGATTGATGTCAGCTACCTCTTATTCAAAGCTCAAAAATAAATAATTTAGTTAGAAATATTGCAAATTTGGTTTGCTGGTAAAACAGTGGCATTTTCACGATAAGGTTACCGGCTATCAGTTCCTTGGTCTAATTTATAGTTCTCAAACAAACATGTGTGTATAGTAAACAAAGGGGGTACTAGCTAAATACGCTATTAATTATTGTTTACAGGCACTTCCATTGTGAAACAAAAATAAATTTAGAGTATTTAAATGATTGAGTTAAAGAAATAATGTCAATCTCATTATTTGTTAAAAAAAGTGGTAATGGCAACCTTATTATTTGTTTAAATAAAATAATAGTGGCCACCCTACTAGAGTTATGAGAGAAGTTAGTGGCAACTTCACTAAACCTAAATAATGGCAATCTCTCTGTACTTTACGTAGTGCCAAGCTGATCTTACGTTACGTAATGCTTTTGAATACTATGGTGAGAAAATCATTAAAACGTAATAAAGTAAATAATTAAAATGCTAAATTAGCACTATGCCGGCCGGTATCTGCTGTTTTGTATTTTAAAATTGCAGTCCTGACGATACGTCATATCTTCTCTCGCAGGCACGCTCAAAGTACAACGTTAGAGTAATATCCGAGCAGCCCTCGTATGTGCGGCATAGACCCACGCATGACAATTCAATAAGATGTACTTAGGTGTGGTCCTATCAGTTATCAATAAAAGTATAGTGAAAAGTAATAATGGCGAGCACATTATCATTAAAGAAAAATGAGTAATGATAGTATTTTAGACTGTCTGAAATATTTCAATAAAGTTATGGCAATAAAACATGGAATGATAATATTTTAAAAGACGTAGTCTAAAATATTTGTGTGAAGCAAAATATAAACTTCTGTTGCTGGTTTCTTTTTCTAAAATTTCAGATTAGCACAATCTATTATTCTGCTTACGTCAGGAAAACCGATCAGTGTGGGCAAGCTCGAATACAAAGTTCAGCCGCACAAGTGCAAGATAAATAACTCCAACCGAGTCCGACCGGCTACGACTGAAGGTGGGCGATTGCGAGATGTTTGTATAATCGAGAAATCATTCGATCGGTGATTTCAATACATCGATCATGAAATTGGTAGTCGATACTAATTTAGTATTACTATTTTAAGATTCTTGATAATTTGGTGAATGGTACATTAGGTTAGGTACAAGGATTGCCTTGGCCGTTGCTGTGAGCACATAATACCACTTATGTTATACGGTTGTTAGTCGCATTGAGTGGACTTGGACATTGCTTAAAAGAAAATTACTTAGATTAAAGATTTTTCTATACTCTAAGGCGTGTACTATCAAGAGATGTCTCGATGAATGATGAATAATCTAGATGTCACTGATTCGTTCGTGAAATGAAACCGTAGAGATACGAGATATTATAATTTAGTACTAGTAGTTAGGATATAGGCTATTAGTTTGTTTTCTAATTATTTTAGAATTTCAGCCGACGTCAGGGCTGTGGGCCTTAAAATTAAAAGGGCTAATATTAAAGTTAAAACGTTTAACTGATGTAAGTTGTTTGGAATTATAGTTTTGACGGTTCTCGTATTTTAACTTAAATGAGAACGAATGTCACGAATTATGGAAGGTGTTGCCTCTAATACAAAACTGATGTAATAGATTTGCCTAAAATAATTGTTGCATTTGTAATGTCATAGTGGTTGTGCACTTATAATTTTGTTGAATCGAATTGATGGTTCAGTTGTTGATTCATTTGAAATTTGTATTATTTATTTTTGCCATACGATATACGATATACAGCTTAGCAAATAGATTTGCCAAAAATTATTATTGCATTTTTAATGTAATGGTGAATAGTAATAAGATTTGAAAGAAAAGGATAGTAGCGATCCTACTATGCCTTAGAAGGTAATGTTGACACTAGTGGCGATCCCACTAGACTTAGATGAAAATAGATGGCAACACCATCTAAAATGTAAAGAAAGTTAGTGGCAATCCCACGATACGTGGCTAAAAGTCAGGGTCAAGTGGCGATCCCACTTTGCTTAGATAAAAATAGGTGGCAGTACTACCTAGGTAACAAAGATAAATACAAATAGAAGTAAAGTGTAGAAAGAGGTACACTTCATAGTGGTAATCATGAACAACAATAAGGTTTACTATGTAAACTGTGACTAATTTGATACATGTTTTAATGTCTTTGAATAATAACTATCAACACTAGAGAAAATAAATTACCGGATGAATCGTGGACTATTACGAAAATACTGCTGCAGTTTTGCATTTCTAGAAACATAGGTCTATTAGGAGCGAGGACGTTCCACTTGCAGGATGGCCGTGTTAGCCCTCAGCTGATAAACCAGAAGCAGTTCCTAAAACTGCTACGTTGCAGGATAGCCGAGCAAGCCGATAAGCGCGAGACTTATAATCTGCTTACGAGCCGGAAGACAGTCTTCGTCATACCGTAGTTATTATTGTATGTTTGACACGATCAATAAATGTTTTTGTGAAAAGTATGATTAGGGAGAAAGTTTTGTAAATGAAAAGTAATTAGAGTTATCATGTTTTTGGTTAATTTTAGTTAGTCGCCATACTTAGATTAATTTGGATTACTAACTTTAATATTTTAAATCTATTCCGATACATTTTAGCCCTTTTTGGGGCTTTTGGTTTCTTTAGGTTAGTTTTGGTCAGTAGTTCAATCAACTATTGGTAAAGTTCAGTTATTATTAGTATATTTTAGTCATTTGAACCGGTTATGGTTCGTAACAAGCAATTTTAATGTTTTGGTTAGTTTTGGTTAGTTGCCATAATTCGGTTAATTTAGGTTAGTTTTAAATTACTTTAACATATTTAATCTGTTCTGGTACGATTTAGCCCGTTTTGGATCTTTTAGTTACTCTGGTTAGTTATTCAATCAACTTTCGGTTACTTTCAGTTAGTTGCAATTTATTTTAGTCATTTGAACTAGGTTTTGACACGTTATTATAATCAATTTAAATATTTTTGGTTAATTTTAGTTAGTCGGTTAAATTCGGTTAGTTTCAACGTACTTTAATATTTTCAATTGGTTCCGATGTGTTTTAGCCCTTTTTGGTGCTTTTGGTTAGTTTTGGTTAGTCGTTAGTCATTCAATCAACTTTCGGTTACTTTCAATTAGTTCCAATTTATTTTAGTCATTTGAACCGGTTCCGATACGTTGTATTAATTAGCTTTTGGTTAATTTCCGTTAGTTTTTAATTTTTTTTATTTATTTGAACCGATTTTGATACCTTTTGACGAATCTTTATGTTTTTGGTTAGTTTTGGTTAGTAGCCCAAATTGGGTTGATTTGGATTAGTTTTACCTTACTTTAGTATTTTTAATCTGTTCCGGTCCATTTTAGCCCGTTTGGGTGCTTTTTGTTACTTTTGGCTAGTCCAACTTATTTTAATCATTTGGTCCGGTTTCGTTATAATCAAATTTAATGTTCCGGCTCGTTCTGGTAAGTTTTAACTTACTTTCATTTTTGCAACCCGATCCGATGTTTTAGCTCGTTTTGGTGCTTTTAGTTAGTTTTGGTTAGTCGTTCAATCAACGTTCGGTTATTGTCCAATTTAATTTAGTCATTTGAACCGGTTCCGATATGTTATAATCAAATTTAATTTTTTGGTTACTTTTGGTTAGTCACCAAAATTCGATTCGTTTTGGTTAGTTTTAACTTACTTTAATTTTTGTAACCTGTTCCGATACCTTTTAGCACATTTTGGTTAGTTTTGGTTAGTCGTTCAATCATGGGCGTAGACAGGATTTTTTCTCAGCGGGGGGGGGGGGGGGGGGGGGGGGGGGAGAGACGCGACGGGGGGGGGGGCGGGGGGGGGGGGAGGGGGGGCGAACCGTAGATAAGTCCTCAGCTGTACCCGTAGGCAAAGGCTAAGTAGGGGTGTCACGCCCAATTTTTATCAAAAATTTGTTAAAATCGTTAAAAAAACAAGGATTCGGCACCCTCTTGAATGGCATGGCATGAATGGTATGTTAAAAAATGAGTCGGTTAAATTCCCAGGAGGGGGCACGGCCCCTCTGCCCCCCCCCCCGGCCCATCTACGCCCATGCATTCAATCAATTTTCGGTTAGTTTGTGTTAGTTCCAATTTATTTTAGTCATTTGAACCGATTCCAATACGTTATAATCAAATTTAAGTTTAAATAAACAAACTAACACGATCTCTCACGCGTATAACGGCATGTGCCAAATGTAGCATGCACTTTTTCACGATTTGCGGCCCTATACTAGGATAACAGAAACTTTTTCAATGCTAAACGCAAAGCGCTGTTTCTATACTTTTATTTTTTGTAAATCCATGTTGAACGTGTGAGAGTATATGATTATTGATTAACGATGAAAAAATGTGATAATTGTTCTTTCATGTCGAGTTCAAATATTTTAGAGATGCTATTTAGAAGACTAATAGGTCGATAATTTGTATAATCATTAGAGTCTCTCTTATTCTCATATAGTGGCACTAGTTGCCAATTTGAACTTATCAGGAAACGTACCGCATTCGATTGACATTGAGGTCTTATACATTTTTTTTATATATTTATATCATTCTGTTTATTGAAAGAAATATGACAACAAGTTAACGTCCAGGTACTAACAAGCACTCAATACACGTAAACCTGCACGAACGTTACCATCTTTTATTTGCTCTAAAATACCTCAACCGAACAAGTGTAGTTGATAGTAGTTTGATTTTGAATCGCTCTTAAGGATACTTAAGACCGAGGATCTTCTAGTTTGGGTCTGCGAATTTAGTTATTTCAAACTGGTCGCGCCCTGGTCAAAGTCAATAATTGACCCACTCCCACGCCGCGCCGACCAGCAAGTCGGAGCACATGTTGGGCTGGCCGCATCCTTAAGGGTAGGTACCATCTTATTTAGTTTATATTGCTAACTCATTTAAAAGCGTTTTACGCGCAATACTAATAGATAACAATACTCTCCTTCCTACTATTTTCCGTATCAGTGTCTTTTCTCGAAAGCAGCTGCGAGTGGAGTTCCAATTCCAATTTAATACATTTTTACGCATCCCTTGAGGGTCGCCTACGCGACGGTAAATCGTTTTTGGTGATCCGATTTTGGGTTCTTGAGATATGACGTCAGAAGCACGGCTTTTAAAAAAGATGCTTTGATACACTATAACTGCCGAAAAAATTAATTATTTTTCATGAAACCTTCTGGATACGTTCTTCTTGATGGTCTTCCAAAACTTATAGAAAACTGGGAGGATAGGAAAATAGCAAGTATTTTTTAGCATGTATATCTTGAAAAAAAGGGTCACTTTGGGGATCTTTCTGGCGCCAAAATGTCGGAAAACCCAGACGACATCGACAGTTCGATAAGAAATTTCTAGGTGGAAAACTCTTTAAATTATTTTCTCTCTTGAAAATGCGTGAAACTTGACTTTTGAGCAGAAATATAAAACCATCGGTTTACTGATAAAAAATGCAGTTTCTATTTTTTTCTCGAACATCACACAAGAGAATAATTTAGAAATGAAATAATGATACTTTTATATAAGGTGAGCTCCTTAAATGGAAATTTTTTATTTATTTGAGTTCCTTCACGACAAGTGGTCTTATATATATTTTATTTCTGGTAAACCTAACGATCTTGAGCAGCCAACCTTTCGTACGTCAAAAATGAGGGATATGATAATACCTAATACAAAAATAGCATTGATCCTTGAATTCAACCAACGATCCGACTTTTTGAAAAAATTTGAGGCAATTTTTACTTTAATCATTGAAGCCCTTGTGGTGAGTAAATAAATTTTAAAATATTTGTTCAAATTGAAATTATTTAAAATAATTTCCCCCTTTTTGTATTCTCACAAATGATTTAGATATCGAAGACCATATCAAGGGCTATTTTCTTTTTATTTGTGCACAATTAGATTCATTTACAAAGTGCCCTGTATGGTAGATTAGTTAGTAGGTATAGCTGAAGGGAAAATAGAAAACATTTGCGTGGTATTTAGCAATTCTACAAAAATACTAGCTCTCAAACAATTTTTTCGAAATATCTTATATTTCCTTTTTATTACTAGGATATTCAATAGCATGTAAAATTTTTAAAAAAACCTTTTAGGGGAGCAATAGAACATAAACCATGTATAATCAGGACTTATTTGTTTTGATGTTCAATGCAATAATTATTATTATTCAATAAATTTCTAAATTTTGAAAAATTAACAATAAGTTAATAAAGCAGAAGCAATACTATTTCGTTAGGAAGAATGTGATTATTCAAAAATTTAAAAATAGTTTTATAAAGTTTTGTAAATTCTGCGATATTTATCGCTCTTGACATTCGATTCGCATATCAAAATGTTTTATCTTTGATTAAATTGTGAAATGCATTTGTTTTAATGACATATTTAAGTTTCCGTGGAAAAACTTGTTTTTATTTAATTCCCCCCGATATAAATATGTTATCATAAATGGCAATTGAAAATCTTAATATTTTTATCTCTAATTCTCTAGAAACGATTTGTATAAACATTGCATCAATTTTTTATTTTTGTTATCTTTAAAATTTGGCTTGATTGACTTCTTGTTTGAAATGAATGTATTTTTATCGATGGAATTTTCTCTTCCCATATGCGATATAATTATCATATCAATTTTCATAGCATCCTACTTATTTAATAAAATAATAAATATCGAAAGGTAAAGTATTTTTATATAAACATGCAGTTACTGCAATTAACGGTTACTGCTACTTTTCTGTATGTAGTATTAGTCAAAATAATTTTTATTACACTTAAGGGAAAATATGAAATCAAGCTTATGCAAATTCAGTATCCGAGTCGGATTAAGAGTGCGTTGGTTCCGTGGCATTGTTATTATTTTTTATCTACTTAAACCAATTCTGATACTCCATAGGATTATTTTTCTCTGGAACGAATTTCATAAAAATCTTTTTCTTTTTTTCATCAAGCCTTTGTATAAGGGCGCTAAATTTTTAGGCATTTCTATAGGTCTTTCACAGACACACTCGAATGACGGGAAAGTCATCTTGACTATAGTTGTATTTAAATAGTATGCATCCTGGCTGGCTTTTGCATACCGCATTGCTTTGATTTATAACGAATGAACCTGCTCCCCTTAATTATCTTTAGTTTTATTTTGTATTATAGCATTTGCAAAGGGCTTTTAGATCGTAAAATCCTCGTAATTTAATTCTTTATTATAGTAAGGCCCGCTACGTTTGTTTTTGAGTCTTGTAGATCGTGCCAACTTAAAAACGATGAGCAAATCGTTTATGGTATAAATAAAAACATTTTTTTCGCTCTCTCAATCGCGCTACGTGTGGAGGCTCGCCAGGCGAGTTCGCGGAGGCATTGTAGAATTTCCTGAAATAGAGCACGGTGGCAATATCAGAACTGACAATGTTGCGAAAGCGGAGGCCTTCGCGGACTACTTGGAGGGGGTTTACAGTGAGACGCCAGATTCCAGCCCGTTCCACGATCATGCAAACACGGTAGCTGAGCAATTCAAACGAAGCAAATACCCAATCGCTCCTGGGTTTCTGGACAAACTGCTGGTCATACCAGCAGAAATTAAAAAAGTCCTTGCCCGCCTGCCCGGAAACAAAGCCCCTGACGGCATTCCGTATATTCTACTTAAGAATATGCCGAATAAAACCATCATCCATTTAATGCACATTGTAAATGCTATTATACGCCTTCAACACTTTCCACTTTCCTGGAAGAAAGCGGTGATAGTACTGTTCTTAAAACCGAACAAGAATCCGAAGTTAGCATCTTCGTATCGCCCTATTTCGTTGCTTGATACCCTCGGAAGCTCTTAGTGTCGAGAATCAACGGAGCAGTTGACAAGCTTCAGATTCTGCCCCCTGAGCAGTTCGGCTTTCGTTGCGGACATAGTACTACTATGCTCGCAGCGAAGGTCGCATAAGAAGTGATTAATGGCTTCAATGAAAGCAAATCGACTGCACTGTTGCTTCTCGACATTGAGAAAGCATTCGGTAAGTTATGGCACAATGGCTTGATATACAAGCTCTTCGTTATCCACAGCCTGTCATTAAATCTGGCGGCATTAATTGCGTCGTACCTTGCGGATCGCTCCTTCTCGGTGCGGATCCATAATGACACGTCGCGGCAAAGGCACATCCAATCAGGTGTACCTCAAGGAACAGTACTGTCACCGAAACTATTCAGTCATTATATAGCTGACTTTCCTTCACTCCCTGCAAACGCCTTTGCCCTGTACGCTGATGACACTGTGATATACTCACAAGCATTAGACGTGCAGGCAGCAAAACATAACCTCGAGCTCCACCTATACCTCCTAACTCCCTATTACAGGGTTGGAAAATTTCCCTCAATGCGGCGAAAACTGAACTAAGTATTTTCTCACGTAAACGCAATATTGATCTCACGCCTATAACCGTAAACAACGCGGCCATAAGGCCTAAAGATTGCGTCAAATACTTGGGGATCATTTTCGATCGCAAACTCCTGTTTGCCAAGCACGTTGCGGCGGTCAGAGCAAAAAACATTGTTTTTAGCTTAAACACACTCATTAAGACGAGGTCGTGCTTGAGCCCAATGAACAAACTAGCTATACCTATATAAATCGATCATAAGACCGACGCTACTATACGGAGCACCAGTATGGTGCTCTGTAGCAAAGACATACTTAAGACATTTACAGACAATACAAAACAGATATTTGCGATCCGCGTTCTCGCTAACGGTGCTCGACCGTGTCCGGATCGAAGAGCTGCACAATATGGCTAACATAGAATATGTGGACCAGCATATTAACAAAATCTCCTGCAAGTTCCACATGATCCACAACACAGACTGAAATTTGGACCGCTCTACAGACATACAGATCTCTTCTATCAAGAGTTAAGACCACGATGAAGTACCACTAACTAATTGATATTTCGAACAAACTAAACCTAAAATGAGACACAAACATTTACAAGCAAACGTAATTTACCTAATTAATCAAGCAGACTGCAATGATGGCGCGATGCGCAAAGCAGATTGCGATACTCACTCCACGCGGCGGGTGGCCGCGACTATTCTCGCCCATCCATTATCAGTGGCACGCGACCAGAGCACGACAGCCTGATCGGCCTCAGTCACGTCATAGTTTATACGGTCACCGAATGAAGCCAAATTCTATTTTTTCATGCGATCCTCATATTTCGAGGATGCGCATTATTTGTTGGAACAGTCAGAATTATACGGCCAGCTGGACCGTGAACAGAGTCGAACTAGGATGTATATAATACATGTAATGTAATAATACACAAAATTCGCGAAGGAAGTCCACAAAGAGCACTACGAACAAAGCCGCCTCTCGAACAAACAAGATTGAGTTTTCGCCTTTCGTTTTTTTTTTTCAATCATGTCGCTAGGCAGAAAATCAATAATCGAGATTTGACCTGAATACAAGTACAATACAAGCCTGTTGCGTGCCTCGTTTTACGGTTAATTTTCGCCAACACTGTCTATATCTCTTTCTCCTTACAGGCGGTATCTTATTGAAAAGATACATACATATATGCCGAACTGATGTTTTATTTATAAAGGGGGCGTCCACTCATTGAGCGCAGGCGCAAGATAAGAACTCCCAGCTCTCCTATTAGTTGAAGCGCTTGGCATCAAAACACGTGGAGAGTTGTTTAACTGATTCAGGTACGGTACAAACTGTGGTCACGTCTCGCTTTTCGCACTGCTATGACGCTCCGCGCTGTCCATTTCAAAACACGTGCTTCGCGATGTATTCACCGACGCGAGCCGGAATGGACAGCTATCGCATACACAAGTAGTAACCCATAAGGTTAACCCTATATGAAAAATACAGACTTTTTTCGCTGGAGGACCTCCTACCGTGATCGGTCTGGGGGAGGACCCGCTAGCGATTGACCACTCACAGGGCTGCTATAGCCGCCGTGCGTGCTGTCCTCTCCTGGCAAGATTGACGCGTTTCGAGCGGGCAATTATATGTTACATGAACAATTATATGTTGTACCCACCTGGAATAGGTCACAATACGTGCACCTGAATGTATATAGTGTATATTCTATACATACTTATTTGACCTAGGCCTACTTAGCCGAAAATTGTATATAGTGTATATAATGTATATATTGTATATATTTTATGTTACATGTTTGTACCGTTGTGTATCGTCAAATGAAAAACAGTTTTTAGTTACTTTTTCCTGTACATACATAGCATAAATTATATACCTTAAATACTAAAACTAGGCACTAACAACCTACGGGCGAAGGGATTTGCAGATCAATTGAAGGGAGTAATTCCCACGTAATTGCGCTCAGAACCGGACTGCTAACAAACTAGACGCTAGAAGGGCCGACACCAACCCGCTAAGTCGTAGGTGTTTGGCACGCGAGTGTGCAGTGGCTGAAGCAGCGCAACAAAAACTTAATACTTTATTTAATAGCGACTAGTTGACTAGTATAAGAAACTGTAATGTTGAAAATAAAATGATTCTGATTCTGATAGAATAACAATTAAAAATTAATTCATAATATATCTGATAGGAGATTATTAGACACATATGAAAGTATGAAAATTATTAAATGTAAGAATAGTTTAAATAGGGATAATGGGCCTATTCCGTACAGTCCATTGTATTGGTTGATCGAGCGTGACCAGTAGGATTCCAGGATTGGTTCCGCAAACAGTTGTTAGTATAAATATGTTTTAGGTAATTTGACAAGCTTAACATTATACATGGTACAAGTAGATTAGTAGATATAATGTTTATTTGTTTAATTGTAATGCTAATTTTTTCTCATCGCCGAACGTGGCATATTTGATACCTGTTTTAATTAAAAAAGAATAAGTTCTATGTTATTAAAAATTATAAACTTTTATTCCTCGTTTTATTCTGTGTAAATGTATCACTGAGAGTAGTCATGTGTGCTGGTGAATGTACTAAAGTCAATAAAATAATTTGATTGCAAATTCTTGTCAGAATCAGCTAAAGCGGAAAAATCCATATCCTAAATTGTGGAAGTGGCCGTGTCTCGCTGCTTGAAGCCAACGCCAACGCCAACTCCGCGCCGTCTACACTATTCCCGACGCACACACGGCCACGTGACCGAGCCACTTCACTGTATCAAAATTGAAAATACTAATCAGTTGGGTTCTAGTTGCGTAGAGGATAGTACAGTCAAAACTGTCTGTAAATAATATTGATGTGGATTTATTTATTACCAAAATAATCGTTCTGCTATTTGGGACATGCGACAGCCCCGTCTCCAGGCTTTAGACCGCCCGAGGCGAGCAGGATTTGGCCGCCCCTTACAACAGACCTAAGGAGTCAATAATGACCTAACCGGCGAATAGGCGACCGCGCGGTTTTTTAACCGGTAGGTTCCGGTATAAGGAGATGACCTGCAGGGTCTATATTTTCATGGTAGATGTAGAACGTGGGGGCTACCTTAAATTAAATCAAGGATGCCGGGGCTCGATTTTATGGGAGGGTTTTGGGATGCTATATGGAAACCGCGTGGTTTTTTCCTGATCTCTGGCTAAACGGGAGTTCGGAGCGAAATTTTGCCGCGACCAAACTCCACAGCGGAGTCGGGGGTGACCGATTGGTGGGTACCCCCCCCCCCCCCCCCCCCCCGTTTCCCGAATTTGTATCGAGAAGTGGGGGAAATCGGGAAGCCCGTTTTTTAACGGGTAGGTTCCGGTAGAAAAAAAAAGAATTTCGGCAAACGGAAAAAACCGTATTTTTATATCGACATAACCTTCATTTTGTCCCATAGGAACCGGAACCTACCTGGAACCTATCGGTGGAACCTATCGGTTTTTTTCCAATCAATTTGAAATTCGGCGTATACGTAGAGGATCTCAAGGCCGACAAAAAAGGCTCTTTACAAAAAAAAACAATATTCTTAGTTTTCGAGAAATCGGCCGTTTAAATTCGAGAACGGTCGTAGCTCCAAAACTACTAGTGATACGAAAAAAATACATACCACCAAAAATATGTATTTCGACGGCTTTAAGCCCGTGTGTGAGTCGTCAAACTTAAAAAATATATATATGGCCATTTTTTTTCGAAAAAGGGGATTTTTTTCAAAAATTATATTTTTTACCACCCTATATATGCTTTTGAAAATTTTAATTTTATGTTAATAACATGCAAATGGACCCCTTTAATGTTTCCGTAATAAAAACGGATATTTTTATTTCAAAATTTTTTCGGAAATGTTCAGCTAAAAAAATCGAGATTTTCATTAAATGGGCTATAATTGAAAAACAGTAAGAGTTAGAGGTAAACTTTAACTGGGTCTTATCGGTTATTATAATATGCCGTATCCAGTTTGATTGTACGACGTTTCTTTTTTTTCCAAATCGACCAAACGTGATTTTTATATTTTCTTCATTTGTGTAGTAACGGAAAGAGATATCTCAAATCGGTTTACGCCAGTTTCTGCGCCGTCTTAAGGTCGATCGAAAAGCTCTTATAAAGTTTTTCGATAGGGTTCAAATAGGATATTCGATAAAATGTAATTTTTGTCTCAAAATATAGCATAGATTTCGGCACGAAATAGGGAATTTCGTAGGGGTATGATCTTTTTATTTCGAATATCTTTATAAGTACGTGGGTGACATGTACACGGTGATCATTTATAATGTCCCCCCCTCTTAACTTTTTTGTTTTTCGCATTAGACAAAAATGTTAAATACAAAAGTTGTGCAGAATAATGTAAGCTATTTGCAGAATATATTTATATCTATACAAGCTGTTGCAGGTTAAAGTTATATTTTTTTTAATGAAACGCCCTGTATATTGATAATTTATTGGGATCTCCTAAGAATTCTGAATGTTTTTTCTATAACATGTCCTATACCTAAATGTAATAGTTTTCGACATATTTTAAATAGTGGTATCGTATTGTAGTTGCCTAATTCACGACCACCTAAGAACTGGAATCTAGAATATTTATTTTTGAATGTAACCGCTTAGTTAAAATGCGAATATGTCGAAAACTATTACATTTAGGTATAGGACATGTTATAGAAAAAATATTCAGGATTTTTAGGAGATTCTAAAAAATTAATAATATACATTTAAAAAGATATAACTTTAACCTGTCACTCATTTCTGCAACACCTTGTATATATATATAAATGTATTCTGCAAATAGCTTACATTATTCTGCACAACTTTTGTAGTTGACATTTTCGTCTAATGCGAAAAACAAAAAGTTAAGAGGGGGGGGACATTATAAATGATCACCGTGTACGTGGATCCTTCTAACCGTTTCTGTAATGAAAGCAAAGAAAAAATTTTCAAAAATTTTTTTCGAAAAAAATAAATTTTGATATGGGTACTCTAGAGAGGGGTATTTGGGGGCGCTGAGTTCAAATTTATGGTCTAAAAAATCGCACGAGTTTGCCGTACCGAAATATTTCGAAAATAGGGCATTTTTGGGGAAAATTGTGGTTTTAACGCCCTGTACGTAATTTAAAAAAAATTTATTTGTGCGTAGGTGACATGAACGTGGATCCCTCTAACCGTTTCTGTAATGAAAGCGAAAAAATTTTCTCAAATAAAAAAATTACTTTGATGTGGTTGGGGGCGCGGAGTATTCGAATTTTTGGTCTGAAAAATCGCGCTCGCTCCACGATCAATATGTGCTACATGATGTTCAGTAATCGATCAATCAATCGGGTTGCGTTTCGGCCACTTCCGTAAAAAGTGTCCTGAATCGCTTTTAGGATGTCGCCCGTCCCTACAGATGTGCTATGACGCAACTTTTCATTAGCAGTTGAGACTGGTAATGCGATTTTTTCATTCACTGAGAATTTAAACTGCTAATGCTAATTGCGAATAGACCGTTATGTTATATAGTGGACTTTAATTCTTTAGGGCGTTGGTTATTATTGCATACAACGCGCGATGAGCTGCTTATAGTACGAATGAAGCGTTTTCATATTCATTGCGAGAGTGTTTACCGTGTTACATACAATCATATTTAAACTTTATAGAAAAAATAAAAACGGCCGCCCCTAAAAATCGGCCGCCCGAGGCGGCTGCCTCGCCGCCTCACCCCTGGAGACGGGGCTGCATGCGATGCGGTCAGATTTGTATTCTGACCGAGATGAGAAATGCAAAGCTTCAGCAAAAGTCGAAAAGTGGTTATTTTAACAAGTTTGTAGAAAATACTATATTTTAACGATATTTCATGTGAACTATTAAAACGAACATATATTTAGAGGCCGAAAAGTAACAAATAAAACAGAGCAATTTAAAATTCAATATATATTTTGAACGCCTATTTCGACAACTTTTTCACCTCGTTCTTGACAGGCTAGCGAACGTAAAATAATTCATATTTAAACAACAAAATAAAAGGTGAAATTTAACTTTAATTGGTGATAAAGTATATGACCCTTACAATATAGACAGATACAACATCGAAGCCAAATCTTTATCATTTCTAATACATTAAGGAAGCTACAATAATAATGCCTTTAGTTTAATTTTATGTTTTGAACCCATTTCTTGATCGTCAGTATACCACAAATTACCCATATGATCAACAAAATACTGGCTTCCTGTCATAGACGGAGAGCCAGCGACGATTTTAGTTAAGGAATTTCAAGCAGGCTAAAAACTTTAATGATGTTAAAAAAATACTACTAAACGTAGACTGGCCAGTCTGGCAGTCTTACGTGCTCGGGTTTACCTACCCTGGTCGCCCAAAGGGATGAAGAAACTACTTACTTAAGGGACTTCAAGCAGGCTCACTTTTTAGTATATTAAAGTTAATTTTGCCTAATAGGGGAAAAATATTGGCAGACCAAATGGACACCGGAAAGGGTGGGCAGACGACCATAAAGTGGTGACAATATACCTTAGTTCCAGGCATTCTAAGTAGGCTTAGTTTTTAGTATATTAAAGTTACATTCCCCTGAAAGGGGGACAAAATATTGGCAGACCAAACGGACGCCGGAAAGGGCAGACAGACGACCATAAAGTGGTGACAAATTACATTAGTTTCATTTAAGGCAAAGTAGGCAAGCTGAAATTTTTAGGTGATACAAAGGCATATAAAAGATTGTTTATTTAAAACGGCAGACCAAAATTCCATTGTTAACATACCGGCAGGTCTGCGCTAAGAAGGCGAACAAGCAGCCTTGCTAGTATATAGGTATTTGCGAATGGCACGAATCACATCTAATCTTATGATGCCGTTGCCACCTTTAGGTGGTATGTGATCAGTACAAATTAAGCGCTTTGCGAGGAATAACGTACGTTTGTAACTGACAGAAATGGACTCGGAAGTAACTTGTGTATTTCTTGACAACGTCGCAGATATAAAAGTGGCTTAATTTGTTGACGAAACATTAAGAAAGTGCCAGGAAATTCTAGTTTTAAGAAAACACTATAACTTGAAATATAATCCTAAGAACTTCACTGCTATTCAAAAGAAGTATCGAGAGAAACCGACATCCATGAGTGATGAACAATCTAACTGTATAAAATGAAAAACATGACCAACATCAAGATATGCTATTTTTGCGAAAAAGTTCTTAGTCAAAGAAAAAACAGATGAGCCGTTTCAACGTAAAATAAAAAGCATTGATGCAGCGCAAATGCCACCATCTCAAAGTAAGTTACGTCAGCAATTATTATTGAGAACCAAATACGTCACGACTATTTGGAGAAATGCAAAATCCAGCTGACTTAGTAACACTCAACAATGGATGGACAGAAATTAATAATTGTAATGATTTCGTATGATTTGAGGGAGACCAATTTCCGCCAATGGTCGATGATGTCATCACGTCATAAAACATCGATATATATTGTATTACATATTTTATAATAAATTGGTTTATCGACATTTACCCTGTTACTAATGAATATTAAGTATCCTTGTAGATGATGACATGCAATTTGACCTCATGCAGGTGATTTAGATGAAGATAGCAACGATATAGATGCAGATGAAGATAGTCGAGACAGTGAAGAAAACAGTCATTGAAACAATCATTATTAATTCGATGTTATAAATAAAAAGTCAAGAAACTAAACACAAAATATCTTGTCCTTTATACAGCTACTCCATAATGTTTAGGCACACAGGTCTGCCGTTTTAAACAAACAATCTCTTATATATCTTTCGTATCGCCTAAAAATTTCAGCTTGCATACGTTACCTTAAATGGAACTAAGGTATTTTGTCACCACTTTATGGTCATCTGCCCGCCCTTTTCGGCATCCATTTGGACTGAAAATATTTTCCCTTATAAGGCAAATGTAACTTAAATATTCTAAAACCTGAGCCTCTTGAAATACCTTAAATGGAACTAAGGTATTTTGCCACCACTTTATGGTTGTCTGTCCGCATTTTTCTACTGGTCTGCCAATACTTCTTATCCGTATCAGGGGAATGTAACTTTAATATACTAAAAAGTACACCTGCTGGAAATACCTTAAGTGGAACTAAGGTATTTTCTCACCCATTTATGGTCCTCTGCCCGCCATTTCAACGGCCATTTGGCCTGCAAATATTTTTCCCTTATCAAGCGAATGTAACTTAAATATACTAAAAAGTATATACCACTTTATGGACGTCTGTCCGCCCTTTCCGTCCTTCATTTGGTCTGCCAATATTTCTTTCCTCTAACAGGCGAATGTAGCTTTAATATACTAAAAAGTGAGCTTGTTTGAAATAGCTCAAATTGAACTAAGGTATTTTGTCACCAATTTATGGTCGCCTGCCCGCCCTTTCCGGCGTCCATTTGGTCTGCCAATTTTTTCCCCTATTAGGCGAAAGTAGCTTTAATATACTAAAAAGTGAGCCTGCTTGAAAAACCTTAAGTAAGTAGTTTCTTTTACTCACTTTGGGCGACCAGGGTGGGTAAGCCCGGCCACGCACGACTGCCAGATCGGTCATTCCACGTTTAGTATTCTTTCTTTTAAAATCATTCAAATTTTTAGCCTGTTTGAATTTCTTTAACTAAAATAGTCGCTGGGTCGAGCAGCTGTGTATACTATTGGAAACCTTAATGTAAAAATACCATCTTAGGAGTTTGCTGCGGGGAACTAGTTTGTCCTTTTTTGCCCTGGGAATGATCTCCTCACAACGTTCACGTGTAACAGGTCACCATATAAAATATAAACAAATAAATGTACATATTGGTAGCACCGTATACTTTTGGAATAGGGTAACTGGTCGGGTTAAACAATTATTTCTTTAAATTATTTATGACCATAAAGGTGGGGGTGGTAATTAGCTTTATAATTAACCACTATAACTAGTGGACTGTATTGAAATAGGGTGGTGGGGGTTGTATACATAGGTTGTGAATTGAAACATGTAGTATAGATATTACGCACATTAATATTGCAATAATTAATTTGCATTAAATATGATAAATAAAATGTCTAACTACTTTCAAGCATTCATCCTTTCACACATAAAACTAAATAGGTACTGTTCATACGGTTAATTATTATTAAGTATCTAACAAAACTTCTTGATTATTCAAATCTGAAATGAACTATATGACTCCTTTCTTTCCTGAATTTAATTTAACGTTCCTTTTCAACTAACTGCCTTTCTGTTCACACAAAATACCTTGTACTTTTCGGCTTCTTCGATTCTTTCAATTAACTTTACCAGGGATATAAGACTTCAAACATTTAAGTCGATTCTTGATTAGTACAGAAATAGATTTGTCTAACTAGAAATTTCCATCCGCCATTTTTACCTTCTTCTATCTTCAACCACAGCTACAGGAGAGACGAGACACTATGGCGTTTCTATCTTCGAGAAAATACGTAAAAACGCCCAAAAGAGTTCTTTGTCCAAGCCTGGACAAAGAGAACAGAGTTACAGCAAATATTTTCTAAATACCTGTGCAAGCAATATGAGAAAATGACCTAAAAGGATTTGACCTTTGGCGCGAACGGCGCTACAGCACTTTAGCTGCTGTTCGAGTGAACGATTGTACTGCACTAAATTGAATTTTTTCCTACCGGCGCGGCATAGAGAAATAAAGCGGGAAAATGCGCGTAGGTGGATGCATTTGAGAGGGGAAGCATGTTCTTTATTTCTTTGACATATTGTTGTTTACACAACACTGACGAAGACAAAGATATATTAAATTGAGAACGATTAATAACGATTTCCTTGATGGAGCAACAACTTGCTTTCTCCAGCGAGCAATAACGGAATCTATTATACCGACAATCTAGGTTCGAACTAAGGACTAACTGAACTGCAACACTTTAAATGCACAAATTTGTTGTTTACCTGGGGTGAAATAAGTTAATTTGGGTTTATATATGTCTCAATCATACTAGGGACATACATATACGGTGAAAAACGAAACTTATTACAAATGTTGGGGTGTATCCCCAACAGTAACTTATGCTCAAAATTTGTGGCAAAGTTAAATGAAGACCAATTTATGAATAGTTTTGTGGTCTAGTTTATATGGCACTAATTGCCAGGTGCGCTTTGTTTGCAGGTTCTTAAATTGCGGTAATAAACTTTAGAGACAACTAAAATTTTTCCAACACCATCTCGGAACGATAACTTACGCCTTTAATTATTTAATTATATGTTTTGGAGCCATTTTTATACAGCCATTATAACACGAAATATATACTATTTTAGCAGCGAAATATTGTTATCGTGTCACTCGTGTGAACTTGATATCTTGCCACATTTTCTTTTATTTCCTCTGGGACCATATTCTCATAACGCTCACCCGACAAGTTCCGCTAAATTATTTTATGAAATAAAATATAATAACATGTTATTCATCCGCAATTTTGGCCTGTGTACCTACTTTTTAACAGGTTCTTAACTTACTAAGACATTTTGTAGAAACTCTTAACTGATAATGAACACAATCCAAGAATGATAAATATCCCGTTTAATTTAACACGTTCGCCGCCATGAGGTGCACATTTTGCTCCTCACAAATTTGGCCCAGTCAGACCGCGGGATATCCTTGTTGTGTCTTATGTTATGATTTACTTTTAAGCTGGCGGAATTCTGGCGGGAGTCAACATTCGTGCCCTGAGCGCTATATATTTAAATGGGATTAGAATATAGGCCTGGGCTGTTCGAAATCGGTTTTAGCCCAGGATTTTTTTCTTTGGCAAAAAACGGACCAATATTTTTAAACGAGTTTAGTAAAAGCATTCCTAAATAGAAGAAAACATATAAACAAACCACGTAAATATTAGTGATAAGCGAGACTGGACTTGGTCTTGCAGTCTGGGTCATGGTCTTGCAAAAAAATCAAGACCAAGACCGAGACCGTCTTTTACTAAGCCAGACCACTTATCGTTATCTATCATTTTAATTAATGAATTTATAATTAACTACTGTAAGCCAGTTGTCTGAATTATCGTATATCGCTTACCGTTATCTTTCATTTTAATTAATGAATATATAATCAAATGGCTGTAGGTAATTTGTTTTATTATCGTATGTTTCATACTGCTATATATCATGTTAATTAATGAGTATATACCTAATCAAATCACAGCAAGTGATTTGCTTGATTAGCGAATATTTCTTACCGCTATATATCATTTAAATTAATGAATATATAATCAAATGGTTGTAGATCATTTGCATGATTATCGAATGTTTCTTGCCGCTATATATCAATTTCTTTAATGAATATATTTGCTGTTTATATCGTGTATAGGATTGTAGCTAGGGTTATGATAATCAATTGTTTATTTTTTCGTACCGTAATTTTCATACCTGATATTATCGCGAGTGGAGAATTTATACTATTAATGTTATGAAAAGTACTTGTTTTACCTTTACAGTTCTGAGATTTATCGAATATACCTTTATCTGACTGTCGGTTATTTCTTATTGTAGATAATTGAGTAGTTGAAATTAATTCACTTATTATCTTTACCGATTATTTGATATTGACTTTCCTTAAGACAATGTGGTATTAGATACCTTAATTGATAATTATCTCGATAATGCCTTCGTGATGATCTGATTTACCTGTGTATTATACCTTAAACCTATAACCATAGGCTTTCACTATAAGCAACTGTTCACCTCATACCACTGGACAAGCTTATCTAGCTCCAATTCGCAATTTCAAGTTTGCGTTTTAAAACCTAATCGAACTGAGCTCATTTCGTTTTTTTATATCTATTTACCTCATTTATTACTTTATTGATGTAGTGTGCCTTCTGACTTTTAATGACGGTTTTGCGTGCTTCGAGAGTGCGGAAACTTATATTTTATTTAGTAAACTTTACTTAGGCGCGACGCATTTCAATATATCAAGGCTCCAACAAATTTTCAAAGTTAGTCAAAAGTTAAAAAGAAAAATTACCTAAAAATATTTTATTTTAGGAATTATGTATTTTATTTTGCATTCTTATAATATAGGATCTAATGTTCGGAAAAAACTATCTTTCAGGAGAAGGTAACGGAAACAAGTATCTTAGGCGCGTTAAAAGAAAATTCTTACCCCGAATGGCTCATTAATAAATTCCTATTTAACTCTATCAATGTAGAACTTAACATAGAACAAAACAATAGAGAAATTGCCCAACAACTTTCCCCAGTACCCGACAACCAAACAAATCTAAACTCTACAAGTTCACCAGATATCACTGCCTTTGATGAAAATAACATAACAAAATACTATTTTTCTTTGCCATACATACAAGAGCTATCACATAAATTAGAAAAAATTCTATCGAAACAAATCAATATTAAAATTTGTGGAAAACATATGTTAACAATAGGTAACACCTTTTCCAAGCTCAAGGACAAAGATGAGAATCTGAAGAAGCCCAGTGTAGTATATAAAGTAAGGTGTGATGACTGCAATAGGGATTATATAGGACAAACATCAACTGTTCTACAGGATAGGATAACTAGACATAAGAGTGACTGTAGACTAGGGAAAAGAACATGTGCTTTAGCAGAACATGTAATAGACACTAACCATAATGTAACTTTTCATAATACAGAAATAATAAGTCAAGAAAACAATAATACCAAAAGACGTTTTCTTGAAATGATAGAAATCCATCTGCATCAAGATTGTCTAAATAAACAAAGGGATATTGAAGATCTAAGTGTCATTTACTCGTATTTATTAACAACTCTCAATACACCAAACAGTGAATCAAATGACAACTCAATATCCTCTTCAGAATAAAATTCTTACATAACAAGAGCAACTAAAAACTAGATCTCTTATATCCTGTTGGTTATTATATAAAAATCAACTTTAAACTGAATAATTAGATGCAAAATCTTAAGTATTTACATATAGGTATAGTTATATATATTTTTGCAAACCTTCGCCATTTCAAGTAGATAGATTTAAATTAAGCGCCAAAAAATGTCAACAAATCACAGCCTTCAATGTGTCCCCATCAGTAAATAATAAAAATGCGGGAAAAAAAACTCAATCTTTATACGAAATCTGTTTTATAGCCATTAGTTAAAATCCATCGGTGCCATGTTTGTGCATAAAATTCATGTGTTTAAATTTCAAATCTCAATATAAAAATACTCAAACGTACTCAAACGAGAATTAAAAGCCAAAATGTAAAAACAAGGCATAAATCACGCACTGAAGACTGATTCAATGTTCAATAACTATATAGGCCAAATTGAAACTCACTTTGCACGTAAGTCACATAATATATAAGTCGTAGAGAGTAAGAAAATGCACATTATGTACGTAAATTTCTAAAATAGTGCTAATACAACAAATACAAACCCATTGTAACATTCCACTCTGTATTGCAGCCTTGAAAAAGGAAACAATAAAATTTCCGAAAGCTCGGCGTTAGTAAAAAACGAGTATCAATACTTACCCCAAGACCGCTACCCCAAGAAAACTAACAGTCGTTCTGTTCAACTAGTC
>MU182351.1:36058-52593 GCA_016904865.1 Pissodes strobi
TGTTTGCTTCGCTATTAATTATCTTTATTTCGTTGAAATTGAAACTATGATTTTTTTATTTTTCGTTTCGAGTGAGGGCTGTTGTGTTTTTTTATTTGCGTCCTTTCACTTTGTTTTCTAAATATTGCCTGGTGTGCCCAATATACACACATGGCATCTCATAATTACTACCTAACATTACTTTTTAATTTTCAGATGTTTTTGTTTTTAGTTTTTAGGAGTTATTGGATAGCAAATTGTGGGCCTTCTGACAATTACCTATGTTATGTTTTTCAAAAAAATTGTTATGGGCTGGGATAAACCGTTAATTAAGGGCAGTGAAATGCATTTTTGTTGCTTTTTCTGTATTTTGGGTATTATTTTTGTATGGAATTATTGGACTATAGTATTTGTGTATTCGTTTTTTGAATATATTATTTATTAAGTTAGATGGGTAATTGCTCATTTTTAGCACGTTTTTGGCTTTTTGTATTGCTTTTATCGAAATGTTATAACGGATAATTAAATAGCTGCCTGTGAGTTTGATGATAACCCATTTTTTTTTCGAATATCGGATGGTGTGATTAGAAGTTCAAATAGCGTCAGGACCATGTTTCTTTTGTATACCACTATGTCTGTATGTTTTCCGTGTTGTGGTGCAAGGTTACGTCCAGAAAATGTATTTTTTCTTCAAACGTCAGTAAATCCGTCATTACTCGACTGTGTAGGCGGCAGTGAAGTTTCGTTTTTCCTCCGCCGGAGCTTTACTTTTCACTTTTCCGCCGGCGGAGGTAAAAGTGTTGTCATAGCAACATAGATACAATACAAACAAACATCAAAATAAGCGTCAACAACTCAAGAGTTATTAAACTAAAATTTGTATTTATCACTCAATTTGTGACTGCATTTCTAAAAATCACTAATTTAGGAACAAATTGGTTATTATTTAATCGAGCTTACTCAATAACTGCTTATCAATACGGAATTAAAATGCAATCGAAAACGCAATTTTAAAAATATAATTATTGTTGACAGTGTCCACTGACAGCTTTATGTTACATTACTATAGCAACAACCTGAACCTATTCACCGACATCGCACCGGTCTAAGCCGCCTTGCGAACCCACTTATCTTTAATAATAATTATTATTACTATTAAAAAGAGATGTTTTTTGATTAATTTGTCGACATTTGAAGAAAAAACAGCATATTTTATTTGGAGGAAAAGTTACTTTTCATGGCTTGCTCTCTATTACCAGCCTCACTCCGTTCGGCTGTTAAACACGAGCGCGCCATGAAAAGTATCACTTTTCCTCCATATAAAATAATATACTATTATTGTCTTGCTTTATTTCGATTGTGAATTTCAATTTTTCATGGTAAGAATTGAATTTTTTTAAGATATCATTTATTTTATTTTCGGGAGTAGCTGTTATACAGTCGTCCACTTAACTGATGTCATAGTCTTCCTTCTCCAAAATCGATGCCTCGAGATCCTCTATTACCAGCTACGCAACTAGACTAGAGATAGATGAACCCATTGCACAACTCTCCAATTGTTTGTAGATGCGGTTAGAATAGAAGTTTGTTGAATTTGAAGGGACTTCAGTGGCAATGATAAATTTTGTTAAGGATATATCAGTATATTGTTTTATTAGGCCCCATTTCTTTTTTATGATGTTGGTGGCCACAACTATGGGAACCTTTTTTTTCACTAAAGGGAGATCCCATGGCTCTCGACGAGCGGTGTGTGTGCGAAGTTGAAACGGTTCTTGAATAGTTGTAGGTTGTAAATAGGGGGAAACAGATGTCCTGGGAGTGAGTTCCACACTGACGCAGTGCGCCAGACAAAAGATGTTCTAGGTGTTGCCAGGGGCGGGATGAGGCGCGCCAAATCCTAGAAACATCTGCCGTGAAAGTACCTGTAAAAAGAGGACATCTCGGCCACATGTCTGCGGTGTTCCAGACTATCCAGATTCCGGGTGAACTCCTGGTCGCCGATGAGACGCACAGCTCTCTTCTGAATGGAATCCAGCAGCTTTAGGGTGTGCTTTGGTGCGGCACCGCAGATATGTGAGCAATATTCTAAGCACGGTCTTATTTACGCTTTGTAGAGCAAGAGCAACTGCTGCGGTGTATACAGTTTTTTGTTGCGAAATAGCGCACCAAGCTTCTGGGAGGCTGATTTTGCAATCTTAGCAACGTGGTCTTGCCAGGACATATCGCTGTTGACAGAGACACCCAGTAGTCCGATTGACGAGGATGAAGGAATGGTCGATCCTGCCATAATAATGTCAGGGCCCGCCGTATTTGACCTCTTGGTAAACGTGGCTGCTTGGGTCAACCGATATTAATCGATAGTTTATCGGAAGTTTTGATTTAAATTGGAAGGAGTCTTTAATGGTAATAATCATTTGGTATACTATTCAATTAAGGATGTTTTCTAGAAATTTAGATAATGGCAACTGCATAAATGATGCTCTTGGTCTGAGCGAAATACCTTCTTTATGCAATTTAGAGAGTCCGTACATTTTTGGTGGAAATGCGATATGATTTTTGAGCTTTTTGCAGTGTTTGGTGATACCTGATATATATTACGCTCTTTCCCATTTGTCTATTAATATATTTTTTTACGTATTCGAAAGGTCAAGTTTTATTTGTTTATATGTTTTTTGTCGTTAAGTAAATTATTCATTTTATTGTCATATTCGGTGGAAGTCATGATAATTGTTTTATTAGTTTTGTCTGCTTTGATAACTGTTAGTTCAGGGTTGTGCTTTAATTTTTTTTTACTTTTTTCTAGTTTTGTGGAAAATTGTGAATATTTATGTTTTTTTCTTGCATGATTTCGTTTCGTTCTAAGTTCATATTTGTCATTGCCAGTTAGATGGTTAAGGTTTGAGTCAACACTAGCAATAATATCTTTTATACACTTTGGAGTCTAAGGTAGCGGTTTTAATCCCCAAGGATTAAAAATATATTTTAATTCCTAGGGATTAAAAGATAAATTATTGATTTATGAAGCAAAATTTTGTATTTATTAATTTAGTACAGTGCGTATATTACAGAATAATCTTTCAAATTAAGCACTGAAATAGAAAACTAACAACAAGCTTTCAATATACTTTGTTTTCTCCAATTGTGTCATAAAACATATATTAAATGTAAAAAGTACAAATTAAAACAATTTAAAATCAACACACAATCTTCACATACAGGTATGCTATAATCAAAGTATACATAAACTAGTAGCTCCACTCCCCCAAATATTTTCTGCCAGCCGCCGAAAATCCGCAGATTGTTGGCAGCAGGTGGAGCGTTTTAATCTAATCAGTCGTTCGTGTGTAGGCAGAGTGTTCAGAACAGAGTCGGATTTGTGAAAATCCTTAATTTTATTTGTATTTTAATATTTTATTTGGACTTCGGTGGAAATATATACGAAGCAATGTAAATATGGACATAGTAATAAAATTAGGTGAAGGAGGCAACAAGACCGGAAAAATCGTTTAGGTATCAGATTTTTTTTTAGAAAGAATAGGATTTCGCTTGCTATTTCTTCGATATAAGTACATATATATAACGATAATGGAATGCTTTGTAAATATTAAATATATTTTGGCCCTGTGAAATTAACCCAAAGTTGATTCGACGACTAACCCAAACTAACCAAATCTATTAAAATTGATTATAACGTATCGGAACCGGTTCAAATGACTAAAATAAGTTGAGACTAAGTGAAACTAGCCGAAAGTTGATTGGACGACTAACCCAATCTAACCAAATCTATTAAAACTAATTATATCGTACCGCAACCGGTTCAAATGATTAAAATAGGTTCAGACTAAGTAAAACTAATCGAAAGTTGAATCGACGACTAACCCAAACAAACCAAATTAAAATTGATTATAACGTATCGGAACCGGTTCAAATAACTAAAATAAGTTGAAATTAAGTGAAGCTAACCGAAAGTTGATTGGACAACTAACCTAAACTAACCAAATCTATTAAAATTGATTATAACGTATCGGAACCGGTTCAAATGACTAAATTAAGTTGAGACTAAGTGTAACTAACCGAAAGTTGATTGAACGACTTACCCAAACTAACCCAATCTATTAAAACTAATTATAACGTACCGAAACCGGTTCAAATGATTAAAATAAGTTGAGACTAAGTGAAACTAATCGAAAGTTGAATCGACGACTAACCCAAACAAACCAAATCTCTTAAAATTGATTATAACGTATCGGAACCGGTTCAAATGACTCAAATAAGTTGAGACTAGGTGAAACTAACCGAAAGTTGATTGTACGACTAACCCAAACTAACCAAATCTATTAAAATTGATTATAACGCATCGGAACCGGTTTAAATGACTAAAATAAGTTGAGACTAAGTGAAGCTAACCGAAAATTGATTGGACGGCTAACCCAAACTAACCAAATCTATTAATATTGTTTATAACGTATCGGATCCGGTTCAAATGATTAAATTAAGTTGAGACTAAGTGAAACTAACCGAAAGTTGATTGAACCACTTACCCAAACTAACCAAATCTATTAAAATTGATTTTAACGTATCAAAACCGGTTCAAATGATTAAAATAAGTTATGACTAAGTGAAACTAACCGAAAGTTGATTGAACCACTAACCCAAACTAACCAAATCTCTTAAAATTGATTATAACGTATCAAAACCGGTTCAAATGGTTAAAATAAGTTAAGACTAAGTGAAACTAACTGAAAGTTAAATCGACGACTAACCCAAACTAACCAATTTTTTTTAAATTGATTATAACGTATCGGAACCGGTTCAAATGACTAAATAAGTTGAGACTAAGTGAAATTAAGCAAAAGTTGATTGGACGACTAGCCCAAACTAACCAAATCTACTAAAATTGATTATAACGTATCGGAACCGATTGAAATGACTAAAATAGGTTGAGACTAAGTGAAACTAACCGAAAGATGAATCGACGACTAACCCAAACTGACCAAATTTTTTAAAATTGATTATAACGTTTCGAAACCGGTTGAAATGATTAAAATAAGTTGAGACTATGTGAAACTAACTGAAAGTTGAATCGACGACTAGCCCAAACAAACCAAATCTATTAAAATTGATTATAATGTATCGGAACCGACTCAAATGACTAAAATAAGCTGAAACTAAGTGAAACTAACCGAAAGTTTATTGGACCAAATCTATTAAAATTTTGTATAACGTCTCGGAACCGGTTCATCAAATGATTAAAATATGTTGAGACTAAGTGAAACTAACCGAAAGTTGAATCGACGACTAACTCAAACTAACCAAATCTATTAAAATTGATTGAATTTTAATAAAGTTTGTTAGTTTGGGTTTGTCGTCGATTCAACTTTTGGTTAGTTTCACTTAGTCTCAACTTATTTTAATCATTTGAACCGGTTCCGGTATGTTGTAATCAATTTTAATAGATTTGGTTAGTATGAGTTAGTCGTCCAATCAACTTTCGGTTAGTCTCACACTAACCGAAAGTTGATTGGACGACTAACCCAAACTAACCAAATCTATTAAAATTGAATATAACACATCGGAACCGGTTCACATTACTAAGTAAATAAGTCGATATTAAGCACCACACTTGAACGACTAATCAAAACTAACCTAATCAATTTTAATAGATTTGGTTAGTTTGGGTTAGTCGTTGATTCAACTATCAATTAGTGTCACTTAGTCTCAACTTATTTTAGTCATTTAAATCGGTTCCGATACGTCATAATCGATTTTAATAGATTTGGTTAGTTTGGGTAAGTCGTCAATTCAACTTTAGGTTAGTTTCACTTATTCTCAACTTATTTTAGTCATTTGAACCGGTTCCATTACGATATAATCAGTTTTAATAGATTTGGTTATTATGGGTTAGCCGTCCAATCAACTTTCGGTTAGTTTTACTTAATCTAAACTTATTTTAATCATTTGAACCGATACGTTGTAATCAATTTTAATAGATTTGGTAAGTTTTGGTTAACGTCGAATCAAGTTTAGGTTAGTTTCACTTAGTTTTCACTTATCTTAGTCATTTGAATCGGTTCCGATACGTTATAATCAGTTTTAGTAGATTTGGTTAGTTTGGGCTAGTCGTCGAAACAACTTTCGGTAAGTTTCACTTATTCTCAACTTATTTTAATTATTTGAACCGGTTCCGATACGTTATAATCAATTTTAATTTATTTGGTTAGTTGGGGTTAGTCGTCGATTCAACTTTCGGTTAGTTTCACTTAGTCTCAACCTATTTTAGGCACTTCAATCGGTTCCGATACGTTATAATCAATTTTAATAGATTTGGTTAGTTTGGGTTAGTCGTCCAATCAACTTTCGGTTAGTTTAAGTTAGTATCAACTTATTTTATTCATTTGAACCCGTTACGATACGTTATAATCAATTTTAATAGATTTGGTTAGTTTTGGTTAATCGTCGAATCAGGTTTCGGTTAGTTTCACTTAGTTTTAACTTATCTTAGTCCTTTGAACCGGTTCTGATACGTTAAAATCAATTTTAATAGATTTGGTTAGTTTGGGTTAGTCGCCCAATCAACTTTCGGTTAGTTTCGCTTAATTTCAACTTATTTTAGTCATTTGAACCGGTTCCGATACATTATAATTAATTTTAATAGATTTGGTTAGTTTGGATTAGTCGTCGATTCAACTTTCGGTTAGTTTCACTTAGTTTCAACCTATTTTAATAATTTCAATCGGTTCCGATTCCTTATAATCAATTTTAATAGATTTGGTTAGTTTTGGTTAATCGTCGAATCAGGTTTCGGTTAGTTTCACTTAGTTTAACTTATCTTAGTCATTTGAACCGGTTCCGATACGTTATAATCAATTTTAATAAATTTGGTTAATTTGGGTTATTCGTCGATTCAACTTTCGGTTGGTTTCACTTAGTCTCAACTTAATGTAGTCATTTGAACCGGTGCCGGTGCCGATACGGTATAATCACTTTTGATAGATTTGGTTAGTTTGGGTTAGTCGTCCAATCAACGATACGAAAATTCCCTAACGCGAGAGGAAATCATAAACCATGTCGTGACGTGGTCTTGAAAAATCACTCTCATGAAACCATAGAGAAGTATAGTAAAAATGAGGTTCCGAAGTATCATATTATTATATATATTTAAATAAATTTTAGGTAATTCCACCATCATTGCTATCTTTGAAACGGTCAAAGCTACAAAGTCGATTAAACTAGAAAAAAGCTGCCATTATTGATGCCTTTTCAAGATCGATTTGCAGTGTTGTTAAATTCTTGTTAGATTCTGAGATAGCAACAGTGGTATCACCTAAAAGTGACACCCTGTATAGCAAATTTTTGTTTCAATTTCTTCCTATGAAAATATTTTTACAACTAAGCTCAGTTTTATTTGATTTTTCTCCCGGCCGGCAGTCAGTAGGTCTGTCGGTACGAGTCCATACAATCTCCTGAATACATCTCTGGTAAACCCCTGCCTGACTGAAGTCATGCGAATCAATCGGACACTTACGCAGCGCAACGCTCATCTCCAGTTATCACGTGATATAAAAGAATGTGTCTGAATTACATCAAAAGATTTACCGCTGAGTGAACTTACTAGTTTGTTTATACTATGCTATAATAATGACAAATAAATATTAGAAATGCGCACAAATACGATAAAAAAACGTCAGTTGTCACCCGACACGAAAGATAAAAAAATCATTCTTTCAGTTTCAACGACATAAATATAATGAACAGCGAAGAAAACATTAAAAAAGGAGAAATTCTTGAGATTATTGCAATATATAAAAACGGAAATGCCATTAACGATAAGAGGGATATTAGTAGCCTGAATAAGGTTTACCTATACTTTCTTGAAAACCCAAACTACGTTTTTCCTTCTCACTCTATATTATAACACCTGAGCTAAGTGGAACATTATCGAATTCTACACTCCACACCACTCTCTTAGAATGTGTATCGAAAATCTATTAAGCGGTACCATATATACAGATTTACCAGAACTAACTATAACTTGGAGCCTGGAGTTTAAACTGACGCTTAGTTTATGTTGATATATATTTGCACCACCGAATGCGAAAACTTGCTTTATTGTTATTAGATGTTCATCCAGAATAATCTATATTTTATATCTTCTGCAAGCCAAACTATATATTCTATAATGGAGTTAATAATTCAAAACATGAAAAGTAATATAAGATTTTTATTTTGGCAATTGTAAAAATGTTTGATGTTTGAAAGGAAAATGTTTTGAACAGCAAAATCATTCTTCATTTTATATGATTTCAAGTATCTCTTATATGACTTCTGAAATCGATAAGATAATGTTTATTCTGCAGAGTACATCTCGTGCCTGTCAAGATTAATATAAAATCGGGTTGATAATGACTGCATAGGATTAAACAAACCTCTAATTATTAATTTAATATCGATTCAGATAAGTTCGTCTTTAAGTGAGATTAAATAGTGTTGTTAATTATGAAAAATAATAGATCATCTTTAACATTTGTTAATGGAATAATTGTAGTTCTAATGGTAGAGCTCGGTATGTTTTAATTTTTATAACCATTTTTAACTATGGAGCAAAAGTATTGTAAAGTTACTTTTATATAATTACATATTTGAAATTTTATAGATCTAAAAAAATATTCAATATTATTATGACAAAATTCACAAGCCTCAAAAAACGCAAAGTTACAGAATCCTATTAAATAGATGTTGGCTCAGTTTCAATTAATTTTAAAACTTTGTAAACCTGAAGCTACCCAATGGACATTTAAAAATTATTTTGTTAATTTTATACTAAAACTACAGCCAGATCATAATATTATTTTTAAAAAGGTAATTTAAAGAATCGAAATAACGTAACTCTTAACTACCTCAAGCACCTCAAGTAAATTATAGTTATACTTCCTGGTCCGTTCCTAATAGAACACCCTGTAGTAGCTTGCATAGCACTGACAGTACACTAAGTTGAAAGAGAGAGAAGAACCGACCCACCATATCCACGGCCCACACAGCGGGCCCATTCATTACGCTTTTTAGTGTCCGACAGTGCAGTGCATATTATGTAGTGAATATTTTAAAAGTGAAAAGTTCCAAAAAAGAGATCAAAAAGAAGTTAGAAAAATTGTTAGAAGTGTTTTCTTCAAGTTCTTCTAGTTCGTCAAGTATGTAAAATACCTGGTACATTTTGTTTTTTTGTTCTTACTTGAATTGCCTATATAAATATAAGGAGTAGTTTACTCAGCATTTAATACTCGAAATGTGGGTTAAATCACCCTTACATAATAAGAAACTATTTATGTAGGAAGCTTTAATCACCTTCCAATACCAGAGATAGGGGTAAAATCATCCCAACCTAGATGTACAACCATTTATATGGGAACTTTTAATCAGCTTCCAATACTAGAAATACGGGTTAAATCACCCCTATATAAAAGTTTTAAAATGGTTACACTGTTTTCATACAACAGACACGATAATAATAAGAAGGTTTAATCAGCTTCCAATACTAGAAATAGGGGTTAAATCACCCCTATATAAAAGTTTTTAAATGGTTACACTGTTTTCAACCAACAGACAAGATAATACTGAGAAGTTTTAATCAGCTTCCAATTCTAGAAATACGGGTTAAATCACCCGTATACAAAAGTTTTAAAATGGTTGCACTGTTTTCATACAACAGGCAAGATAAGAAGTTAAATCAATGTTTAATACTAGAAACGTGGGTTAAATCACCCTTACCTATAAGCAACCATTCTTATATGAAGCTTTAATCAGCTTCGAATACTAGAAATTGGGGTTAAATCATCCCTACCCATATGTACAACCATTTATATCGGAAGTTTTAATCAACTTCCAACACTAGATATACGGGTTAAATCACCCCTATACAAAAGTTAAAATTGTTACACTATTTCCACACAGCCGATAATATAATATAGAGAGATTTAATCATCCATCAAACCCAAAAAGACTGCCGGCCTAAAATAAATAGCCTCAAAAGATGCATTATGCTAATTATTGGCGGGGTTAAATCACCCCCTATGCATGATTTATTTCCTATGGACGGTTATTGAATTCTCAGTAATACCTTAGATTCTGTCAATAAATTACATTATATTTCAAAATATGTATAAGATTTTTTTAGGCAAAATCCTTCATGCGTAACTTAAAAGTTCACACAAAGGCAAAGCAGACCTTATCAATAAATCTGTCTTTAAAGCCCATATTGCGTCTGGCCTGGGCCTCTTAGGGTAAACACAAAAACATATCAAATTTCAACCGCTCGATATGTTATTATCGATACACATTATTTTCTTAATGACATAGACTTACAATAATATAAATGAGCCTAGGTTCGTCAGCTACGGGCACAGCATTAAATAAATTATTGGATAATGACCTGTTCAAAATTAAAGACGATATTTTGCTCGGCCTGATAGATTCCGTAAAATTAATTACATAAGCACATTTGTTAATAACCCAGCATCGCAATCACGAGATACACCCAATATTAAACACATCTATGCAAAAAATCGCAAGAGAATGTCGCTCAGATAGCGTGTTATTTGGAAACGACTTCGTTGAAAAATTAAATTAGCTACTGTTATTAAAAAGAAGTGATTTAAACTGGAGGCGTCCTTCCACCAAAAGTCGATTCAAGAAAGGCCAGGGTTACAAGAACACGAAAAATCATGGAGGGGGGCACAGGAATATCCTCAACCACTAAAGGTAAATGGGAGATATTCTAGAAGGAAAATTGTCTGGGAAGTCGGAAAAGCTAACTAATGATCCATTTATCTTACAATGTGTACGAGGACAGACTATACCGTTCAATCGTATTCTCATGCAAAGGAAGTTTCCAAAACCAGAACTGTTTACTAACAAAGAAATTAGTGTGGTAATAGAAAGTATTCAACATTAATTTGTTAACAATAAATGCATTATAAAAATGTGAATCAAAAAATGGGCAATTTATCTGATCGTATTTTTTCTGGTCTCAAAGCCTAGCCATAAGGTTTATATTAAACCTAAAAACCTGAAATAAATCTAGGTATTTTAAATTAGAAAACTACAGATCTGTTTAAAATATTATGTCTCCAAATGTATTCCGGGCTCCAATTGACCTTAAAGATGCTGTTGGGGAAACACCCCAACACGTGTAGAAACTATCGTTTTTCACCGTATAGTTTGGTGAGAACACCCTGTATGTATGTAGAATGAATGAGCCGTAATTAAACACAAAATAGATTTATTTCACCCCGGGTACAATCCAATTTGTACATTTAAATCAGCAAATGTCACGCTTTTCAAAACCCCTTAGTCCAACCCTAGACGGACGATCCCTTAGTGCGAACCTGTACAGCAGTGCTGTCAATATAAGAGATTCCAATAGAGCCAACTTTTACTAGTAATGAAAAACGTTTGTAATCGTTTTCAAGTTAATGTATTTTTGTCTCCGTCAGCAGTCTGTCATAGAAAGAAAGAAGATGTTCCCCCTCTCAGATAAAAACCGACGCCGAGTTTTCCCGCGTTATGGTCCCTCCCGAAAGATCATATTTCAGTTCAGTTAAGACGTTCGCTTAAATAGCAGTAAAACGTGCTGTTCTCCGGCCAAAGGTCAAGTTCCTTTTTGGGCCAATTTCTCTTGTATGCACGAATATTAGAAAATATTTCGTGCACCTCAGTTATCTTTGTCCAAGGTTTGGACAAAGACCTCCTTTGTGCTTTTTAAAAGCAATTCTTCGAAGTTAGAAACGATAGCATCCCCGTTCCCGTTGGAACATAAAATGGCGGAAGGCAGACTGACATTCCTGGTCGAATTCCTGTAAAGCAAGGCAGGTAAAGCAGTCGAAGGGACAAGGACGACAAGGTATGCTGTGTGAAAGTTACTAAGTTGAAGACGAAGTCTTAAAATAAGAAAGATAAAAACTAATTTTTAAATCAAACAATCAAGATTCTTCAGTGGACATTTCTGATTTTAAGAAACCTTTTGTAATTTTAGTTTCATACGTGAACGAATGATGAGTGATTGAAACTTTTAGTCTAAGAATTGTACATATATATTTTCTATTTAACACTGTTGATTTATCTCCATTATATTTAAATGCAATTTACACCTGCATTATTAAATTATATCAATACCGAATACACGTTTCAATTTCTCTCACCACCCTATGTTATACTGTCTATTAAAAGTGGTTATTTAAAATACCACACCCTTCTTTATGGTTTTAAGCAATAATCAAATAATTTGTTTATCCCGACCAGATGCTTATTTTCTAATCCAATAAATAAACACAGAAAATATCTAGGATTCATTTTTCAAGAAAATTTATATAAAATTCGTTGTGTTCCATGTGGTCTAAATACGGCCCTTTTCTTATGAAATCACTTAATAAAATACTTAAGATCAAAAGGACTTATTAAGTCAATAAATATCTGGACGATTTCTTGTTAACAGGTTCCACGAGGCAAGAGTGTCTAGCAAATGTAATGACTGCCATTTCCCTCTTAGAATCACTAGGAATTATTATAAACTATGAAAAAAGTAAATTAATCCCTGCTAGAAGTTGTAAATATTTAGGTTTTATAATTGATAGTAAGGAAAAGACTATTAATTTATCGTTACCTAAAATATTTATGGGTTTAGAGTCCATTGATTCTTTTTTAAAATTAAAATCATGGAAAATTAGAACTTTTTCAAAATTAATAGGCCAATTAATATCATTTTGTTCCGCCGTCAAGTATAGTTGTTTTATATACCAAGATATTAGAGAGACAAAGAATTTTTGCACTAAAAAATAAAGGTGGTGATTACGAACGGAAATTGGTCATATATAATAAAATTATAGCTCAAGAATTATTACAATATTGGTTACACCTAATTCCGCTTAGTAGAAATAATATAAAAATCGAAAATTACGAATATGAAACATATTCTGATGCCTCGATTACTCGTTGGGGTCTTTATTACAATGAAAAAGACATACCGTTTTGAAATACCGAAGAATTAAATTACCATATTATTATTTGAATTTATTAGCGGTTTTTATTGGTTTTTTAATGTTTTGCGAAACATAGTACTAATTGTGCAATACTGCTAAAAGTAGACAACACCAAAGCAATTTATATATTAATCGCATGGGTGAAGTAAGACACAAACATCTGTCAATACGAGTGAAATTTGGCAATGGTGTGAAACTAGAAAATAATGGTTTTTGCTACTTATATTGAGTCAAAAAATAATACCAAAGCAGATTTTGAGTCCAGATCGTAATATATACAGACCGAATATAGTCTGGACGATATTGCCTTTCAAAAAATTATATCTTTATTGTACTCCAGAAATCGATTTATTTGCAACACAAATAAACGCCAAGCCCAATATTTTTAATTCTAGGAAGAGATCCAGGCTCCATTGGAATAGATGCCTTTACAATCAACTGGAAATATATTAATCTGTGTGCCTTTTCCCCCGTTTCGCCGGTAGCAAAAATCCTGAATAAGATAATTGCAGATAGAACAGAAGGGTTGGTAGTAGTCCCTATTTGGGAGACACAACGGTGGTTTCCTATTTTTAAAAGATTCCAAATCTCTAAGACTCCTGTATTGTTTTCCCTAATAAAGGCTTATTAACCTCCCCTTTCAGGTGCAGCCACCCGTTCTTGGGAAAGGATTACCTTGGTGGTGGCGAGGTTATCAGGGAATCTTTTTACAACACAATATCTCAGAGGAATCCTCTTTAAGTAAAAACCCCATAAAACAGTATGATACAGCATATAAAAAATGGTGGATTTTTTGAAAAATTTATAAAAATTGTTTATACCAGCCCGCCACAAATAAATATCTGCAATTTTTAAATGAACAATACAAGAACGGCGCAGGCTATTCAACTTTAAATACATAGATCCGCTATTAATTTTATTATAAATAGTAAGGAAGAAGAAAAAATTATAAATCGATTTTTAAAAGGCATTTTTAAACAGGCCAGTGTTTCCCAAATATAAAACAACTTGGGATCCGTCAATAGCATAAAAATACTTAGGATTCCTTTTAATACATTAACTTTAGGATATTTAAGTTTTAAATTAACGACATTAATGGAACTTTGTACTGGTCATAGACTTCAAACTTTGTTAAAAACAAAAATTAATAATATTGTAAGTCTAGGTACTACGCCTAAAATTCTGAATTTTAAAATTAAAAAAAAAAAAAAAAACTCTACACCTTTAAAACAGCAACCTAAAATGGTATTATCTTTCTTTCCAGACAAACCTGAAATCTGTATAGCATCAACACTCCTATGTTATATAGAAAAAACTAAAACAATTAGAGGTCAAATATCCAATCTTTTTAAAACACATAAAAAACCACATAGACAGGTTTCTGTGCAAACACTATCAAGATGGATAAAGATCGCATTAAAACGAAGTGGGGTTGATACCCAGGTTTACGCCACATAGTACCCGCCATTCCTCCACTCTCAGTAGCCTTTAAAGCGGGTACTAGCATTAAAACTATCAGAGTTACAGCTGGTTGATCTAAAGAGTTTCTAAGAGTATGTTTTAAATACTACAATAGACCGATTTTAGACCCGTGCGATTTTGCCAGAAATGTATTAGGATTAAACTAAACGGTCATTTAGAATAGTTCTTACTGCTTTTAATATTATAATAAGTATACATACATTCAATTCTGATCTTATTATTGTTATTTTGTTTTAATACATAATTAAACATGTTTTAAGAGGTTCGGTTAAAAAGTACAATAGTTATTAAAAAAAGAAAGTACATACCTACTTATTATATACAAGTAAATTTCGTTACCAAAGACCTATAAATTAATTAATACGTAAATCGCTAAATTACTTTAAACAACTACATGGTGTTCTATTAGGAACGGACCAGGAAGTATAATTTAAGATTAAACGACTTACCTGTAAGGAAGTTCAATCGTAATTATACGACTGGTCCGTTCCGTATAGAACAAACCCTCCTCTAAAATTATTATTTTTGCCCACCCAATTACGCGATTTCCTGTTTTATATGAAGCGTAATGAATGGGCCCGCTGTGTGGGCCGTGGATATGGTGGGTCGGTTCTTCTCTCTCTTTCAATTTAGTGTACTGTCAGTGCTATGCAAGCTACTACAGGGTGTTCTATACGGAACGGACCAGTCGTATAATTACGATTGAACTTCCTTACAGGTAAGTCGTTTAATCTTAAATTATTAATCATAGTAGTTCGATATGAACACTAAATAATGAAACGCGTGTAACGTTAAGCCACGAGGCGTTAGCCTATATAGGTGGTTTAAATACATAGGTTTCATTAACAAAGTTCATATCGAACATGCAAAATTTAATCTACGAATTGACTGTCCAAATAGATTTTATTTGCATAGATTCGATTTATTCTAAAATATCAGAAGAGTTTTCATAAATTAAAATTCTAAATTATCTGATGTCCATATTAGTCGATATCATGGTAACCGCGCTTGTTGATTGTTGCAATTTAGACTTTGGCAAATTTCGTTAGCGGCGTCCAATTTTGTGTCATACTTTCAGTTTTAGTGAAAAAGTTACTAATTAGCCCAGGACCAATAAACACGTTTTTCCTCGAGAAAGGAAATAATTTTTAACATGCTACAATTTTTTTACAGGTAGTTTAAACCATCCTTATGAACATACTAAAAGTCCCAAAGTCTCCCATTCCGGGAACCTTGAAAAATTTTGGCCGCCATCTTGGTTTTTTTAGTTTTTTGGAAATAACTCGTTAACAGTGATTTTTTGGGAAATGTTTAAAATACTTTTTTGTAGAGAATTAGAAAACACACATTTTGTTTTTTAACTTATTCCAATCGGATAAATAGAAAAAAAGTTATGGCGATAAAACTTTGGTCGCAAAAATAAATTTGTTAGTTTTTTCCTTCTTAGTCACTAATACTGCTTTTCCAACACTTGCAAACAAAATTTTAAGATATTCTACTAGTTAAACTTATTGTATTAAGGAACAAACAGATGGGTACGACGGGATCGTTAAAAAGAAACTAGCTCTGTGTCCTGTGTCGATAACAACGATTTCCGCCGGCGTCGTAATTAATTCCGATTGGCCAACGTAAGGGTGGCATGTTTATTTTCGCCAATAAATGCACAGCCACGCGGCGATCATGCGTCGATCGTTGTTTGGCGCCTGATTGATAATTTAGAAATTACACTTATTGTGTTTTGTAAGTCGTGGTGATTGTTGTAGTACTAGTAGTTACTAAATATAATAATTCAAACGGCAGTTACTAAATATAATAATTCAAACGGCATTATTTGTGACAACGCGATAAAAACAACAACATTAAAACCCGTTATTTTTTAAAAACATAATGGAATTTACTTGTGTTATATGTGGACAAAGTGATTTGTTTGAAACAGGAGTAACTGTTGGTAAAAGGGGTCTACTATGTTGGGGTTTGGAACCTTCGGCAACATGCACTAAAACAGAGCTTTATCCACAATACCGAAACAGAATATTTGCACTC
>MU182351.1:67593-117409 GCA_016904865.1 Pissodes strobi
GGATTTCTTACATAACATAACGAAAAAGGTAATAGTCAGAGAAATATCATTTGGATTAAGGGTGCGGAATCTATTTTAATAAATATTCCTAACACTATACTTTTTTGGACACACTGTATAATAGTTCTAATTACAGTAGACAAATTAGCTGTACCGTTTTTAATGGCCGCAACTATACTAATATACCGCGACGAAACTGATAGGACAGATGATAAAAGAGTGATCACCCTAAATTCATATACTACAAGAACTATAGTTATCATAATTTCTCTCACTAAAAAAATAGTATATTATATAATAGGATTTAAAGTGCATAATTTTTTACGAGCAATTTTTGCAGTTATGAGGCAGAGCGACGAGCGAATGCATTGTGAGGAAAAAAAATGTTATCCCTATGATATACACTATTTTTTGATTAATACACTTAGTTATTCAAATAATTTAGTAATAAATTTTAATATTAGGTTTGTTCTAGCAGCGATTTCAAACGGTACAAAACCATCCGGAGTTTGCGCATAGTAATATACGCGTTCTATCAAAACAAAACCAGAATTCCGACTACCAGTCAGATGTTCTAGCAACAACAAAATCCAGTTTGCAAACTAGTTGAAAACCGTCAAAACAACGAAATGTCAGTCACGGTAAGTGTCACCTGAAATAAGCGTTCTAGCAGATGAAAATCTCAAACCGTTTGCAACTAAGTCTCGGACGAACATGCGCAGTTGGTCAATGCACTAAACTGGCTTCAAACCGTCCGAAATTTCATGCCCAGAACAAACCTATTATAACAGCGATGGCAGCTAGGTAGTCATGGATATACGGTTTTTGTTGGTAAATGTTGATTGTCAAGTTGACAGACATCTACAATCGAGCATATAATTGCTTCAGTAGTTCTGAAAATGAATCCTGGACTAAATGCAAATATTCCTGAGGATATATTGGATAGTGCTGAAGCAGTATATCTAAATATCTTGCCACCTGAATTTCGCCGAATTTATGATCTTACATATCAGCATTTCATGAATTGGTGTAAAGAAAAAAAATGGCAAACGTGTGCGGAGAGTGTTCTAATGGTGCACGTTCCAAATTTTTGATGAGTGTCGAGCCATCCACACCTTGGTCATATTATTCGATGTTGAGATCCACGCTGGATATTAAGAATGGTGTGGATATTAGTAAATATTCAAAAATTACGAGCATTTAAAAAAAGACAAAATGATGGGTATATATCTAAATTTAAGGTTTTTACAAAGGTGGAAGTGGCTTGATCTCTGGCTATGGCCCCTGATAATGTATAAGTGATGATGAAGGTTGTTTTAGTATTAGGAATTGCAGGTGCTATGCCCTGTGACGAATTAGTTAATTTGAACATTAATGACGTTGAAGATGTGGGCCTAGCCTTAATTATAAAAATGTTGCACTCACAAACCAAGAAACCTCACTATTTACCATTATGGACGAACATTACTTGCGATTGTTTCGAAATCAAGTTTACAGGAACGTCGTTTATTACTTAAGTATGTTAATGGAAAATATCAAAGATTGGTTGTTGGTATTCACAAATTATTGCCGTGCCTCAAAAAATCGCAATGTTTTTAATGTGAGAAAATTGTAAGGAGTATACTATATACTGGATATTCGTTGAAAAAAACGTGTGCTACACTTCTTATTACCGCTGGCGATGACCTCACTTGTCTTAAATCGGAAAATCAGGTTCCGTAGTAGAAATATATATTTAAGAATCACATATTAACAAAGAGAATACCGCCAGAAAAATATTGCAGCCTGACAAAGAAAAGTTTCTGCTCAGATATTTCATCAACAATTATTGTGAATGATTTTAGTTGTTCTAAATTTAATGAAAATTTAAAATTGTTCCAAAATTGATAGTGATAGTTTCAGTGGTGCTAATTGTTCCAAGTGTGCGTTTAATATAAAATTAAACAAATAAATATGTGTGCCCAATTAGTTTCTTCTATTATGTTTGGAAGAGGCAATGTTTTTTCTATAAATTTTAATTTAAAAGCTCAAATTCAACTGCTTTTAATCTTAGGATTTAAAGTGTTGCTTAGCAACGAGCACAGTTTTGTACAGTAAGAGAATTGTTAGCTTTTACACCTGAAAATAGTACAAATATATCAATAGTTTTTGACGGTTCGAGAAAAAGTAGATTAGACTAAATCGTTCTGAGGTTTTCTTTGCAGTAATTCAAGTTACAAACACATACATACATTTAAATGATGTTTACTATAATATGGGCGCACGCTAAATTTTGCGATGTTTGTACTTTAAACTGTAAAAACTCGTTGTTTTAAATCGTTTTTTGATGGCGCAAACCTATATTAACCAATATTTATATTATACAGGGCGTTCTAAATCAACGACCGTTTATTAAATAATTGCCCCTGGCCTACTTGTTTACTATATGAGCGCACGATAAATTTTGCGATTCTTGCACCTTAAATTATCAAATTCGATAAAAATGCGCATCTTATGTTTTTTTTTTATGGCGGAAACCCATATTATCCAATATTTATATTATGCACGAGTTCTTAATCATAGACCGAAACTAACTCAGACTAATTAAAAGTAACCAATAATGGCTTTAAATAATCAATTTAAATGAAAACCAATTAACTAAAACTAATCAAAACTATTTGAAGCTAACTAATTAGGCAAATCGAAAAAAGTAACTAATGCTAAACTAACCCAAACTAACACACCGAAAACCGAGATGATTTTGCCATATACTTAACACCACCTCTTACTGGCTTAAACGAACCGAAACTAACCCAAACTCACCAAACCCAACTCATTCAAACCAACACAAACCAAGATTAACCCAGCCTAATCAAAACTAATACAGACTAACCAAAATTAACCCAGACTAACCAAAACTATTCCAGACTAAGCAAAACTAACCAACTCGATAAACGCGCGTACTACCCCAAACTGGCCAAACCAACCACAGCTAATCCAAACTAACCAACACTGACCGAAACTAACCAAAACCAACCAAAACTAACCAAGGTTAACCCAGACTGACCGAGACCAACCAAAACTAACGCCAATTAACCAGAGTCGCTTGTCTCTTTACTGGGTTTCCGCTATCAGAAAACGATTTAAAGTGCACATTTTTATCTAGTTTGACGCTTTAAACTACAAAAATCGCAAAATTTAATTATTTAATAAACGATCGCTGATTTAGAACGCTCTGTGTAATATAAATATTGGTTAATCTGGGTTTCCGCCTTCAAAAATGGTTTTAAAATGGGCATTTTTATCGAGATTGACGGTTTAAAGTACAAAAATCGCAAAATTTAGCGTGCGCCCATAAAGTACACAATTACCTAATAAATAAATGATTGGTGGTTAAAATGGAATTTTCAGTAATACTCTATTGCAGTCCAAAAAGAATATCGGTAAATAGAACTTTGCTTAAAATCTACTTTTTGGTATTCTGTTTTCAAAAGTATTGTATAGCTGCATTTATTTTTCTTTCTTTCGGCTTCGTCTGAAAACATTTCTAAGAACCTTTAGGGCATGGCTTTGTCAAAACTTATTATTAAAAATATATACGAACTATAAGAGTTTTTTGTCATACATGAATAGATAATCTTAGCATCATGGAAAAGTATTGCAAAGCATTTACTTTGTTCGTCAATCTATCTTCATGTTAGGGAATTAAAATATTTTCAGAATCAAGCCTATTGTTGTAAAAACGTCCTTTACTCAATCGCATTTAATTAAGCACGCCTCTGGATAAAAGTGCATGCCGCGTACGAATGCACAATGTGGAATGTGGCAGTTAACGCTCCATAATTCTAGAATCAGCCGTTTGGCCAACGGTCGTCGATATCCCAACCGACTCGATCGGGTAGAAATTTCCAGCCGTAAGCGCGTCGCTAGAATTAAAATTAAATTTAGTTGCCGATCAGCTCCCGAGACGTAAAGAAGTGAGAGACCACTTTAGGCCAGCGTCAACGTGGATCTTCAAGAATCCTAAAGGGACGAGCAACTCACCAATTTAGCCCCTAGCCCCATATCTCTAAGAAATTTATGAGATTTTTCGGCATTTTTGGCCACTAGGGACAGCTAATTTTTTGATATCTCGAAAAAGATAGGGCTGTAGAAAGCTTACGGACGAGCGAAAAAAGACCCCGAAGCGAAGGAAAAGGCATTGTAGGACCAGCACTCTCAACTGGTACCGAATCAGCCTTCTACCGAATTTATCGAGTTTTTCCGAGTTTTTGAAACTTCAGGACTTAGAAGAAATTTCGGAGAAAAAAAATTTTTGAAGACAGAAGTTAAGTACTTGAAGAGGCCTTGTCAAGCGGCCGAGTACCAACAATTCACCGAGACCTTCAACTGTAGTGCGCAACCTACAGCAACACCCCGCGAAAAAGGTTAGTTGCGAGCACCTTCAGTCAGCCTACTGGTTTGGGTTCCCCCCATTCACGTATGTGCCTCCCTGGTCCTCAATACTAGTCGTAGTTAAACATTGGGCGAGAGTAAAGCGCGTCGACGGCCAGTTCGGTTTCGAGAACTGGAGAGCCCCCTGACTCCCCCATACTTTAGCTACTCGGCCTACGGGTGAAAAGCGAAAAGGCATAGGAGCCGAATAAAGAAAATAAGGCTTAACCTAAAGAATTCGGGCGCGTTCAAAGAGTGATAAGTTAGCCAAGTTCGTTCGGGAGATAGCGAAGTTATACTGTTGCGACTGGAGTTATCTCAAAATAAGAATCAAAAGCAATTTATCACTAGTTCGTATACTATACAAAACCAGCACGGTCTCTGAACTGAGAGCCGTGTCCGGGGAGTAGTTTGGTCTAAATACACATATCACACATTAAATCCCCAAAAAGTCCCCCCTGACGCCTCTGATTTACACAAAACCTCTGTCAGAAAACTGTCGAGCAGCATCTGACAAGTTGCCAGGGATTGGCATATAATACATAGCACACACTCCCCAAAAATCCCCAAGAAACAACGATTTTTTAAAAGTCTTCCTCGAGCAACTTCTGTACGACCCCTCTATCGATACCAAAAACTCGCGAATAGCGTCCGACGCCCTCAAAAGACGATTTTTGTGCGTTCCTTGTTAAAATTCGTACGGATCCGGCTTCATAGAAACCTTAAGACTTCGACCGCGTTTTGAAAATCTCGCGTGCGGAGCGAGAAGTCCCAAAAAACCAAAGACATTAATACGTGTTAGATATTAATTAAACTATCTTAAGTTCTTAGTTAATAATTGTTCATTAGAGAAAAAATCAAATAAAACTTGTTTTACCAAAAATACTAGATTAAGAGTTAAACTCCCCCAGTGAATTGGGGCACATTTTAAGCTATCACTTGACATAGGGATTTATCAAAATTTTATTTCAACTATACACGGTGTCCCAATTGTTCAAATTAGTAAACATTCGAATTACTGATTTTTGTATAAGGCTTAGCCAAGGTTAGGAGATAGGATTAGGTTAGGGTCGTAGATATTTTGTGTGAGAACTACTGACGACTACCATTTGACAATCCTCCCCCCTGCTAAGCCCTTCTGGCACTTTGTAAAGACTTGCTATAAGGATTCAAGTCAAAATTCAAATTTTGTACATTGACATACAAAAAGACGAATAACTCAAAAGTTAGTCAAAAATAAAATAAATTTAAAAGCATCCCCTGCCAGTAGACCCCCCTGGGAATCTTTCCCCACTACCGTTGTTCTTCAAAGCATTTGATTAATAACGTTTCGGCCTCCTAAGGGAGAAAGTAAGCCAAAGTTTTGTCTTAATTTAATTTAAACTTGCGAGTTATTTTTGTAGTCCCCATATACAGGGTGACTCTTAGAATCAAGTGGAACTCCTATACGTCTATAGGGTGTTCTAAATTTCTTGCCCAAGACAGATTTATTGCCCACTAACCTTGTGTTGTATTTAATTCAGCCTCCTGCTGACAGACGTTCTGTGGTGGCTGCTATCTACAATTTCTCTTGGATAGCGGGGAAGGCTTTGGTGGGCCCACCTTCGTTCCCCCCGGACTGACAGTGAGATCAGTTTACGGGCTGAACGTTGTCTAAGAACTCTTTGAAGTAGCGAGTAGTCGACTCGATAACGACTTGGCATCCCGTAAAAAAACATATACATAAATAATTGTAATAGAAAAAAAATGACTTTCCGAACCCCTCAGTCGTCGGCAAACACGCACCAAAAGCCCCCGAGTGTGGATGAGCTCTTGGTGCTAGAACTGAATAGAGATAGGTCAAAGGAACAGACAGCGTTAACCCAGAGTCCCCCGCTGACTTCTAGCGAGTATATTGGGGACCCTGAGGAATTTATATTAGACCCGGAAGCGGCCTTTGGGTATCACAGGGAATCTGTTTCCAAATTCACAACTAATAATATACATAGGGGAGCTAGAGCGTCACCCGGGCCGAGTCCACGCGGCCCCCTACTGGATCACCCCGAGCCGCACGTGGCACACAGTACGCCTTGGCCGCTCACTGGAGCGGTTCCGAAGGCCAATGCGCCGCCCCGGGCAACGCACGTGCCCGCTGACGTCACTATATAGTATATGATTTGCTATATTTGATTAATTACCACTATATTTCAAATATTGGAGGGTGAAAATTGCTATTTCCATTGGGCTCGTGAGACCAGATGAAACCCAAAATTAAGATACTCTGTAATTTTTCTGGAATATATTTTAATTAGGTATTTATTAGATTATTTAGTATTAATATTTTACTTTGAAATGTAGTCATAGTAATAGCATTAAATCCACCTGTTGCGCGTAAATCCTTTTTAAATGAGTTAGCAATATAAAATAAATGAGATGTTACCTACCCTTAAGGATGCGGCCAGCGCAACATGTGCTCCGACTGCCCGTCGGCATGGGAGTGGGTCAATTATTTACTTTTGATCACGGCGCCGTTTGTAATAACTAAATCCGCAGACTCAAAATAGAAGATCCTCGGTCTTTAGAGTTCTTAAGGGTGATTCCAAATCAAATGAATATAACTACACTTGCTTGGTTGAGGTATCTCAGAGCAAATAAAAGACGGTACGTTCGTGCAGGTTTAGGTTTATTGGATGCTCGTTAAGTTTAACGTTCAAGTGTTGTTGTGTTTCATTCAATAAAAAAAATGATATAAATATAAAAAAAAGAAAAGAGCTTAAGTGAAAACAAATAATAATAAGTTAATATATGCTCACCATTATAGAACTAGTTCAGTTGTGTATATATACAGAATGTAATTTTAATTAAATTGAATTATAATGGTGTGAAAATAGATAAAAGAATGATCGAACAATAATTATTGTTAGGCACGTTTGGCTATATCGGAAGTGACAATATTATATACCAAATGATTACGAAATATCAAAATCAGTTTCACAAATTAATAATAAACACAATATGCATAAAGTATCTATCATCTCATCATATTAGTAATAAAAAGTCATGAGGATTATATTTATTACTACTAAACTTCGTACTCGTCTACCATGGTATACGTATTGCAGCTATACATAAATAAATCTTAACGAGGCAGTTATGAAGTACCATTACGTAAAATTATTACAATCAGATATTTCATCAGTCAGAACGACAATGTTTATAATTTACCACGGTATATATTAAATTGTAAGAATAGGGAAATATAATATGAAAAACTATGAGCAATGTTCGATCCACACTAGTAAATAATATCCCTACCAGAGGTATACTTATTTTGATTAGCATTGATTAGCTATGCTTACTCCTAAACAGTTCCAAAAATATTTATATCAATACAACGCAGGAAAGAAATAAAACACGCAATCTAATACAACGCCGAAAATATTATAAACACGTCAATATCATTATGTGGAAGATCACAAGCGTTCTGTGTACATAGAAGCACACCCAATCTGTCTTAACCCACACACTTATGGCATTTGACTAGAACTAGAACATTTATTAATTATAATTTACATTGTATTTGAACTACATCACTAGCTTAAGCAAGTCTAATATGTTTTATTGCAACTGCTGTTACGCCTGGCGAAGTTTACCCATCGCCCCTGGCCAGAAGGTGATGACACCCTAACATAGGAGGCTGGTTTTAAGCCTACTTAATTTACTAGGTCAGTGGTACTGCATTTTGTGGTGAACTTTACATGGGCAGCCCCTTCAAAGTCCTTATATGTAAAGATTGGCAAAAAGCTAGGTGTTGTAGAGTACTTATTGCTAGTTTATGAGTTGGTGCTCGGGGTGAATGCAAGGAAAAGTGAATAAAAACCCTGCTTAAATTGCGTCTTCCACGGATTGACGGGAACTGCTGTTGGAATTCCTCTTCTCCGTGTTGGCCATTGCTTAGGCCTTGCCTTCTAAGGCCGTCTGCTACGTTCGGGTTTGGATTTCTCCAGGCCGGGTTGGCTGGGGGTGGTGCGGGGCGGAGAGTTTGTTTTGTCTTAGTACCCGCGGATTGTATGATATTCAGTTTATAAGTAAAAACGGGACAGTTTTCATCAATCGACTTGTGTGGGCCACCGCAATTCACGCAATTTAGATGGTCAGAGGTACAGTCGATGATTTCATGCGGGCCCGCACATTTACTGCACGAGACCCTTCGGTTACAGTAAGATTTGGAGTGCCCGTATTGCTGGCATTTTTGCATTGCAATACGGGCTTGCCTGAGCGCCTGATTTCCCAGTTAACATAGACACACATGATTGTCTTAACTTCTTGGGAAAGTTTACGTAAATTATAGTTAGTTCCTAGTATAACCAGGAACATAGGAGCTCGAGTTTTGCGCATTACATAAACGTTTTTGGCGGTGATGTTATATTCGTCACTTAGGGCTTCTGTGTACGAAGGCCCTGGTGTTTTCTTGACTTTCCGCGTAGGTATGAGACCCGGTCTTCTCTTGATCGAGTGTACGTTTTAATGTATGCGTTGCTTTATTGTTTACTGCGTTGTCGCAGTAAACAATAACAGAATTTCTGGTATATTTAAGTTGGTACCTGCTTATGCGCATTTCTTTGAGGTCCTCTCTAAGTTGTCGGTGGTTCGCCGGTCTGCCCTTAATGACGACGGGCGATAGAGCTGCGGTTTTAGGCTTTGCGAGCGCTTTGCTTTTAGGGTTAGGTAGGGGCCGTTTTTTGGCGTACATCGTTCGAGGCCGAAGTAGAGGCGACGCTTACGGTATCCTCGTCCTCTGTGTTGATGTCTGAGAGGGGTTGAAACTTGTTATTAACGGGCACGGGTGGTTGTCCCATGTCAAGAGTGACGATTTTGAAATTTCTTTTAAAAGGCAATTGCTTAAAAGGCGTTTTAAAAGGATCTTTGTCGGGCTGAGGTAACAGGGTCGCAGAAATTGGCGTCGGCGGCAGAGTCATAATCCGAGAATCGTCTTTGTGGCTGGAAGACCCTGTTGCTAAAGGCAATTCAATAGCAGTGTCGACAGTTTTTTGTGCTTGAAGTTTTTCTGACCCAGTAACCTTGGGTTTTTTGGTACTCTCTGCGCCAAGAAGGCTCATAGGGCTAGCCTTCTTTTTTCCCGTGTCTATTTTCGACGTAATCGGGCGTTTGATGCCTGTAGGGTGTGTGTCACGCATATGCTGCCTAATTTTCGCTATAAGCCGATACAAATCATTTTGGTTTAAGTTATCGGTGTCTTTTAGCTTTTCGGCATCGAGCCTACATTGAACGCACACTTCAGCGAGGTTCCTGGTTCGGTTTTTGGTTCTTTTAACTGTTAGTTCGGAGTACTTCTTGTCGGAGTTAGACTCCATCGATACATTAGACAGGGTGTCTTCGTCCTCCGTGTAATCGCCCATAATTTGGGCAAAAGCCGGGGTTCCGGTTCCGGAGACTAGAAAATTGTTGAGAATAAACTCTGTACGGCCTTTACTAGTTACGTAAACTGTAAGAAGCAAGCCAAGGAAGGTAAAAAATGATCGCATGACCGTGAAAAGTTGAAAACCGCAGTACCAAGCACTAGTGATACCATGTTCCTATTCGACACGCGGTCAAGATAGGAATCAGGGTATTTGAGGTAGTGCCCCTACCTCTGTGGCTGCAGTCGGTACCAAAAAAACACAATCAACCGGACTGACGGGTAGCTACTTGCTTAGCTACTTAACTCACTGCAAATAGCTAAGTAGGGTTTTGGAGGTGATGACGGGTTTGGAGGTGATGACGACTGGGAGCAAGGCTCTCTCCTACAGACACCCCTTGAGGACGGAAATGGTGTCTTTTGTTCCGGATTCTTTCGCACGTGACCAGTTACCAAAAAGAAATCTTGATTTCAGACAAAATCCAACAAATTCACAGTCAATTAATTTATTACACCAAACTGGTAACTATGCCAACTTCTCTAGCTCGAAATAAGACTAAGGGCAAATTAGAAATTCTTAAACTTTTTATTAGGCTGACGCACTACCTCCTCTTCGGAGGGTTTACCAAGAAAGAGAACGAGGTCAAGCCAAAGGCGTCCACCTCAAACCACAAGGTTCAATAGTAATTGAAACACTGTTTCTGATTTTCACTAATTTTTAAATTTATTCACACAACATGTTGCCACTACCAGTCAGTGGTTTGATCGTATGGTATTTTAAGCTTATGCTTAAATCTAGAATAACCACGCAAAATATCTGGTACTTCAACGAGTGCATTAAGAACAACGTTTTTCCGAAATACTATATTGACGTCTCGTTGTTCCCTCTTTTGCACCTTAGCGTAATGTTATTTATACCTAGTCACTTGACAAAGTTGCCGTGCAACGAAACATGTTGTGTGAATAAATTTAAAAATTAGTGAAAATCAGAAACAGTGTTTCAATTACTATTGTTTCATGGATTTTCATCTAGTAACGATCGACTCAATTTCCTGTAATCACAAGGTTTAATGTTTAAGGGCCAAAAAAAATTCGACCAATCGGCCTGTTTTACATAGTCCTACGTCAACACGTAAAATACAACAAGATTGTTGCCACCAAATTTAATAACATCTTCAATATGCAATAAAACGTACTTAAGGCTGTATGATATTATGTATTGCCGGCAGGATAAATAAACTCGACGATAAAACCATTATCCGCAATGACCAATCAAACAGAAACTACTTCATTCCCGCCCGCGGCTATTTTCAACTCCTGACATCAAAAAGGCTAAAAGCATGAACACGCGGTGCAATAATTCAGGCCTAAACGCACCTTTAGCCAAGAGCCTGCGTCTCTGTTGGAACCAGCTGCGAAGCAACCCGGGCGGTGTTCCCAAATTTAGGGAACACAACGCAACCACTAAATCATCTTGCCTGCTTACATCAAGCGAAAGATCAGAGTCATTTAACATCAAACTCATCATAAATTATGTTGTTTCTTGTTGGCTTGGTGTGCAAGCTAATCAAAATCGCACGAGGATCGCTGCAGAAGCATGTACACTTGGCAATATTCCAAAGGTACCCCTAAAGTTAGACAACCAACAATTAGTGTCAAAGTCAGCTGTCTCATCTGAAGTCTGAAGGTTATCATATCAGAAATAAACATTGACTGAATTTTTAACTTTTCCTATTAAATATGGGAACAAATCCAGGAAAATAACCGACAAACCAATATTTCTGACATCTATGAGACTGTTTTAATGTACAGGGTGTCCAATTTTCGATGGTTTTAGGGGTATCTTCTTTATTATTATAGATAGAGTTGCGGTTTTCGCATTACTTTTTTGTGAAATAGTAGATACCGTGAACAAAATTTTTATAGCCTGCTTTGTTTTTAAGATATATATTTTGAAAATATAGCATTTTTGAGCATGCCCCGTATGTCAGCTATCCAGTGCCGCCTTTAAAATGAGTATACGGGGTCTGGTCAAAAAGTTATCGGGCCCTACTTTATTTTTTTTAAATGGGACCCTCTATATATTTTTAGAAAAAGAGGTTTTTTAAGTTTTTTGGATTGTTTTATTAAATGATTGTCACTAAATGACCAACCTTTCGGCACTAGCTTGTACCATCATCAGGGCCAGCAATCTAGAGTTGGGCATAAATGAAATGCCTGCTGTCGGTGTTTGTTATTGTTTTTTTTTTTGTGTACGTGTTGTGATCCCTATGGGTTCAACAAGGCATTTCATTTATGCCCAACTCTAGGTTGCTGGCCCTGATGTTGGCATAAACTAGTACCGAAACGTTGGTCATTTAGTGACAATCATTTAATAAAACGGTCCAAAAATCTGAAAAACCTCTTTTTCTAATTTATGAGTTGGATGCGAAAAACTTCTACTATATATTTTTAGATGATTTAGTTAAGCTTTTTACACGCTTTTTAAAAATATATAATACTATATATTTATATTTAATATTAGGTCTAATATTTAAATTTTTTATTTAAAACATACATTTTTTGCTAGTAGGCCATGGAGGGCGGATTAAAACTAATCAATGCAAATAATTGAAGCAAATGTCAATTTGTTAGTTCTATGTGGTTATGTCAGAATAGTGAATTAGTATTATTATTATTATTTATAGTCATATATAGTTGTTGTTATTATTATTAGTTATTATTTATCGTTTTGTGTTATTACAAAATAAAATTTATAAAATGCAATATCAAACAGTGCAAGAGTTAAAAAATGCTACCGAAGAGACCTTCAGGTACTTACAAGCGCGACCGTTTATTATTTTGAATGCTTTAAGGCGCATACTAAAAAAGAGACCCGACAACTCATTCATAAAAATCCGAAATCTTGCATCAAATATCAACAAAACGATTGTCCCGCCTCCTTGTATTTTTATGTATCGCGTACAAACTTTTACCCCGGCCGAATCCTCGCCGTGAGCAAACTTCGTCCCACTACTAAATGTAGTATTGTCCGCGCCCGCCTGAGCGAAAGCAAGGACAGTTCATAGGCGTTGACTTTGAAAATGTGAGTCCATCATAATAATAATTTTAATAAAGTAAATACGTTTAATTTAAAAAGATGGTATTTATTCGGGTGCATTTAAAATATATTTAAGTTTTATTTATAGTGTGTGGGTTAGATTGAGTTAGTTTGGGTTAGATATGGGTTCTGAAGGTTAGTTAACACAAAATAGTTATTTTACTAATGAATGCGGAAAGTGATACTTTTCCGAACGCGACTGCAAGTTGATCAAACGACAGACACATAGCGGAGTTCAGGCATGTAGTCGAGTGCGGAAAAGTCACTTTCCACATGAGCTGGAACGAAATTTTAAAAGGAACGTGTAAAATACTTATCTGCTTTTCTGCAAGCAAATAAGTGCTAGTAGCAAAAAGCAATGATAAAAAGGTATTTGGGAAAAAGTATAAAACTAGTTTTATCGAGAGATTTTCGTGTTTAAATTTCTCGCGACAAGCTTATAAAAATGTTTAATGTAACAAAATAATGGGTTTGATTTACTCCAAATTTTTATTTTCTTCTTTTTATTGCATTTAAATAAAAGCTTGTTTTAATTTTTTTTACGTTTATTTATTTTTTACTTTTTAGTATTATGGTATAGCAAAATCACAAATTTAATAAATATAATATTTTTATTTGTAACACTTAGATTCGTAGTCTATAATAAAAGCCATTTTGAATTTTCAAAATCTGATAAAAAATATATATTCCAAAACCCCCATGTACAGGGTGATCCCCTATAATGTCGCCCCCCTTTAACTTTTTATTTTAAGTGTCTCAAAAAAATTAAAAGTATGGTTATGTAGGTACTGAAAAATACTTTTTTCCTGCGTATAAAAAATATTGGAAAAATGATCCGTATACAGGGAAAAACAAAAAGTAAACTTTTTTTCAATGGAACACCCTATATATGAATTTATTTTTCGATTCCTCGTAAAATTCTAAGCATATTTTATGTATGATGTTATACCTCTAGAGTTAGTAGTTTCACAGCTATAAACAGTTGAAAATCGGTACTTTGGCTACTTTCCACCTTGGTAGCAAGGAGATCATTAGAGATGGAGTAAAATGAATTTCACATTCCTATCTTAACTCTCCAAGAGCTATCTGATGGTGCTAACTTATGGTACCTACCGAGGTACCAGATTTGGTACCCATGGTACCGCCTGCCAGTTAGTACCGTCAGATAGCTCTTGAAAAGTTAAGATAGGAATGTGAAATTTATGTTACTCCATCTCTAACGATCTTCTTGCTACCAAGGTGAAAAGTAGCCAAAGTACCGATTTCCAACTGTTTATAGCTGTGAAACTACTAACTTTAGAGGTATAACATCATACATAAAATATGCTTAGAATTTTACAAGGAATCTAAAAATAAATTCATATATAGGGTGTTCCGTTGAAAAAAAATAACTTTTTGGTTTTCCCTGTATACTGATCAATTTTCCAAGATTTTTTATACGCAGAAAAAAAGTATTTATCAGTACCTACATAACCATACTTTTATTTTTTTTGGGACACTTAAAATAAAAAAGTTATAGGGGGGTGACATTATAGGGGATCACCCTGTACCAATTTTAAACGAAATCGGACATACTTTAAGTAGTGCCCTCGCCACTAACATTTAAAGGGAGGTGGGAGTGTAAGCAACACCATAGTTTTATATTTTCATTTGAACTACAAACGCATACCAAATTTGAAGCCAACTGGATATGTAGAAGTCAGCCAAAATTGACTTGCAACATTTAACCCAACATCGGCCATGTTGAATCCGCCATTTTGAATTTACAAAATCTAATTAAAAATTCATATTCCTTGTCCCCAAAAACCCCCACATACAAATTTTAAACGAAATCGGACATACTTTAAGTAGTGCCCCCCTCCCGTACCCTTGAAAGGGAGGAGGTGCAAACTTTACAACATTATAGTATTGTATTGTCATCGGAACTATAAACGTGTACCAAACTTCAAGTCAAACGAACATTTAGAAGTAGTTCAGGTTACAAGATTTGATTACAGACAGACCCACAGGTGAAAGTAAATAAAAGCTTGTAAAAAAGATTAAATCTAGAGTATTTTTTAGTAATGTTGGAACATGACTTTATTTAGCGCAGATCAATCAAATTGTCTGTAATTGATTTATTTAGATTTGCTAAACCGGTAAATTGTTAAGGTATTTCTATAAAGCTATTTTATTAATAAACAATCAGACCTACTTAAAAATATATGTTTTATTTATTTTAAACATCGGAAGTACCTGGATTAGGTATATAATATAATTAAAGTATCAAAAACGAGGAAAATAGCTATTTAGTGATATAATTTATTATGAAAAAAGTATGTTTATATGATGACAGCATCGAAAAAACAAATCAATAGGTCTGGTGTCTCGTTTTTTTACTAGTTTATTGGCTATTTCCTGAGTCATGTCCTACAGTAACTCGTAAACTTTAAAGGACCCCGCACGGAACCTCTGGTAATTTGGATCTCGGTGGAATTTGATATTTTTTTGGTATGTTGTAGTACCTAATGAGGTTAAAAAAAAGTGCAAGTTCAAATTGGTTTGTATGACTAGTTTCTGAGATATCAGCTTTTAAAATCCAGAAAAATGCCGAACATGGGTGGTTTCAGATTAAAAAAAAAATGAATTCCAATATAGGCTAAGATAATTAGAAAATATGGATTCGTTTAGCTAGATGCAGTTTAAACGTTTAAAAACAATTTCGTAAGTAAGAACGTTGCAGCTAGTATACGGGGGCTACTCAAAAATATCGATATTTTAACATTTACGTTTACGATACATATAAGACCACATTTTTTTTACTTCATAACATGATGTTTGAATCTGTTTAAAATACTTAAAGTAAGCTTGTGAACCTGCTATGTCTTTTTTCTGAGATACGAATTTTTTAAGTTTAAGAATATTGTACCAATGCCAAATAACTGACACGGTCATGATAATGTTCATTTTAAATGAAGTATTTCAAAAAGTAAATACTATTACTGCTTCATTGGCTACATAAACCATAAACTCGCCTTAACCTTTATAGATTTATACTATATTTGCTTTTCTTTTTATACAGGGTGAGTTTTCATTCTTTTTTTAAATGCAATTTAATTTTTTTCCTTAAATTTCATTTGTTTTTACAAAACGGCTCCGTTAATTTTTCTCATATCTTGCTTTTGTTTGCCAATGTCAATAGCTAAAATATACCTGAGTTTGGTTATTTATGTATGACTACTTTAAAAGATATCAATGTCTATCTTCTAATAAAAAACGTGCAGTTGATCAAGAATCGTTTACATATAATACACATTTATTGAATTATTTTTACTAACTTAAATAGACCAATATCTAACAATTTAGATAAAGAAACGACCAAACAAACAAATGATTAATAACTAATATTATTAATAAATAATCGTTAATAAACAACCTAAACTAGCGCTGTTGGTAATAACCAATAGTTAAGAGGCCTGTTTCCAGCATCTTTTACGCTTTCCAATAAGGACTGACTTGGATATTTAATATTATTCTGATGACGAGCGTATCCAAGGTAACAAAGTACACTGCAAACATGGGAGCAATAACCTAGTGTCCTTGCACCACTTTTACATGTACAATAGTATCTTGAAATAAGGTCGCCTTCAGGAGCATTTTGGTTTAAATTATATAAAATCCAAAGCTGATGCTTGACGGCATTCCTAAATCTAGACGCAATTCTACATCGAAAAAATCCTGGTTCAGAATTTCGTATATCGAGCTCAAATATATTTGCTCCCTCTAATTTAAAGTTATCCTGAATGTAGGACGGAGCAAGGCCTACTTGATATACGCCCATGGTAATGCTCCGTAGGTTTTCCATGGTCATAATTGGAAAATCTGGATGATGGTTTTCACTTAATCGAACCCATCGGTCTCGAACTTGCTGCAGATTATTGTTAATAATCCTATCTTATCTTTTAAATTATTTGCCAAGTTTGCAAGGGTCAGCATTTTTCGGGCCAACTCTACATTTGTATTGATTAAATTTTAATCTCTAAATCTATTTATTAAGGCAGCAGCAATTTTATAGAAATCTTCAATATTAATAATGTGCTGCAATGGTATGGGACCATCAAAAAACTTAAAAATTGATTTAATGTGGCCGTTACGAGCCTCTGTCACCCATCTGGTTTTTGTTATCAGGCGGGATTGATTTGCAGCATCAGTTGACAACTGATGTTCTCCAGGTTGCATAAAGGCTGGTATACGGCAAGCTATACCAATTTCTTCAAGTACAGGAACTGAGTCTCTATATCCTCGATCACAAATCACGATATCTCCTTCTTGTAGCCAATGACTTAGTTCCTGTTCCAGTTCAACATTTAAACAAGACGTTGTTCGCTCCGTCTGCAAAATACGGCCCAAGAATTTTCAAAATATAACCATTTGGTGCTGTAATTAAAATTGGTTTAACCAAATGAGCTCGTTTATGGCCAGAATATGTGTGTCTCAATGTTCTAAAGTTTTTGCATCTGGGCGTAAAACTATAAGTTGCATCTATATTCACGATTGCCCTAGGAATTTCTACAGAGTTCATTTGAAAAAGGTGTTACGTGATTTTCTATAAAGCCTTCTCTTGTGATAGCGTTAAGACCTATATTTTCAGACACAAATCGAATAAGAACTGATTTTCTTACTAAAGATATTGCAAGACTTATATAAATAATCAGCCTCTGGTACAGGATCACAATATTGATATAAAACGCGAAATTGTTCTTTTGTAAGGGAAGATATGCAAAGAAAATCTTCATCTGAAAAATCCTCAATATTGCTGTATCCAGGGAGATGATCCTTTATTGTTTGTCACAAACTTTGTTTGTTAAAACATCGAATTGAGGCCATGAGACGCGGTACGGTCTGTTTATAAACTGTAGCCCTGGAAGAAGTGCGGGCAACAAAGTTCCCTGCTCTGTAAGGTGCCTATTACAAATTCGAACTATTTCCGGTACATATATGTTTTTTTTGTCTACAAAAACGTTTTTATTAAAGTTTATATTTACACGATGGGTATTTTCCGTTCCATTGCATAATGCACAAGACATGTTTGCTGTATGTCTCAAAATGTTTAAACGGGGACAGTTTGGATCTTCATTCAACATCTAGAAAAAAAATCTGGGGTTACCATCAAGCCCTTCTTTTTAGTGAGGCAGCATTACATTTGCAAAATCTACAAGAAATAGATTTCCCCATTTGAATTCTGTCTGGGAAACGATTTTTGCACAGTTTAGCAGTAGGATGCCAAAATATTCACTGTCTTATTTTAAAAAAGAACCTTATGATGTGTTTTTTTTTTATGAAATAGCAGGAATAACCTGCATGATTTATAGGACCTAATTTTTATTGAACTTCTCTTTACAAAAATCTCTCCATAGATTCGTCTTAAGAAAAACAACAGTAATGATCAAGCATAAAACCGCCTTAATATTTTGTTTAACCAAGTGGAGACAGACACTGAATTCTGAAGTTTAATATCAGTCGACTGCAGTTAAAACACACACGGTTTTCCTCTGTGAATGCCAGTGGCGGAAGGTCTAGATTTTCTCTCCTACTTATGGCAATTTGCCGCTTCATTTCAAAATGGTCTCCATGATTTGGTCTCACTGCAAATCTAGGTTCATTCAATGTATTGCAGGAATAACATCGAATTCGATTACGGAAAGCCATATTAAAAAAAAATTGTAAAATAAACTAAAATGTGTTTATTTAAGACAATTGCACGCTGTCACTCTTGCGTTGCTATCATTTGTCAAAGCCATCTTTGACAATTAGGGTGTTTAGTTCCGCGCATCTACTATTGTACAATACATGTAAAGTTGAGGTAGGTTGTTGCTTCCATATTTGCAATGTACTTTGGTATCTTGGATACGCTCGTCATCACGATAATATTAAATATCCAAGTCAATCCTTATTGGAAAGCGTAAAAGATGCTGAAAATAGGCCCCTTAACTATAACCAACAGCGCTAGTTCAAGTTGTATAAATATATATGTATTTATTAACGATTATTTATTAATAATAATATTAGTTATTGAGCATTTGTTTGTTTGGTCATTTCTTTATCTAAATAGTTAGATATTGGTCTATTTAAGTTAGTAAAAATAATTCAATAAATGCGTATGTAAACGATTCTTGATCAACTGCACTTTTTTTTTATTAGAAGATAGACATTGATATTTATCAAAGTAGTCATACATAAATAACCAAACTCAGGTATATTTTAGCTATTGGTATTAGGCAAACACAGGCAAGATAGGAGAAAAATTAACGGAGCCGTTTTGTAAAAACAAATGAAATTATAGGTAAAAAAATTAAATTGCATTTAAAAAAAAACGAAAACTCACCCTGTATAAAAATAAAAGCATATATAATATAAATCTACAAACGCTAAGGCGAGTTTATGGTTTCTGTAGCTAATGAAGCAGTAATAGTATTTACTTTTTGAAATACTTCATTTAAAATGAACATTATCATGACCGTGTCAGTACTTTGGCATTGGCACAATATTCTTAAACTTAAAAAATTCGTACCTCAGAAAGAAGACATAGCAGGTTCACAAGCTTACTTTAAGTATTTTAAACAGATTCAAACAATCATGTTATGAAGTAAAAAAAAATGTTGTGGTCTTATATGTATCGTAAACATAAATGTTAAAATATCGATATTTCTGAGTAGCCCCCGTATTCTAGCTGCAACGTTCTTACCTACGAAATAATTTTTAAACGTTTAAACTGCATCTAGCTAAACGAATCCATATTTTATAATTATCTTGGTCTATATTGAAATTCCTTTTTTTTTAATGTGAAACCACCCACGTTTGGTATTTTTCCGAATTTTAAAAGCTGATATCTCAGAAACTAGTCATACAAACCGATTTAAACTTGCACTTTTTTTTAACCTCATTTGGTACTACAACATACCAAAAAATTATCAAATTCCACCGAGATCCAAATTACCAGAGGTTCCGTGCGGGGTCCTTTGGCAACGCTGCGTCTATCGACCTTAGAATGTGACTCAATGTTGGGGGAAAACAAGGAACCATTTGTCCCGTCTCTTTAGGTTAAATGTCTTTGGCGCATACGCACTATGTGTGAAACGTGTGTGAGATATAATGGAGAACAATTTGAACAGTATATATAAAATATAAACATTACAAAAAAGGATTTTTCTTAACTTGATTTTATTGTGCCTTTCGTTACATGCGGTTACACTTAAAATTTTAAGAGAATGTCAAAAAACCAAGAGTTATGTAGGTACTAGGTACTTCTTAACAGAGACATTGTCTCTGTTTCTGTTCTTATATGAAATGTTAAGACATAGGTCACAGGCTCAGGTCACAGGTTTAAGACTTAAGATTAAAAATGCGCTGCCAGAGTTGCCGGGTCGCGTAGCCGTGTGGGCCGTCGATGTGGTAACAAGGCGTTTGGAGGCCTTGTTACAATTATTACAATTATTATTATTTTTATATTTCTTAGTAAAACCAGGGTTTATGTTTGATTTGTATAAGTCGCATTTAGTTATTAATTAAAATTATTGAAAAGTTAGAAATGTATTGTTTTAAATGTCTCTGCCATGGCCTACCTACTAGCAAAAAATGTATGTTTTAAATAAAAATTGCAAATATTGGACGATATATTAAATATAAATATATAATGTGATATATTTTTGAAAAGCGTGTAAAAAGCTTAACCAAACCATCTAAAAATATATAGGGGGTCCTATTTAAAAAAATAAAGTAGGGCCCGATAGATTTTTGACCAGACTCCGTGTACTCATTTTGAAGGCGGCACTGGATTCTACGGAAAAAGTTATATAAGGAACAGTTTTTACCTTTTCGATAGCTTATCAGATAGCTGAGATACGAGGCATGCTCAAAAATGCAATATTTTCAAAATCACCCTGTATCTTAAAAATAAAACAGGCTATGAAAATTCTGTTCACGGTATCTTTTGTTTCACAAAAAAGTAATCAACAACTCTATCTATAATAATAAAGGAGATACCCCCTAAAACCATCGAAAATTGGGCACACTGTACATTGTCATCGAGAAGGTTAATATTCGGAAAGGTTAGAGAATTATTGAATGTTTTGAAGTGCACTGCTGTAAATGCCTATAACTTTGAAGGTTTAGCGATGGCTAGAATTCAGTACGCTTTATTGATTAATTATGTGCTAAGCCAGTGAAAATGTTTATAAAGCCCGATCGATCCCATCGAGAGAGAGAGAGAGAGAGAGAGAGATATTTCTTCAAAAAACCTTTTGCGACGTTTCTCTATACTCTTCTTCTTTCATCATGTCTATATAAAAATAATTGAGTCATTGATGGATTACGAAATTAGAATCGTTTCTTTCAAAATTTAATCGATTTCTCTCGTGTTTCCGTGTTAAATAAAGACACTTCATAGGACGCCCAGCTTGGAGACCATCTTCATGTAATATTTTCCTTATTACTTTAGCAACGTCATAAAAGTGGCAAACTATATTTTTATTTGCCTTGAAAGGATTATTCTTTCATGTCAAGCTAGGTTCCTTATAAAATTATCAACTCTCGCATTTCTAGTTCTTCGACGATTTCTCCCGTGAGTTAGATGCGGAGAGCCTGTAGCTAAAGATTGGTTCTACTACAGACGAGTAATTACGATCTGTGATTTTTTCAATTTATCCCCAGCATGCTGATCGCTCTAAAAGTTTTCTGCTCTAGCCATTTCTGATTTTTGCAATAGCTGATTATAAAATTCATGTAATGCAAGCAAACTGAAATGTTACAAGAACTTTCATTTCTTCCTACAGCAACATATTATTTTACGAGATATTACTGTTACTTAGACATTTGTATTGTGGTGAAGACATCTTGTATTTACGAGAATAATAACCATATATTCGTCAGTTTGGCAGACTATTAAATTAAATTTTAAAAATGTCAACAAATAGCATGGTTCCTGAAAGTCACATAATTTTGTTTTTATACAGTTTTCTACAGAATTTTTAATAACATCATGGAACTTTCGGAAAAATGCACTACAACAGAGTTGTATCTACAGTTTTTGCACTCGACTCGCGTCTCGCTAACCGTGTTAGTATCATCAGGAGATAGTTAAAACTAAGTTTAATTTTAATCATCTCCTGATGACGATAACATTGTTGCGAAACGCGCGTCGAGTGCAAAAATTGTGTTTCGGTACCGTGGATAAAACTTTATTTGTTTTAGAGTAAAATATATTAATATAAAAGAAATTGTAGCACCCTTATTATTTGTGATAGAAACTAGATTCAAAAAAATAAAAGAGTTACGTGCTTTATAATTTCTCTTAAATGATAGGTGTTGATTATGTTATCCAAACCACACATCAATTTACATTTTGTCAAAAAGATATGCAGTAATTATTATCTACCCTGTATGTTTTTAATTTCTAAATCTTAAGGAATTATATGCAATGCTAGAACTTACATATATAGCAAAAAACTAAAAATAAAATTAAAGGCAAAACATTTAAGTGTCCTCAATAATATTTGCAGCCACAAAAGTAAAATAGAAATACAGGATTCTTTTGAAATATATAACACTATATACGTAAATCAGTTTGAATAATTCAGCTTTATATTACCTACCATCCAATATGTATGTACAGGATGTTCCAACGAAGACTGAAAAGGGGCTTAATTTTGACCTTCGCTGAGTTTTTAAAACAAACTAAAATAGCCATGTAGTGATGTACTTTTTCTGCTAAATTCAAAAATTGATCAAAAAAAACATTTGAAGCAAAAACAAAGACTTACGCCATGGATAAACTGTTTTTTAAATGGAACATACTATATATTACTACATTTTTCTCTCGAGAAATCGAAACACATTTCGTGTATAATATCCTATACCAATCCTTAGCTGTTTACGAAATATTGACAGTTGAAAGTAAATGCACGAGATCAAAGAAAACGTTTTTCTCATTTCTATCTTCGGGTTTCATAACCTATCGAATGACAGTAATTTTGAATTTAATCGATAGCTTATGAAAACTTAAGATAGGAATGCGCAAACCGTTTTCTTTCTTTAAAATTTGAACTTGAACTTTACCGATTTCTACTTTGAAAATTATCTTTCTCAGAACTTTAACAAATCTCTCGTAGTTTCGACTTGTACTACTGTGGATAGGCAACCTCTGAGTTCACGAACATGTGCTCAGAGCGAGATTCAAATTAGGGTTGTTGCGCGTAAAACCCTTTTAAATGTGTTAGCGAGATCTAATGAATAAGACTCGGAATAAAATGATACCTACCCTTAAGGATGCGGCCAGCGCAACATGTGTGCTCCGACTTGCTCGTCGGCGTGGGAGTGGGTCAATTACTTACTCTTGACCAGGGCGCCACCAGTTTGAAGTATCCAAATCCGCAGATCCAAACAGGAAGTTCCTCGGTCTTAAGAATCCATAAGGGCGATCCAAAATCGACGATTATCCGCTACGCAAGGGCGTTTTAAAATCCAGACGACTGATAAATACAATTGTTTGGTTGATGGATTTCAGAGCAAATAAAAAACGGTCACGTTCGTGCAGGTTTAAATTTATTGGCGCTCGTTATGTTAGACGACAACGTGTTGTCATATTTCTTTCAATAAACAAAATGATATAAATATATAACAAAAGGTAAAATATCTCACTTGGAAACACTTAATAACTTGATATATGCTCACGAATATTGAACTATATCATATCAGATGTAACAGTATGACGTAATAAATGATTACGGAAGATCAAAAAAAACAATTCCAACTAATTAAAAATAAGCGCAATATGCATAAGCTATCTATCGTCACATCAACTAATAATTTAAAGTTATCAGGATAATACTTATTACTATTAACTCCGTTGCTCGTGTACCATGGTATACGTGTCGCAGTTGTACATGAATAAACCTTAAAATTTCAGTTTATGAGATACCGCTATGTAAATTACTATAATCAGTTATTTGTCAATCAGAACAACAATGTTTATCATTTACCACAATATGAATTAAATTGTAAGAATGTTCAAATAAAGCATAAAAAAAAACTATGAGCATTAATTGGATCACACTAGTAAATATCGCAGTTATTTACATACGCATTGGTAAGCTTTGCTTACACCTAATCAGTTCCAAAAATAATTATATCAATACTTCGCAGAAAGAAATAAAATCACGCAATTTACTACACGCTGGAAAATACTAATAACACGCCAACAATATTAGGTAAAAGATCACAATTATAACTTAAACTTATCTTAACTGGTCTTCGCCGATGTCACCTACGGCCTTCTGCACGTGGACTATAGCAATGCACCTTGGGACCATAAAATCTCAGTGGAATTTGAGGTAATCCCCATACCTCTATGGCTACAGTTGGTACCAATAAACCACAACCAATCGTACTGACTGACAGCTCCTTGGTTAGCTACTCAATCTCTCTCCAAGCAAAGCTCGCTCCAAACAACAATAGCTTGCTCCAGATACACAACTCTAAGCACAACAGCTCCAGCCAAACACAATAGCTCCAACAAACTGGCTCCCGGTAAAACAGGCTCCCAGTAAAAATGGCTCCCCGGAAAAACAGGCTCCCGTACCAAAAAAAACCCTGAAAGAGAACAAGCGCTAAGTATGCATTCACTTACTGCAATTTGAAGCAGCTCCTCTTTCAGAACACTCCCAATTCAATGAGTATTTAAAAATAATAATAATATTAGTCGTCTTGCCAAAATGCGAAGGTCATAATATAACCAATATCATATCACCCTACAGGTGATAGACATCAAATACTAAGAAAACTGACTAATAATATAACCACTGTCTGCTCTTTTAAGAGTTTGGACCCCCAGGCAAGAACAAAGCTTGTCCATTTATGTTGTTAATATGAAATCTAAATTTACAAAGCTTATGTACGACATTTACAAGTTCTTATAAGCAAAATTTAAAGCAGAAATGAAATTTATCAAAGATTATATACAGTTTTATACAACATTATACCCTATTATATAATACGGGTGCCCATAAGACAAGGAATTAGCTATGAGTGTTCGACTGCAATATGATACGAGAACGGTATGATGAACTATTATTCAATACGCTTATTTTCCCCAGAATATTTCTTCTTGTAAAATTAATGAGTATAAATAAATCATGCTTTGCCTGTTCCAGGCCTAAATTATCTTTTGTTTGATGATATTGCATGATTTACGTGCAAAAATTAATAAATTTTCGAAAGTAGCATTCTCTATATAGCAGCATTTTGCAGTATTTCAATTCTCCCTGAGACCCGTTAGTTAAACTATAATGAAATAACTTATACTCTGATAAAATAAATCCCCTCTGTACAGAAAATAAATGAGTATGTACAAAATATAAGATATGTATATTTATTTACCTAACTACTTAGGGTTTTCCGATGGTAATGACGAATTGGGGAGCAAACGCTCTCTTCTACAGACATTCCTCGAAGAAGGAAACGGCGTACTTGGTTCCAGAATACACTGCACGTGGCAAGTGACTAATCCAATCTTGACTTTAGGCAAAAACCAGCCCATCCACAGTCAAGCCATAAACTACAGCAACCTAGTAACTTGCGACTTAATACCCAACAGAAGTATAGTCCCCTATTTAGGGCGAATTACAAATTCTTAAACTTTTATCAGGCGAACGCACTACCTCCTTTGAGGGTTTTCTGAAGAAAGAGGACGATATCTGGCCTAGAACCAGCAACTAGCTCGTGAAATTCGATGTTAAAAAGCTAGAAAAAAAATCGAACCATAAGCCCGTTCCACACTGTCCTGTAATCATACGCAAACTATAGCAGCCGATGTCGCCAAATTTACTAACATCTACAATATGCAATGAAACGTATCTAAGGCTGTATGATATTATACATTGCTGGCAGAACAAAGAAATCCAACGATAAATCCATCATAAACACTGACCAGACAACAGAAACCCATTCATTCCGAACGGCGGCCATTTAAAACTCTAACACCAAAACTGCGAATCAGTTCGAGCGACGTTGTCAAGTTAGGGAACATACCCATTTAATACCATATCTTGACTGCGTATTTTTAACGCGAAAGCGAAAAACAGTCGTTTAATATCAAAACTGACGATAGCACATCAATTAATTATGTATTTTCCTGTTGGTCTAAATCGCAACCACGTAAAAATTACAGGGCGACCACTTTGCCAATTAAACATCTGGCAACGTTCCAAGAATAAACTTTTCATTAAACACTTCGATATTACAGTGGTCCGTAGGCAACCAACACTTCTTTTAAGGTATATTTACGCCGAAATAGGAAATTAGTCGCAAGGTATTAAGGGTGGAATCATTGACTTTATTTGACTTCTATCTGTTACATATTCGTGCTAAATTGTTATGTAACAGGGTAAAGAACTTATGATAGTATAGAACCCAAAACATACAATCGGTCTTTTAGGTGAGACACAAATTCTAATAAACTGAAGGTTCGGCAGCGAGAGTTGTTCATAGTTTTCATTTAATGTTTATATAATAATTTCCAAGTTCAAGTTCTAACTTAGGACAGGGTGATATTTATTTAGTAGTTTATGCATTTTAGTAGTTCACAATATTATACACGAAATGTGTTTAGATTTCTCTAGGGAGTTCAAAAATGTAGCAATATACAGGGTGTTCCATTAAAAAAACAGTTGATTAATGGCGTAAGTCTTGTCTTGTTTTTGGTTAAAATGTTATTTGGTTCAATTTTTGAATTTAGCGGAAAAAATACATCGAATGGCTATTTTGGTTTATTTTAAAAATACAGAAAAGGTAAAAAATAAGCCCCTGTTCAGTCTTCGTTGGAACACCCTGTACAAACATGTTTACGTGCTAAAGCTGGCAGTTTTCGCTGTTTTAATTTATTCACGTGCCAAATTTATTAAGTCTTTTAAACAAGTTTTTTTAACCTTAAAAAATATATATTTATGATTAAAACCCACACGTTCATATTATTTTTCCAGCCTTATTATTTTCTGAGGCATTATTGTAAAAACAACTTGTAAAACTAAAGCTTATAGCGTCGAAATTAATTATATTTGCTCGACGCTCTACTCTTGCTGTCAAGTAAGATTTATTTCATTTATATTTAACTAACATATAACTGGACATATACAAAAGACGGAATAAATGTTTCGTCTATTTCGGAATTATATAATATTAGTTTACGAATTATAAAGTCTACATTTTTAAGAATTACCCGAGATCAAGAAAGTGAATATAAGTTTTAATGGAAAGAAACAGTTATTACTGGGAAAAAGTATCTTGACAAATAATTAATATTAATTGTTATCTCAGGCTGAAAATAGCAATTTAAAAAATATATTAAAAGCAATGTTCAGTTGTTGATTATGGCTGGAAAATAGTACCTGCCAACGTTATTAATATGAGAAATACACGGGTCAAATTATAGGCAGTCAAATACTGAAATAACATACATTTAAATTTACAGCCGTTTTATTTGAAAATGAGATTTTTTATGCTATGACTTTTATGAGAACTCAATATAGAGAGAGTTGGCGCTATAACGGTATTGTAAATCAATTTATTTTATAATTAACTGTCTTCGTGTGGGAAATGTGCGCGAAATTACCCGGGTATTCGTGCGCATACCCATCAAAGATTTAGCTGAGAAGAACTTTTAATGTTAATATAATTGTTGTAGAAATGTTCTATATTGTTGTGGAGGATTCATGTTTATTAGACAAATTGTTGCCTATTACTCCACTTCCGGCTTTTTGAAAAAGATCCCTTCGGCTCTGGCTCCAGGGTGTAAATAGCACAAGTGCTAGCTTAGTGATCCTAACGAAGCTGGAAAACCTAAAAGAACTGGTAAATGCTCGACGTTTCGAGGAGCAAATCTACCCCCGTTGTCAAGAACGAGAAATGTAAATATGAATGGTTAGTAAATGCAAATAACATTAACATAAACTAGCACTTGTGCTATTTACACCCTGGGCCCAGAGCCAAAGCGGCCTTATTAAGAAAGTCTGCAACTGAGGTGGAGTAGTAGGCAATCATTTGTTTGATAAATATAACTGTTTTCTCGTATATATAGATGCTACAAAATTATAAACGTAAGGCGCAAAAAAATCGTGGGTTTCTGAAATATTTTAAATAGCATATATGAAATAAAATGATATAACAATAGAAGCTGTTCGTGCACTTATAACCAGAATTATCAAAAAAAATAAACGCAGAAAACTCTGAAGCAACACGACTTGATCGCAAATCGGTAACTTCCCTAGCAATTGAGGCGCAACTAGAGGAGTGTGTGCTGGCGCTTGCTAACTGTTTTTTATTGTTTAAAATCCATATGAATTGGAGGTTAGCGTTCAAAAATACTGATGAGCTGCTAGAGACGGTTAGTACGGATTTTTAAAGACGAAATAAAACTAAGGCAGCTAGAAGGTACTAGGATCAATCGAATTGATTCTTTTAATTCCGAGTTATTCAAAAAGTGTCAATTAAATTTCAAGATCTTAATAGACACTTATATTTTGCCTCCATCAATAAACGAAATTTGATAATATTTAACAATTATTAATATAATGTTAGATGTGAAAATTGTTGATCGTTTTATGAGAATTTACCTTATGAGTAATATTCTTTTTTCGTTTTTAAGCTGTTTTTAAGTAAAATATCTATAACTTTTCATTTCTGATTTTTTTTTGCCCAACAATAATTACTATAGTTATTCTTATTCTTTTAGAATAATTCAATAGTGTACAGGGGTCCCATTTTCGATGATATTACGGGGTATCTCACTTACGAGTAATGATAGAGAGTTGCGGTTTTCGCAATACTGTGCTACATTTTTGTGAAAAGAACGATGATATAAACAATTTCTTCATAGCCCGCTTCGTTTTTGAGATACAGGGCGAAATTGAAAATAATGCATTTTGGGACTCCCCTCGTATTTCTGTTATCCTTTAACATATCGCAAAGCTAAAAACTTGCTCTTATATAGTTTTTTACGTAGAATCCAGTGGCGTGGTCAGATTTTTGCTGCGTGCTGTCAATTTTTAGCTATAAATCCAACTTGTATTTTTTTAAACGGAACACCCTGTATCAGGGGCGGCTTCTCAATAAGTGCGCCCGTGCGCGCGCACTGCCTGCGAAAGTACACGGAAAAATAAAATCTTCCCTACATACAATTTAATATAAACTAACTATAATTTGCGAATTTACATATTTTTGAATCTCCACTGGCCGCAGAATACATTATTTATAAGAGCGAAATCGAGGCACGACGGCGACGATCAAAACGCAGAGCGTCCAACGGCGGCCTCCCTCCGTAACCACTACTAGTCTAAATCTGCCGTGCGCTAGTGTTCGGCGCTCTTGTTAAATGCATTTTCGTCATGCAAAACGGTCGGGAATGTTCGTAAAATCACGAGAAGTCAAGGCTCATCCGTGCGCTATTTAGATCCGCACTTTGTAGCTTAATTTAGTGATAATTTGCAATTCTTGCGTATATAGTATGGTGTCACAAGCTGATTTTTTCAGGGATGAAAGTACATGATAAGATAACCCTTATTCCGGAAGTAATACAAAATTAGACTCCACAAAAGGACACTATCATCAAAAATCGAGATATTGGTACCATCGTATAGAGGAAAAAATACTTATTTTTTGGTCGAATGCACAATAAGGTCTTTGTAGGAAGTATTTTTTGATAATTATTCAAAAAAAATTATTTGCATTAGCCCATATGGCCGAAAAAAAATTTAAATGTAAATATCTCGGTTTTGACCGTGCAAAAATTTAATTAAAAAATAATTATTTTTAAATATAACACTCAATTAACAAAAAACGAAGGCCTAAATGAAAAAAAAATATTCTTTATAAAAGTTTCGCTTATGTCTTGACAAGGTAATAGAGCGAATCCCATATTTTTTGCTTATAAACTAACAAAGGTATCACAATAAACAATGAGAAACGTCATGGGTTTACGCCCTAATTAAATATGTCCAGCCTCTTCGCCTTCAAGCTACGGCTGATGCAACACATTTATTATAGGTCCTGAAAAATTCAGCTTGTGTGGAAAAAGTGGGAGGTAAATCGTTTTTTAGAGCGAATATTACATACTACTATTATAAGTATTATTCTGTATTATACTCCAGTCGAGCCGTGAATTTATTTTTGTTTTGTTCGGTTCGTTGACGCTTGTTAATTAGCTGCATATAAACTCGTTAGTTTAGTGTACGTTGTTTAGTATTTTATATTTTTATTTATATACTATTATTCTACTGTCATGGCTAGTAGTTCGGGTTCTGATAATTGCTGTGGGGGCATAAATTCAGTTGACAATATTATTAAAAATAACTTTTCTTTATTGGATCTGAATAAAAAGATTGAAATAAAGAGGTTAGGGCGACCGATGCCGGTTTTAAAATTAGACCAAACATGTGCCAAGAAAAAGGATGGTCGGTCTTTCATCAGACATTTTAACCCCCGAAATCTTGTGGCGAATAGAATTTCACTTTAAAGCTAGGAAACGGCAAAGTCGAAGGGCTAACCATCGACAAAAAGATGTACAATAACACTTTTTTGCCTTAAACTAAAACAGAGTTTGATCCACAATACCGAAACAGAATATTTGCACTCGACGCGCGCCATCAAACCGATATATTTTTTAACGTTTTCGAACTTCTCCTGATTTTTTTTTGAACTTTATTGATTTGTAGTTACAATAAACTGTTTTAATGGTTTACTCTTCTGGAATCGATAAGTACCTACTTATTAATTTCTTTTAGTGCGCAACAATTACCTTCAAGAGGGCGCCGAATTCATGTTTTTTAAACGATTTTAACGAGTTTTGGGTAAAAAATGGACGTGGCACCCCCAAAACTTTCCGCCCTCGGCGGGTGCACCTCCGGCGGCGCCTGCAGCGGGCATCCCCCTATGCGTACGAAAAAACCTACATAAATTGCGCACTACCTATTTAAAACCACATGAGCCGCCACTGCCCTGTATATTCTTCTTTCGTTTGATTGGAGATTTTATAAGCTTTACAAAAATATATTACATGATATGTATTTTAAATAATAAGCCAAAAATTCATAATTTCACAAAATGAATCTCTATATGACACTCATGATGAGTATAGTATAAGTATTGTCTTTTAAACAACGGTATAAGTAATAGTGGGCAGAGATTATTAGAACAATGTAATGGTCATTTCTTATTGGCACCTGTCAGTGGCAAAATTTATATTTTCTATGTAATATTGTATTTTTTACGAAGGCTGAAATTGAAAATTGTCAATATTTTGAAAAATGTGACATGTTAGTCTCCTTTATACAGAGCAATGAAAGCTTCCGTGAAGCTTATCAGCTATATTTCAATAAGCTTGTTTGAATATTTATTTACCTTTTGACTTATTTGGGTTTATTCTAATTTATAGATATCCCGAAAGAAGACAACCTGGTAATTTAATGTTTTCCAGAATAAAGAGAGCATGGAACGTTTATCCGGCCCTTACCAAATCGTATAATAAGGAAAATCGCAGTAAGGACGGAAGCAACGTTCTTTGTTCTACCAATGTTTTCTTTATCTTGGAAAACATTAAATGACCAGGTTATCTTCTTTATCATCAAGAGTGTCGCATTAGCACATTTGGTGATATTATGAATTTTAGGCTTATTATTTAAAATACATATCATGTATTATATATTTTTATAAAGCTTACGAAATTTCCAATCAAACGAAAGAAAAATATACAGGGTGTTCCATTAAAAAAAAATACAAAAGCGTCGTATAGAGACACATTTTGTGAAATTTTGAATTTTAGGCTTATTATTTAAAACACACATAATGTATTATATATTTTTATAAAGCTAATAAAATTTCCAATCAAATTAAAGAAAAATATACAGGGTGTTCCATTAAAACAAATACAAGTTTGATTTATAGCTAAAAATTGACAGCTTATAGCAAAAATCTGACCACGCCACTGGATTCTACGTAAAAAACTGTATAAGAGCAATTTTTAGCTTTGCGATATGTTAATGTATAACGCAATATTTTCAATTTTGCCCTGTATCTCAGAAACGAAGTGGGCTATGAAAATTTTGTTTATAGCATCATTCTTTTCACAAAAAAGTAGGATAGTATTGCGAAAACCGCAACTCTTTATCTTTACTCGTAAGTGAGATACCCCGTAATATCATCGAAAATGGGACACCCTGTACAAAAATTCCTAAGTCTATTTTTTGCACTTCAAACTGTTCAGTCAGTTTTAGCTCGGGTTTTAGTGAAATTTTCTACCTAGTTAACAAGATAAATTTGGAATATATCACTGCAAATCGGACTAAAGCAATTTTATGTGCTTTTCCAAAAAGAGGAAATAGTTATTTGTGTATTTAGAGCGCAAAGTAACGGATTGCCGCTTTCGAAAACGGCAATCTTACTTTGCGATCGAAAAACACACAGAACTTTTTCTACAGCCGCATTTTTTAAAATTAAATCCACATTTTTCTCTATACTTATTCTGAAATTTGCAAATGACTGTCAGTTTTGACATATTATATTCGGGCATATTTAGAACAGGAGTGCCAGCAACAAACTGTAACAAACGCACCACTGTCATTTATTTATCTTCGGTTTCCATGACCATTCATAGCACACTCGACTGAAAAAGTGAGATTTTTCTTTTCCATGTTCGCGCTAGAGCGCGAAATAAGGATCCACGGCATTCGTCGATTTTGCGATTTCATTTGAATTTAGCAATTAGTTATTTTACGCGCGGCTGTAGAAAAATTAATTTATTTGCATAAAGCATAACAATTCTTTAGTACCGGCCATATACTAACTTGTTTCAGATTAACGTTTTGGATTTCGTGTTGCTGTTGCTGCAACTTTCGGCAGATTGACTAGTAATCGGAGATTTAATGGCTGCATGTATACAGGATGGCCCGTTTATTAAGGGATGACACCTTATCCCAGAATCTACGAGTGTACCAAAAAAAGTTTAATATAAAAGTTGTTTGGATTTACTTGAGCGTTTAAAATATTATATTTGTATACATACAGGGTGTTCGCATTTTCGTGGACAGGTATCAACTGCCTTATTTAAAATATAACACTCCATATGTTAACACATTTTTGAATTCCTCAGGGAAATTCTAGATATACTTGATATATAATATTTTATACCTACGTCTAACCCTTTTTGACATATTTTGAACTTTATGTCAAAAATGACGTTTGCAGGTCTAAATATAACTTTAAATTTCTCTGGCGAAAAAAGAAATCAATCCAGCACTACAGAAATTACACTATTTCTTATCGTCTGGCAATACAACATATTACCCCATCAGACGTGACGATTAAGTTATTGACCTTTCATCGGGCGCAGCTGTTCTAGCAGATAAAATAGTCTTTCTTTTGCATCGTGTATGGTAACCTATAGTGTTAAAATGCCCACCGCATAGGTAGCCTCCTATAATGTGTCTAGAAATGTAAAACGATGGCCAATGGTAGTGTTCTTCTCTATGCTAAAATGCGATATTTATAATTTGTAAATTATAATGGAATCGGGTGCAAGGTATCCAAGAGATCAAAATGTTTGCCACATGCACATCAAACCTTCTAACACAAACTGCCACGGACATATCGACAGCTGGTCTAAAAATAGGATGTTATCTATGGGGTTGGAATTTTAACACATAAGTCACCATACACTATGCAAACGAAAGACTGTTGTATCTGCTAGAATAGCTGCACCCGACGAAAGATTAATAACTTAATCGTCCCGGCTGGGGTAATAAGTAGGTGTATTGTTAGACGACAAGAAATAGTGTCATTTCTGTAATGCTGGATTTTTGTTTCGCCACGCCTTGCCGTCATGGCCAACTAATAACAAAACTTAAAAGCCATAGCCGTATAGCATTTTTGCAATAGAAAAATGTTAAATTGCCAATATTTCAAAAACTACAAGTTTTTCGAATAGACAACTTTATACAAAGTCGCCATAATGTTTAATGGTAAATAAGATAAAATCGTAAAAAAATAGGGGCTTTCCATTTGAAAAAAATGACAACGATTTTTTAATTTAAATTTTTAATGTTAGTCTTTGATCACCCTGTATTTAATAATTATAAAAATGTCAACACAGACCACTAAAGTAGAACCCCTTCTGCAAGGAAACCAACTCCAATTAAATAATAATTGATTTCAATAGGAGAAATTGATATTTATATTTAGACCTGCAAACGTCATTTTTGACATAAAATTTAAAATTAGGTATAGGATATTATATAGAATATATATCTAAAATTGTCCGAGGAATTAAAAAATGCCTTAACATACAGGGTATTCTATTTAAAATAAGGTAGTTGATACTTGTCCATGAAAATACGAACATCCTGTATATATAAATATATAATATTTTAAACGTTTAAGTAAATCCAAAAAAACTTTAATATTAAACTTTTTTTGGTACACCCCGTAGAATCTGAGATAAGGTGCCATCCCACAACAAACGGCCACCCTGTACTTCTCCACTAAGGTCCTACCTGTGAATACGATTCGTCTCACTCAGAAAGTAGGATACCACTTTCGAAGGCCGACAAGTTTTAGTTCAAATCATATGTGCTAATCGTAGATCTATATCAAAGTATATGTAAACTAGTAGCTCCACTCCCCCAAATATTTTCTGCCAGCCGCCGAAAATCCGCAGATTGTTGGCAGCAGGTGGAGCGTTTTAGTTTAATCAGTCGTTCGTATGAAGGCAGAGTGTTCAGAACAGAGTCGGATTTGTGAAAATCCTTAATTTTATTTCTATTTTAATATTTTATTCGGACTTCGGTGGAAATATATACGAAGCAATGAAAAATACAAAGGCAAATAGGAAAAATCTAGAGTCGGATTAGTGAATAGATATGTTAATAAAATTAGGTGAAGAAGGCGACAAGACCGGAAAAATCGTCTAGGTGTCAGATTTTTTTTTATAAGTACATATTATATAACGATAATGGAATGCTTTGTAAATATTAAATATATTTTGGCACTGTGAAACTAATCCAAAGTTGATTCGACGACAAACTCAAACTAACCAAATCTATTAAAATTGATTATAACGTATCGGAACCGGTTCAAATAACTAAAATAATTTGAGACTAAGTGAAACTAGCCGAAAGTTGTTTGGACGACTAACCCAAACTAACCCAAAGTTGATTCGACGACTAACCCAAACTAACTAAATTTATTAAAATTGATTATAAGGTATCGGAACCGGTTCAAATAACTAAAATAAGTTGAGACTAAATGAAACTAGACGAAAGTTGTTTGGATGACTAACCGAAATTAACCAAATCCATTAAAATTGATAATAACGTATCAGAACCGATTCAAATGATTAAAATAAGTTGAGACAAAGTGAAACTAACCAAAAGTTGGATCGACGATTAACCCAAACTAACCAAATCTATTGAAATTGATTCTAACGTATCGGAACCGCTTTAAATGACTAAAATAAGTTGAGAATAAGTGAAAGTAAGCGAAAGTTGAATCGACGACTAACCCAAACTAACCACATCTAATAGAATTGATAATGACGTCGGTATTGTAACCGTTTCAAATGGCTAAAATAAGTTGAGAATAAGTGAAACTAACCGAAAGTTAATTAAACACTAACCCAAACTAACCAAATCTATTAAAATTGATTATAACGTATCGGAACTGCTTCAAATGGCTAAAATAAGTGGAGAATAACTGAAGCTAACCGAAAGTTGATTGGACTACTAACCCAAACTAACCAAATCTATTAAAATTGAATATAACGTAACGGAACCGGTTCAAATGATTAAAATAAGTTGAGAGTATGTGAAACTAACCGAAAGTTCAATCGACGACTAATCCAAAGTAATCAAATCTATTAAAATTGATTATAACGTATCGGAACAGGTTCAAATGAATAAAATAATTTGAAACTAAGTGAAGCTAGTCGAAAGTTGCTTGTAGTCGCCCCCAAACTAACCAAATCTATTGAAATTTATTATAACGTATCGGAACCGCTTTAAATGACTAAAATAAGTTGAGAATAAGTGAAACTAACCAAAAGATGAATCAACGACAGCTAGTCGAAAGTTGACTGTAGTCGTCCCCAAACTAACCCAAACTAACCAAAGTTATTGAAATTGATTATAACGGATCGGAACCGGTTCGAATGACTAAAATAAATTGAAACTTTGTGAAGCAAATCGAAAGTTGATTGGACGACTAGCCCAAACTAACCTAATCTATTAGGATTTATTATAACGTATCGGAACCGCTTTAAATAACTAAAATAAGTTGAGAATAAGTGAAACTAACCGAAAGATGAATCAACAACTAACCCAAGCTAACCAAACCTATTAAAGTTGATTATAACGTATCCGAACCGGTTCAAATGACTAAATTAAGTTGAAACTACGTGAAGCTAATCGCAAGTTGATTGGGTGACTAATCCAAAGAAATCAAATCTATTAAAATTGTTTATAACGTATCGGAACCGGTTCAAATATCTAAAATAAGTTAAGACTAAGAGAAACTAACCGAAAGTTGATTTGGGGACTAACCCAACTAATAACATCTATTAAAATTGATTATAACGTCTTAGAACGGGTTCAAATGATTAAAATATTTTGAGACTAAGTGAAACTAACCGAAAGTTGAATCGACGATTAACCCGAACTAACCAACCTAATCCGGTTAGTCGTTCAATCAACTTTTGGTTAGTTTCACTTAGTTTCAACCTATTTGATTCATTAGAAGCAGTTCAGTTACTTTATAATCAATTTTAGTTTGTTTTCTTTGGTCTAGTCGTCGATTCAACTTTCAGATAGTTTCACTTTTTCTCAACTTATTTCATTCATTTAAAGCGGTTCCAATATGTTATAATCAATATTAATAGATTTGGTTAGTTTGGGTTAGTCGTCGATCCAACTTTCGGTTAGTTTAACTTATTCTCAAGTTATTTTTGTCATTTAATGCGGTTCCGATACATTATAATCAATTTTAATAGATTTGGTTAGTTTAGGTTAGTCCACGATTCAACTTTCGGTTTGTTTCACTTAGTCTTAACTATTTCAATCAGTTGAACCGATTCCTATGGGTCATAATCAATTTTAATAGATTTGGTCAGTTTGGGTTAGTTGTCGATTCAGCTTTCGTTTAGTTTCACTTATTCCCAACTTATTTTAGTCATTTAATGCGGTTCCGATACGTTATAATAAATTTTAATAGATTTGGTTAGTTCTCGTTAATCGTCGAATCAAGTTTCGGTTAGTTTCACTTAGTTTTAACTTATGCCTTAGTCATTTGAACCGGTTCCAACACGTTATAATCAGTTCTAATAGATTTGGTTAGTTTGGGCTAGTGGTCGAACCAACTTTCCGTTAGTTCACTTATTCTTAACTTATTTTAGTCATTTAAAGCGGTTCCGATACATTATAATCAATTTTAATAGATTTTTTTAGTTTAAGTTAGTTTTCCAATAAACTTTCGGTTAGTTTCACTTAGTCTTAAATTCTTTTAGTCATCCGATACGTTTTAATCAGTTTTGATAGATTTGGTTAGTTTGGGTTAGTAGTTCAATCAACTCTCGGTTAGCTACACTTATTCTCAACTTATTTTAGTAATTTCAAGCTTTTCAGAATACATTAAAATCAATTTTAATAGATTTGGTTAGTTTGGGTTATTCGTCAACAACTGTCGGTTAGTTTCATTTAGTCTCAACTTATTTTAATTATTTGAATCTGTTCCGATACGTTATAATCAATTTTAATACATTTGGTTAGTTTGGGTTAGTCCTCCAATCAACTTTCGGTTAGCTTCAGTTAGTATCAACTTATTTTAGTAATTTGAGCCCGTTACGATACGTTATAATCAATTTTAATAAATTTTGTTAGTTTTGGTTAATCGTCGTATCAAGTTTCGGTTAGTTTCACTTAGTCTCAGTTTATTGTAGTCATTTGAACCGGTGTCGGTGCCGATACGGTACAATCAATTTTGATAGATTTGGTTAGTCGTCCAATCAACGATACAAAAATGCCGTAACGCGAGACGAAACCACAAACCATGTCATAACGTAGCCTTGAAAAATCACTTTCATGAAACCAAAGAAGTGTAGTAAAAATGAGATCCCGAAGTATTATATTATTATATATTTTTAAATATATTTTAGGTAATCCACTATTATTGCTATCTTTGAAACGGTCAAAGCTACAAAGTTGATTAAATTAGAAAGTTGCCATTATTGATGCCTTTTCAAGATCGATTTGCAGTGTTGTTAAATTCTTGTTAGATTCTGAGATAGCAACAGTGGTATCACCTAAAAATGACACCTCGTATAGCAAATTTTTTTCAATTTCCTTCTATGAAAATATTTTTACAACTTTGCTCAGTTTCACTTGATTTTTCACCCGACCGGCATTCAGTAAGTCTTTCGGTACGAGTCCATACAATCTCCTGAATACATCTCTGACTAGAGAAAGCCTCGCGAATCAATCGGACACTTACGCAGCGCATCGGTCATCTCCAGTTGTCACTTGATATAAAAGAATGTGGCTGAATTACATCAATGGATTTACCGCTGAGTGAACTTACTAGTTTACATATACTTTGTCTGTATCATCGCACTCCAATTTGTACTTACCTTTCCCTCTACATGGAGATTTCTGAAAAATAAATGTTTAACGATGAATAACATTTTATTATAAGCCTAGCCAAAAATCTTTTTTAATTCCATTTGAAGATTATAATGTTAGTAAGTTGAAATCTGGTTATAAAAACTGTGAATTTTCACCCGTAATTAAGCCTAACAGCAAAACGTTTAGTATTACGAAAAAACCCTTTTGTTGTTTTTTCATTTAAAACGATCTCTTCCATTATGTTTTCGGCAGCAGAGCAGTGCAAAAAGTGATGATTAATGTTTAATTTACATTTTTACTTGTGAGGGCTAATCGCATAAAATTTGCCAATTGAAACATAAATGTTTGCACTTTTAAGCTAAATTTACGTTTCGGCGGGTAATAATGGATTAAACATTGTAGCTGGCTATTTTATCGAACTTTGATTGAAGTGCTTTCGGCGATATAAAATACGAGTATGATATTAAATTTTAAATTAAGCAGGGCTGAATAGGAGTGGGTAATTTACTTTTTATGTTTTTTTTTATAATTTTTTGATTAAGTGCTGTGTCAAAGGATGCTATGATTTGAATTCAAGTCTACAGCATTAAGCAATCAGCCGAACAGGCGTAACCAAACTTTAATTTTTCCTACAATAATAACACTTTCTATTTTCTTTAAATTGTTTCAAATTTACTGATTTGCTCGAATCCCAAATTTTACTAGAATATTACTATTTTTGTGTTTTGAAAATGCAGTGAATAAGAAAATGTCTTTAAGACTTGATGCGTTTAAGGTAAAAAGCTGCAATAAGGAAACAAATATGCAAAAAATTAAGAAATGCGCTTATATTTAAGTAAAACTTTAAATATTGAAAATTGCTGTAAATTTTTATTGCCTAGGGGATTTCTAAGATAAGATAAGATAATACGTTTATTGCCATAAAAAATTATACACTAACCTAATTCTAAATTACATGAAATGTCAAATAAATTATTGTAAACAACATATAATCTAATAAGTACCTATAGAAAGGAAACACACAAAAAAGAGAAAAAGTTAAGCACGCATTTTTGTACAATAATCAAAACAATCACAATTACTTCGGTAATTTCAAACAAAGGAGGAATCATACTCTAGGCACCATTTTATCAAATCATGAAGGGAGTAATACTCCTTATCAATTAGAAACATTTCTAATAGATTCTTTCTTTCAGTCTTAAATTTACTTTCACACTGCTCATGTCTCAGGTTAGAAGGTAGGGCATTATCTATACACCTTAATGCACCCAATAAGTGGGCTCTTATCGTAAAGTTTGGTGTAGTGGACAGGAACGCTTAATTCATTTCTACCACGAGTTATCATATCACTATACAAGTCGCCATTTCTTATGAATAGTTGCAGGTTGTTTTTGGTGAACTGGGCGGTGTTAAATATATACAAATATGGCACAGTCATAATATTCAGCTGTTTAAACTTACCCCTACACGACTCATGGTACCCCATTCCCAGCATTAGTCGGATGGCCTTTTTCTGAGCAATAAAAACTTTATCCGAATTAAGAACCGAAGTGCGATACCAGAAAATTATACTGTAAGATATTATAGACTGGATACAAGCATGGTAAAACATAAGAATGCTTTTCAGGCCCATCTGGTTCCTCAAGTACCTAATGACATATAAAGATGAGCTTATCCTAGACAGAATTGCATTAACTTGGTGGTTCCACTGCAGCTTCTGGTCGACAATCACTCCCAGAAACTTAACACACTCCGAACTATTAAGATTTACGTTTTAATTTCAACCTGCAGGGCCTCACCTAAAAAGAGTGAAAGCAGTTTTATCTATATTAAGGCGAAGATGGTTTTTCCTGCACCAGTCTGACATTCCGCTCATGACGTCGACAATCTGATCTGAAAGAGCAGATACACCAAGATCAGAAGCGATACAAGAAGTGTCGTCGGGATACTGGTATAAGGCAGTTAAGTTAATCTGTTTATGAAGGTCATTTACAAATATTAGGAAAAGGATGGGGCCAAGTATGGATCCCTGGGGAACTCCCCCGGTCACACTTCTTATATCCGAATATATCGTTCTGTTGCCACCGGTGAACATCGTTGAATTGATGGCAATAATGAACTTTCTATTGTTCAGGTATGATCTAAGCAGAGCGGTTGGAAATCCCCGAATACCCAAAAACTCAAGTTCGAGCAGTAGTAGCTCGTGATTTATCAGATCAAACGCCTTACTAAGATCAAAATAAATTCCGCCCACGATTTTCTTCTTAGCTCTTTGTTCAAGTATATAGTCAAGTGATTGAAATATTGCAGTTATTGTAGATCTTTTGGGTATGAAGCCATGTTGACCAACATAAAAGAGGTTATTATTCAAAAGATAGCTCAACAATCTCACATAGATAACCCTCTCAAAAATCTTTGAAAAAAAGGGTAACAATGAAATGGGCCTATAATTACCAATATCCTTCTTGTCTCCTTTCTTGTAAATTGGAATCATTTTAGCAGCTTTTAGTAAATCGGGAAAAACTCCACTTTCAAAGCAATAGATAATCAAATTGCCCAAAGGAATACATATATAATCAGATACTGCCTTTACTACCGTTGATGGGACATTATCAATACCGGCAGAGAATTTCGGTTCTATTCTTCTTATTATTGAAGCAACTTCAGGGGGAGTTGTGGGTTCCAAGGAAAAGGACTATCGCACAGCATCTAAATCCAAAGAACCTGCATCTATACTAGACGCCACACTATCAGACAAATCAAATTGTGTTGCAAACATATCCGCAAGGACCTCTGGATTCCTAATAATACAATTACCACATTTAATTTCAATTTCTGGCGATTTCCTTTGTTTTGCTCTATTACTTAGTGACCAAGTAGTTTTTGAGACGTTGGAGGAATTTTTGATTAAATTATTATTGAAGAGTATTTGCTGTTCTTTGATGTTTTTATTATGTTCCTTCCTACCCTGTTTATATAATTGAAGTAGTTCAGGATTATTGGTTCTTTTATATAAAGCATATGTGTCCCTAAGATCCTGTGACCGTTGTTTAATTTCCTGTGTCACCCACTGCTTCCCAGTTTTACCAGTTTTTGTGGTGGTTTTCCGCAAAGGAAAATATATATCAAAATAATACCCAAATATATTGGCAAATGTCTCATGACGATTACCGACGTCAGGAGAGGCATAAACATCTTGCCAATCCTCACCTCCTATCTTATTAGCAAAATATTCAATATCGTCCTTCAGAAAATGTCTTTTATAAGTATTGACTCTATGATACTTTAATTCCTTTGGATTCATAATGAGTGCGCAATGATCAGACATACCAGTATCAATTATATGACTGGTATATTCATTAGTGCTTAAACAAGAAAAAATATTGTCTAGTTGTCTACCACCGGTTGAGGCAATCCTAGTTAATCCCCTAATATTTGAAATCAGATTGTAAGCAGTGAAAAGATTTATTATTTCCGCAGTGTTCCCGTCCTCCACATCAAAATCGACGTTGAAATCACCACACACCAAAATAATTATATCGTTGTGATATATTTCATCTAGAAGCTGAATCATTAAGCTCATAAAATTAATGATACTACTATCGAGAGAGCGATAAACACTTAATACTATATAGGCTTTACAATTAAATTTCAGTTCAACGACACAAAAGTCACATTCCCTCTAAATTGGCCTAACTCCCTACAATAAACAAGGTCACTATTAATATATATATAGATGTGCCGCCTCCTCGGAGAGTGGATCGACAATACGAAGCGCCCAGATAATAATAATTATTTGATGATAGAAATTTATTTCGTCTTGTTTCAACCAATGTTCATTTAAGCAAAATTACGTTTGGTTTCAAAGAAAGGTTTCAAATTCATTGATCTTATTTCTTAAACTTCTTATATTTAGAACTAGTCAAAAACAGGTAGCTTAAGCAAAATCGTTTTCCTGTGAGAGTCGCTGAATTTTTAATGAGTTGTTCCTTGATCCACTAAGATGAAAACTTTTTATGGATAAAACCTTTGGCGTATATCCAGCATGTTACAGCACACTTAACAACCCTACGATTAGTTTCGAGTTATGGTTTCTGTTTATTTGTTCAGGCAGCCGCTTGGTTCTGCAGTCATCTAAGCTTATTATGTCTTTATCGGAGTTGTCCTACTTCTTCTCATTCATACGTCCTGATTAGAATGAAGTTCGTTTCAAAATTAGAGAAAGTAATAAAACAGCAACAAAACATCCGAGAAGCCGAGAAGGTTCCAATTTTACAACCTTGCTTCGATTATTGCATAGGTGTAGCACTTGCTTCGTAAGTGCCTGTATTTAGGAAACCAAAACTCCCGCACCGTTCGCAATTGCAGCCAAACACAGAACTCTTATATAACATTACGATACTCATACCTAAAGTTTGTAACATAAAATATTAAAAAAACATCAAGTAAATGACGAAACTCGTTTAAAAATCGATGAAATGACCGAGTTTATAGACAAGGTAATCTGAGATTGAAACTAGAATGTACGGGAATGACGCCCCATTGAAATAACTTATTACTATTCGATGTTTTAAATCTAAATGGCTTTCTAACTTTCAAATTTTATTATAATAAACGGTAAGCTTATTAAACTCAGAAGCAGATAACATGCTTTTTAGACCTCGATTTTGGTGGATATGTTTTATTATATTGTAGTGAGGGATTCATATTTGTGAAACGAAAAATCAAGGAAAAAATATTTATTATATACAGTTGTCAAATGTGTTCATAAAAACAGTCATACAGCTATTCTTGCGTACTGTAAATCCGTCATTGGAAATTTTCAAAATGTGATTGACAATAATTTCAAAATATGACTTTTGACAGTTGGTAAATAATAATATCGTTTATCTACAAGCGTGCGGTAAGTAACTACTTACTACACTGATTTGAGTGCGGTAAGTAACACATTACCGCACTAGTGCTGTAAGTAAGTACATACTATAAAAACAAGTTTTTATATTATTCAAGTGTATTTTTTATTTAAAACAAAAACTCTATTAAACAATATATGCATATCAAATACTTACATATTTAAATTTCTAAACTAATCCAAACATAAATAAAATAATTAAGAAATATTAATATTAATTGTAGAATTTGTAACATTTCCAAACGATATCGATGAAGGAAGTGTTTTACTATCCGATGACACACAAGAATTGAAAGTTACAGATTTACTAAAACAGGAAATTTTGCATACCTGCTTATGTCGACATTATTTTTGATACTTATAGTAGATCTGAACATTGAGTAACAACTCCATAAAGAGGATGATTTACTGTCCTTCAATTTATCCACAAAATAGGCAAGCATCACTTCTTCACTAATTGCTTTAATTTTCATTGATGAATACCAGTCCATGAAGAGCCCATATTCCTTCTCATATCTATGCATTTATCCGGCAATAAATTAAGAGTAGCTGCTTTAGCAATGTCCAGACCTTCTTTCGGAATTTCATCATCGCGTAAAACACACTTCCACAAAATTGTTACAAAAATAATTATCGTTTATTCCGTTGTCAAGTTTTACATCTGTCATATTATAAAAGCCAACTATTAAATTTCTATAATTTATTTCCCTAGCAACCTGATATTAATGCATTATTGATAACGACTTACGAGGCACCTACGGGGTAAATTAAAACAGTGCTCTTTTAGTTTTTAATATTGGTGCCCTAAAACACGCTTGTAGATAAAATATCGTACAATATACTTACGGTAGGTGTCTTTACCGCCTTTGCGTGATTTACCAAACTCGCCTTCGGCTCGTTTTGTTAAACATCACGCACATGTGGTAAAGACGTACCTACCGTACTTGTATTGTAATATAGGTACTATTGTCAGATCGTAAACGGTATTCTAATAATGTCAAGGCTTAATAATATTCAAAGAGCTCAAACAATTGTGTATTTGCAAGATGGTTTGCATGTAAGAGACATTGCACATATAATGAACGTAGATAAAATGACAATACAAAAATCGGTTCTGGTGCCATATAAGCACTGTCGATTTTGAAGCTTTTTTTGGGATGTATGGAAAGATTACATCAAAGGGGACACATTAACGCAAAAAAAAAATTGCGGATGAAGCACATTTTCGCAAAATAAAGATTAAAAGTTAAGGTACACTTTTTGCCAATAAACACAATTCTAGTACACTTTGTCCTAAGGTGTGGTCGCCGAAGGTTAGTAATAACATAATATAAAGCGTCTTTCCTTAAAAATTGCAAGTAAAATTGTTTTTTGCGCTTTAAAATGATACTATAATATTTATGAAGAAAACCTTAACATGACACTATTTCTTAAATAATGATTTGGCTTAGCACGGCTCAGATATCGTACTGGTAAGTGTTGCCAAGTGTAATTTCTATTTGGTTCTAAAATATAATTGCCTCGTGTTGAATACATTCAGCTCGTACTTAACAGATGATGATTCAAAAGTACTTTGGGACGTACTTCTTATTAATAATGATTCTTGGCTTTGTTTAGTAAATAATAATGTCACGAATAGTTTAGGGGGTAGCGTGATTCTTAAAGAATAATTTCTCAGAGAAGAGCCGCGTCGCGATTAGTACAATGACGGGGTCTCAATGCTTCCTTTACTCTACCAATGTATGTTCTATTCGTGAGGACACGCCTTGTTTAGCGTGCCGGGGGGTAACTGAGGTAGACCGAGACCGAGTTACGTGGGGTAAGAAGAGATGATAAAATAAGCATTAACGATAAAACTTTAACAATGATTATTGGTCAGAAAAATGAGATTCTATTATACCCGATTACTACGGTGCGCATGTTTTCTCGATTTGAGGTACTGTTTACAGGTCTTTGTTTACTGTCTTATAATTTATAGTTTTTCTTAAGAGTTAGGTTTTATTTAAGAGCACTAATAGATTTCACTAAACTTTTTAACTGACTATTTAGACACTTGTCTTTCTCAGCACTCTGACAAACTTCTTGTCAGGACTTTACTATGGAAGTTGTGAAACCCCTGGTCCTAGCAGTCGTCAAATGGCAAACCGGTACCAGGTTTGGAAGGAATGGACTAGAACCTAAAGCAGCCGTATGTCTAACTTTAAGAGCGGATAGAACCCGAAGGCAGTCGTCAAATGGCTAACCTTGGGAGCTGGAGGCGAGACTAAAGTCTGACGAACTGAAGGTTCGTTAGCGTATTTATACTAAAAAAGTGATGATCATGGCATGCTTAAGGTTGAAAGTCGCTTCCGTTGATTGCTCGCGTTGTTTATAGTTTGCTTTTAATGTTTATATAACAATCTCCAAGTTCAAGTTCAAACTTACAACAGGGTGATATTTCTTTAGTAGCTTATGCATTTTAGTAGATTACAATAACAATAATTCGAATATATGGTTTACTAGAATTAGATGTTAGGTACTCTAGGAGGGGGTCAATGTCAATAGATACAAATTTAATAAGATTAGTGTCAGTTAGTTTGGATTAGTTTCAGTTAGTTTATGTTAGTTAAAAGACAAATGGGAGCTTGTTTCGTTAGTTTGCGGCATACAAGCATAGCAACCGCGAGGAGCGCGCTTGTTTTTTGCGTAACTCAGACTAACCCTGGCTAATTAAGGGTAGCTTGGGTTAGTTTCAGTTAGTGTGTGTTAGTTAAGAGACAAATGGGAGTTTGTTTGGTTAGCCTGAAGCATGCAAGGAACAAGCGCGCGGACCGCGCTTGGTTTTTACATAATTCAGACTAACCCTGGTTAATTAAGGGTAGCTTTGGTTGGTTTGGGTTAGTTAAGACACAAATGGGAGCTTGTTTCTTACATAACTCAGATTAACTAAGAGGGTACCATGGGAGTGCACTTCTTTTGTTGGCTTAATTTTGGTTTTCTATTAGGTGGGGTTGGGCAAGCGCGTAGCGCGCTTGACTCAATGTGCTTATTTGGTTAATTAAAGTCAGTTTCGATTATTTTGGGATATTGAAAAGACCTTTTTACCCCGGTTAATTAGGGTTAATTTTCCTTAGTCTGGGTTAGTTTTGGTTAGTCTGGGTTAGTTTGGATTAGTCTGGATTGGTTTTGGTTAGTTTGGTTTAGTGTTGGTTAGTTTGGGTTATGTGTGGTCGGTTAAAAGACAAGCGCGTGTAGCGCGCTTCTCTAGTTAGTTTCACAAGTTGTTATTCTTTTTATGAAATATTCCCCTGGAATCAAGACGGTTAGTCAAGTCTGGCAAAACATTGCAAGTAAATTGTCGCATCATTAACGTCATATTATTTGGGAGAGTTTTCGCGTTTAAATGTATCACTAAACAGGCTCATTTCTGAAATTTCTTTTTCAATTTTTGGCGTCAAAAGTGCTTCACCCGCAATTTTTTTTTTGCATTAATGTGTTTCATTTGATGTAATCTTTCCATTGAACCCAAAAAAATCTTTCAAATCGAAAAAGCTTATATGACACCAGACCCCAAAAATCAAACATACATGGGAAACCGAAGGGACAATGGAAAGGAGAAAGCCACCCGGAAGAGGAAAAATTACGTCGTAAGCAGACGACAATGTCAGGTAGCACGGAATGCAATGGAAGAAACCAATTTTCCGGCTTCTAGATCAACGGCCTGTCGGCGAATAAAACACTCACGATTAAAAAACTTCGTCGCAGCCCGGAAAATGTTTTTACGAATCGAGAATAAACATGTAAGAGTTATTTTTGCCATGAATAATATTTTACGAGAAAACTGGGACACGGTAATATTTACCGATGAAAAAGTCTTTCAATCCTGTTTCAACGGTCATATCAGAGTCTACAGACCCCACAGAACCAGATTTGAAGAAAAATACATCAGTAATTCTGAAAGGTCAGGGCGGTTTTCAGTGAATGTTTGGGCATGGTTGAGCCACTAGTAAGTTCACTCAGCGGTAAATCTTTTGATGTAATTCAGCCACATTCTTTTATATCACGTGATAACTGGAGATGAGCGATGCGCTGCGTAGTGTCCGATCGATTCGCGTGGTTTCCTTTAGCCAGGCATTTACCAGAGATGTATTCAGAAGATTGTATGGACACGTACCGAAAGACCTACTGACTGCCGGCCGGGTGAAAAATCAAGTGAAACTGAGCAAAGTTGTAAAAATATTTTCATAGGAGGAAATTTAAAAAAAAATGCTATACAGGGTGTCATTTTTAGGTGATACCACTGTTGTTATCTCAGAATCTAACAAGAATTTAACAACACTGCAAATCGATCTTGAAAAGACATCAATAATGGCCACATTTTTCTAATTTAATCATCTTTGTTGCTTTGACCGTTTTAAAGATAGCAATAATAGTGGAATTACCTAAAGTTTATTTAAAAATATATAATAATATAATACTTCCAACCTCATTTTTACTATACTTCATTGGTTTCATGAGAGTGATTTTTCAAGGCCACGTCACGGCATGGTTTATGATTTCGCCTCGCATTACGGAATTTTCGTATCCTTGATTGGACGACCAACCCAAATTAACCAAATATGTCAAAATTGATTATACCGTATCGGCACCGGTTCAAATGACTACAATAAGTTGAGACTAAGTGAAACTAACCGAAAGTTGGTTCGATGACTAACCCAAACTAACCAAATCTATCAAAATTGATTATAACGTATCGGAACAGATTCAAATGATTAAAATAAGTTGAGACTATGTGTAGCTAACCGAAAGTTGAATCGACGACTAACCAAAATAACCAAATCTATTAAAATTGATTATGACGTATTGGAACCACTTTAAATGACTAAAATAAGTTGAGAATAAGTGAAACTGACCGAGAGTTGATTGGACGACTAACCCAAACTAACCAAATCTATTAAAACTGATTATAACGTATCGGACCGGTTCAAATGGTTAAAATAAGTTGAGACTATGTGTAACTAACCGAAATTTGAATCGACGACTATCCCAAACTAACCAAATCTATTAAAATTGATTATAACGTATTGGAACCCTTTAAATGACTACAATAAGTTGAGAATAAGTGAAACTAACCGAAGGTTGAATCGACGACTAACCCAAACTAACCAAATCTCTTAAAATTGATTATGACGTATCGGAACCGCTTCAAATGACTAAAATAAGTTGAGAATAAGTGAAACTATCCAAAAGTGGATTGGACTACTTACCCAAACTAACCAAATCTATCAAAATTGAGTATAACGTATCGGAACCGGTTCAAATGACTAAAATAAGTTGAGACTAAGTGAAACTAACTGAAAGTTGATTGGACGACTAACCAAAACTAACCAAATCTATTAAAATTTATTATAACGTATCGTAACCGCTTCAAATGACTAAAATAAGTTGAGAATAAGTGAAACTAACCGAAAGTTGAATCGATGACTAAATTTGCATAAACATAAATATTGACATATTGTCTTCATGTTTTAGTGACATAACCATATTCTGTCTTTCACGCGACCTGATATAAATAACAAAGAAAAGTGTAGATTTTGTCGTAATTAAAATCGGAAGTCGATAGAGCAATGAAAACTGTATAAAAATGTCATATACATTTTTCGGTATTGTTTATTGTTAGTTTTGATGTATTTGTGACATGTAAGGTTAGAATAAATTAAATTAGTTTATTTAAATTTGGACTATTGACGCTAAAATGTATTAGATTAATTTTGTAGACTGCATCGATTTTATATTATTATTATACTTTATGCTTATTTTCTAACTAAATAACTGCAAATTTAGCAAATTTATTTCGAGAAATTCGTTAAAAGATCAAACCTTTTTGTTGCATTATAATTCTTCATTATTTTTTTCAAGCTTAACTATAAACAATACCGACAAATTTATATGACATTTTTATACAGTTGTCATTGCTCTATCGATTTTTAATTTCGACAAAATCTACACTTTTCCTCTTTATTTATACCAGGTTGCGTAAAAGACAGAATTTGGTTATGTAACTAAAACGTGAAGAGAATGTGTCAATATTTATGTTAAAATATGTCAACTTAATCCCCTGTTAATATACGATTATATAGATTTCACTAAATTGGACGGTTCAAGCAATTGTCAAATCTGACAGTTAAATAAATTCGTCAATATTTTCCTTATTATAACAGATATCGAAAAAAGTGCTTACCAAAAGGTTTTAGTTTTCGATGTTTTATTGTATGCAAATAAAATTTGACATCTGCAACCGTCAAACTTGACAGTTTTAGATGTCAAAT
>MU182351.1:137409-159673 GCA_016904865.1 Pissodes strobi
TCATTGCTTGTTAAGCATTCTGCAAATTTTCGGGTTACCCTAGTGCGTTTAGCTGGCTTTGTTCCTTGTACATTTTTAGTCGTGATAAGCGACATAATTGCAAGTTCTAGCCTTTTTTTATGATCGTCCAAATTTAGAGATGATGTAGTCTGAAGATTTGTAGTAGAAGTAGATGGAGTATTTTCGTTTAAAGAAAGATTTGTAGTAGGAGTAGAGGGAGTATCTTCGGTTAAAGGAACAGTTGAAGTAGAAGTAGAGGGAATATCTTCGTTTAAAGGGACATTCTCTTGTAAAGTTTCCTTGTTAAATATATACCACTACCCTCAAACCCCCCTATGGCATTCGCTCTTGATATACTTCCAGATTCAGATAATTTTTTCATCAGTGAAGGAAATATTAATTTGTCGACGTTTTTATATCCAGTTTCTTGATAAAATTGTCTGAGAATTACCCTCCAGGAGGATTTGACCGACTTATATACACCCACATCTAGGGGTTGTAATAAGTGGGAAGTATGTGCGGGCAAACACAATATTTCTATGTTATTAGCAGCAGCTAGTTCAATAAGATCCAAGGAAATGTGAGAATTGTGCCCATCTAATATTAACAGTTTATTTCCTTCTAACGTTCTAGTTTCCTTCACAAAGCACTTTTCAAACCAATCGAGGAATTGAGCTGCTTCCATCCAACCAGATGGAGAGCAGTTGTATAATGTTTTCTCGGGACCTCCTTGACACCATGTTGAGTAAAGATGCAATCCCTTGTAATTAATGAACATTGGTAGAAAATCTCCCACTGCGCTGCAACACATCAAAACTGTATAAGTAGCCTTAGTTGCACTTCCCACTAGTTTATTCGGGTTACGACTTCCTTTCTGGCAAATAACTTTTTGAACGCCAGCTTCAGTTTGGAAGCCGATCTCATCGCAGTTGAAGATATTTTGGGGTTTATTTTGTAAATCGAGGCGAGTTAATATGCATTTCAATTTTTGATACATATCTTCCATAACAGCTTCTGTCCCAGCGATAGCTCGATTTTTGGGTAAATTCTGGGCAACTCTACGGCTAATTTGTTTATTCCATCGATTTTCAAACATCATGCACCATTCAACACCCGGCACACCATTTTTGAACGGATTTTCTCGATCCATTCTGCGAAGATAATCTTGAACGCACCTCTGTAGCTGTAGCCTGTCGAACCCATACCCCCATTGGCCCAGCTTTACCAAAGAATGTACTAGCATCTCCTCTTCAGCAGGGGTTAAGACTGTTGGACGGCCAACTTTGCCGCATTTGATTTTTTTGCAGTGATTCATTAAAGTGGTTCTGTTCAATTTATATCGGTTCGCTACTATACTGTATTTCTCTCCATTTTTTACATCTGTAACAGCTCTTTGCATTTCTTCATCAGTATGTGTTTTATAGCGCCGGCTATTCGGTCTTTTTGGTTTTTTCCCTCGCGGCATCTGCAAGAAAGAATAAACCACATACTTATCAAAGTTTCCTACATAGTAACATTGACAGTGTCAATGTTTTTTATAAGGTAACATTGACAGTGTCAATGTTTTCTATAAGGTAACATTGACAGTGTCAATGTTTTCTATAAGGTAACATTGACAGTGTCAATATTTTCTATGACAGTTTCAAACATAACCACAATTTTAAAAATTTAAGAAAAGAAATATTAACGTTTAAACGGTCACTCTATATAATAGAAACTAGTTATTATATTGTACTAACCTTTCCCAACGTAAGACATCTGAAAAACACTCCGTATCTTTAAAGTTTTTAAGTCAACAGGCAAGCTGAATTTAAACACATGTTTATCTATCGGCCATATTTAAGAATTGAAAGAAGCCTAGTGGCTGTGACATGTTGCCAATAGATGGCGCAGGGGTCCATTATTTAAGATATATTATGCAACCTTTGAATATTCGGTCAAGGTCAGAAGTTGTTCTTATGTTATCGAGTTATGTCAAAGTTACCCCAATGTCAATGTTGGAACAGTTTACCTTACCATAAAATATGTATAACCTCAAAGAAGACTTCCGATTCGTCTTCGGTCGAGAGTGCACGTGTCGGGTATCGGCCATTTTGTTCCAGCCTCATATTCATATATGTTAGTTTTGGGGGCTCATGGTGAATTTTCAGAGACCGGGTAGTTTCCCCGAAGAGGATTCGGACGTCCAGCCGGGGATTTGAGCCCCGTGCAAGCATCAGATTTTAATGTTTGTGAACGTCCAACCGGTGGTATTCGAATCTTAAAACAAGCCGTGCAAGTACAAGTCTGAGCCCCAGGAGTACATACTCGACACACTGGAGGCTCTAATAATAGTATCTATCCACCAGGTGTAACTGATCTGGGATGGGTCGCCCCAGCTCTAACTAAGCCGGATAGAGGTGTTTTCTGGCTAAATTTGCTCAAGCAAAAGGCCAATAGAGAATTTACTACTACTATAACCTCAAAGAAAAATATGTGCCGTTTGCCGACACATTAAGCTATGTGAGTTTGAGATAGATTTATGCATATATACCTACGTAAGAGCAAGATAGAAAAATAGATAGAAAGAAGAAACGAGGCAAAGGTTCTCTTCATTTCTAATCGTTCGTTTCCTCGATCGGCTGCCGCGAAAAACGCCGAACGACAATACATGGTACAAAATACGGAAAGAAAAGAAAACATAGAGGAAATTTCTTTTCTATGAGTTACATAGTTCCCCTGCAGCTCTGGTTAAAGTAACTCATCATATTTTGATAGTTAATGAGAGAAACCAATGAAGTTGCCTGATCTTGTTAGATTATTGTAAAGCTTTCGATATTATAGATGTCTTAAAGTGTTACAGACGAGGCTTAAGTTATATACTCGGTTATATAGGTTTAGTGATATTGCGCTGAATTTCTTCGCGGATTACTTTAGTAACAGACAGCAGAGTGTATTAGTTGATAACATAATTTTCGACTTGGTGTCATTTCGCATGGTTGTTGCTAAGGAAAGCATCTTGAGACCAAGGGGAAAACTTAAACTGAAATTTAATTGAAGGGATGAATCCGATAGAATTATAAATGCTGACTAACTAGTCGTTAGATGGGCCGACACCAGCCCCTAGTTCGCATGGTATTTAGTCCTAGTTTATAAGCATGAATACTGTTAAAAGTGAATAAAACCGATGATGATGATGATCTTGACACCACTAATTTTGTCTCTATATATTGGCAATTTTTCTAGATTTTTAAAATTCTGTCACTACCATAAATATGCGGATTACACTCAAATGTACCTTTCGTTCTTTCCACTCAATTTTATTATCTATAAATAAAATTAATAACGACTTAAACGATGTTGCCAATGTGTCCTACCATTCAGTTTTAAATAAAGCTTAAACTAATAGTAGGCAAACACAAAGAAATAGTGGTTATTCAACATTCATGTTTTGAAACCCTATTAATGGGGTTTTTTGGAACCTTCTTATACCTGTTAAAACTTTGGATTAATAGTGTATTCAGACATGAGAGTTTCATCTCATGTTTCAAGCTTAATACAAAAAACGTACGGTAAGCTTAGACTTATGTACAAGAGTAAAGATGTATTTGATACGGTTACCAGACTTAGATTATGTAACTACCTCATTTTATCGCATTTCGGATATTGTGATATAGTATATTGGCCAGATCTGCTGCAGGTGGATGGGATAGCCCTCAGAAACTTCAGAATTCGTGTTTAAGATTTAGCTATGGTGCTCATAAATAATATGATTATGTGTCCTCTGCTCTGCTGGAGTTTGATTGGTTGAGTATATCAGAGAGATTTCTGCTTCATATAGCCAATCATATTTTTCTGTTAAATCCCAAATATCTTTTTGAAAATCTAACCAGGAGTTAGCTTACCAGGCATGGCTCTGCCTTATTTCAGCGTGACGTCAGAACAGCTTCAAGTTCTGTTACATTTCAAAAATATTTAAAAAGGATATTATTGATATTCGCAACTAGCTTCAATTTATATTTTGGTATTTTATTTTTCCTTTCAGCTAATATTTTAGTGGATATTCTGAGTGTATTCTATATGCCTTAATCATTAGTTAATTAATAACTAAATAATTTGGCTATATATTATATTATGAGTATGTTATATTGATATGAATGTGCATGTTTGTATGTATGTATGAGGTATGTATGAGGTATGTAAGATATGTATTCACCACATGTGTTTTTATGCTATTTTGGAGATAGCTGGTAGTAGTCTAAAGTTAGAAAACCGGGAGCTATTGGCAGTTTTCCACAAAGTTGGATACGTGCCCGTAGAAAGGCATTTATTAATAATAAACGCTAGATGATTGCTCAAATGAGGAAGTGTAGAGTAACATTTTAAGATTTATACCATCGCGTCCAACTGCGATAGTTATTATTCAATTGACGATCTTTTCAACAGTATCGGCAAAAGTTCTATAGATTTAAACTTGTGATACTGGTCAAAAAGACCTATCTTTATAATTTTGGTTTATAAACTCCTGGAATATTAGGTAAGGAATTTTGAAATTAATAAGTCATTTCCGATTTTTACTGAAGATTCTCTTTTTTAGAATTAGGACTCAGGTTGAGATATTTTATTGGTGGTCAAAAGTTTTTAAACATTTTTAAAACATTATATTGTAAATAAGCTCATTTTTTCGTTCTAGTGCGTACATCTACTTGGTTTTGCTGACTTTTATAATCGCTTCATGCAATATCAGTATCTTGAAAGCCTTATACCTCAGTTTCATCTTAAATTTTAGGTTAGCTGTCAGCCAAAGTGCAGGAAGCTTGGCTATACACGAAGTGTTAAATGCTGCATGCATATCAAATAGATACAAGTTATTATTACTCATATAAGCAACCGTCGTATTCATATTGTTTAAAGCATATACAATCAGTTTACAAAGTCTCCACACTGTAACAATCTGATTTTGCTACTATAAAAGATTATAAATTTTATTTTATATGCTGCATTTAGCAACAAAAGATTCTATATTTTGGGTTAATTAATTATAAATCCATTTATTTGATTTGTTGTCAATAAGTTTAATGGACTTCCCTTTGCAGCATTTATTAATATTATTTAATTATATATACATACGATCAATACCTAATTTGTATTAGCTTTTATAACACTGTGGTTGCAGTGAGTGGTTATTCTGATCATCTTTTTTTTATGTCGTCCTCCAGCGCTCTGTGGAGGTGTTTATTTTGGGGGGTTGGTCTGTTGGCTCGCTTAGATTTATCAAACAACTAAAATAAGATATTGTGTTATTAGTCTAACTTTGCTTAGCGATATTACAATAATTATATTGATTTCTGCATAGATTGCTTACTGTTGTTTCTTCTCATGGTGCTTCTCTCAATCGTCAAGGTTTGTTTTCCTTTATTATGTTTTAGTGGATTTTGAGGTTCCATCTTCTTACCGACAGTTGTGGACTTTGATATTTGGCCTTTTTCAGTGGCATGTTATAAGTTTTGTAATATTCGATTGGTTGCCTTGAATATTAGTAATGGTCTCTTTTCACTTAATTGTTGCTGTCGATTGGGATTTTTAAAGGTTTATTATTTCGTTTAGGAATATTTCCTAAAAAAATTAATTTTAGCTCGCTAGTTCTTGCTTCTGCAGTCGTTTTACAACGTTTAATTCCCGTTTATTATCTTAGAAGTATTCCTCGTATCGACTATTTCTTCATTTCGGCAAGGGCTCTCGGCCCTATCTTTTTTTTTTCTGATTCCGTGGAAGTGGCAAAGGCACTGTTTAATACTACCTTTCTAGGAGATCTGTGATTGAGTCCCTAATAATTAGTGCTTGCCACAACCAATTTATTGGGATATTCGTACTGCACGAGAGGCTTCCCGAGCTCATCTTATAAAACTGAGGCAGTTGATGCTCCAGGCAACCCTCCAACTTCATTATTGGTGCGTCTACTAATTGATGCATTTAGATTTCTATATCTGTATTAATCTTAAGTAAACCAAAGTGATCACTTTGGATAGTAGTGCTTAGCATAGAGTTACTAGGTGTAAGGCATAGAGCACCGAGTTTACCAACAAAATTGGTCTCAGTACAATCATCATATTGTACCATCACCATTAATTACATAATAATTTTCTTTGTGGTCATTCCTTTGCTTTTAAATTTCACTGTAAAAATGATGCTGTTTTAAAATAAAATAAAAAAAACTAGAAGCCAATATTCGGACCTTAATTTAAGATTGTGTGTTCTTGTTTAATAAAAAGTGCCTAACAACCCCATATAACACCAGCGGAGCTTTTTCAGTTTAGCTGGCAGAACTGGTGGCGCTCACGAACTACACACCTGGAGCCAGGTATTGCACACATTACTCTCTGGTGTTAGGTTTTTGAAGTGATATGATAATTTAGAAACAGTTTTTAAAACTAAGTCAAAAAAGTTTCCATAAATCTAAATAAAATAATAATAATAAATCAATATTAATTAAATAGAAAATTAAAATACCTTTTTACTTAATATTTGTTGTTGACCTTGTCAGCCTCTTGTTCTCTTTATGACATGCTTTCAACCAGCTTTCTAGTAAATTCTGAAATTTTGGTCTCTCGACGGTCTGTTATTCTACTTGTTGAACTGTTCCTTTTTTTAAAAAGTAGTATTTGCGAATATGCCCTTTTAGTTCATCCCACAACTGATCGATGGGGTTATTATCGGGTGATTATGGATAAATCTGCTGTCGCACTTTATAGGTTATCCATTCACGTACAACCATCTTATATAACGGTATATTTAGGATTATTTTCCTGTAAGAAAAGCTTTCAAATCCAAATTTATTTCACTTTCTCTCAAATTGTCTCATAAAATATTCAGATAAATGTGCTGATCCGTATTATCTATAAAGTTTAAATTTTCTAATTGCATCCCTGCGGATTAGGGTGAAGCGACAGTATAGGAGAGCTTTTTCTTTAAATCAAGATGTCTTAATTTGGGAAAGATGTGCTTGGTAATAAGAATTTTTCTGCTATTTTTATTTGTTTACTTGCATCCCCTTTACCGCCACAGGGTCTGATTTTTTTGGTGAAAAAATCAAGGTGCCTGACTTTGGGTAAGACATGCTTCGGAATAAAAAGTTTTGGTTGTTTTTATTTTTGTACTAGCATCCCCTCCACCGCCACAGAATCTGATTTTCTTGTGAAAAATAATTTGCCTTACTTTGGAAAATATGTGCTTGGGAATAAGAAGTTTTTCCGCTATGTTTATTTTTTATTAGCATCCCCTCCACCGCCACAGGGTCCGATTTGTTTTATGAAAAATCAAGATGCCTGACTTTGAGAAAGATGCGCTTGGGAATAAGAAGATTCTTTGCTGTTTTTATTTTTTTTACTAACATCCCATCCATCGCCAGATGGTCACCAAAACAACACCAAAAAACTTCATAAATAACTCAGCATATACAGTGTGTCCAAATAAGTATGCAACATATGGGAAACTTCTTTATTATTGGTTTATAAAAGTTGGTGCTTGCCCTAAAACAATAAATGAATATTTTAAATTTTATGTACTGCTTTTAGTGCGGGAGCAAATGTCATTTTCGGAAATCGCGTCAAGAGTAAAGTACTTTAACTTATGAAGATACAGCAATTAATCAAGGAAAACTTCTTTCAAATTAAAAAATAATCTAAATGTGAAATTTGAGTTAAGTACATCAACTTTTAATTTACCTTTTTTTTCTCAATTTTTTCTTAAACGTTACGCCACTGGTGAATGTTTGGATTTGTAATGATATACTAGCTCAGTCGCCAATTTGTAAGGATAAATTTAGTTGGGCACTAATTTGTAGCGAAAGTTAATTTATTTAATTTAATTAAGCATGAGATTCGTTTAGGGGTGGGTTGTCTCTTTTATTAACTGAAATTTTTTTTGGGCGCCAGAGTTCCTAGAGAAAATGCGAGCTGAATATGAATACTTAAATATCAATAACTATAAAGATAAGAATATCAGAAATTTTCCCTTATAATTCATGTCTCACAGACCTCAATCTTGCGATAAATTAAACAAAAGAATTCAAACAACAATATATTAATTTTACAATTAAATTACAACAATGGTATCATGTGAAATGGAGATTATCAATATGAGTATATTACAAATTTAACTGATGAAATTATTTGAAATAAAGTTTATGAACAAATTGACTAGTAGTGAGAATTAAAATTAATGTAAAAGATTAAAAAAAATAATGAATGAGGCGATATCACTTGTCTTTACAATTGATTTATCTTCTGATTGGCTAATACTTAGCTTGTCCAGCAATTCTGTAACCATGCGATCGTATTGGGACCTCTACTGGAACCACTTCTGCCTGTTCCCAAGTTAATGTTAATGGGTTAATCCAGGACTTACAGGTTAACCTAGTGTCAGCTCCCTCTACAGGTCTGCTACAGCGACGTGGACGAACACCTGCTACTTGCCAAGCACGATGTTTTTTAGCCAACGTTGGATACATGAGTTAACTACTCGATGTTCCACGAAGTCTTTTTAAAAACTATTTATTTTTAAATTAATTAATTATTATACAATTATCAAATGACTTTCACTAACTGCCTAACTTCAATTGACTAACTCGTCTGCTGTGAAACAACAATTATTATAATATAAAATAAAAGCAATGTCAGCAGAATTAGTCCTTATCTCGTGGAAGTGGTTACATAACTCCTCCCCCCATAAGATTCAACTAGAAGGCTTGACGTGGTAGTTGAATTTCTTCTCCCTCGGGAGTTTTCTTCTTTCTTCTGGAGGAGTTTCGACACTAGTTTCTTGTAGGCGAGGACTGCGCAGCAAACGGCGACAAATACGTATACAAGAATTGTCCAGATGCTTGGGGTTGCTTCGATTTCTCCAAAAATTAAATTGGGATGATTTTCCATCACTTCATTCTTCAGCTCATGCAGAGAATCCAATTTTACGTCATGCAGATGTAGACTCAAATTTAGCACGGGCAGCAATGAAGGTGTAATTGCAAAATCTGGAAACAGGATTGGCTGAATATTTGGCTTAATTAACTTTTGATCATTAATTAGCATTTCTGAATTTGTAGTGATCTGGCATCCTATAGGAATTTGACACAGATAGGTTCCTATAATATTTCGGACTTCTTTTTGACCAAGGCACTTAAGTTCAATGGCTTCTTTGGTAGGCTGAACGATTATCCATTGATTGGTTTTGTCTAATCGGCTTGATATTGTTCTAGTGACTTTCACTTCAGTTTGCTTACATATTGAGGTGTCTTTGTCAGAGTTTAGTAGCTTGATGGCACAAGGACTGTCTTCTCCGATTTCTTTCAAGTCTTCGTTTTGACAGATGTAGGATTCTGGCAGAATTTCCTGGCATTCTTCATTGGAGTATGCGTATTGCAATTGAGTTTTTAATACAAATTTATTTCGCGGTAAGACAACCTTAAACAGACTCTGATAATATATAGGGACTGAATATAAGTGAAAATAATCGAAAGATTGTGCGTGCATAATTGGTATATGCAATAAATAGGTTATTTTATTGTTTAGCACAAAAGATTCGAGATCAATCAATTTTTCAAAAAGTAAGGTACTTTCTAGACTTATAGGTAAAGGCATTCGTTTAGCACCTATGCGCTTTTGTAATGTAATTAATTCAAGAAAAAGATCTTCAGTTCTTATAATACTAGGATGCATAGTTTTTAGCTTAGAGAATGTTAGAGAATTTTCTACATCTTGTAGAATTGAGTCAATAATCTCATATACATTAATTATTTGATTAATGATATCCTTTATGTAAAGAGAGTTTTCTCTGTAAGTAGATTTTTGTACAATTAGGGCAATCTGATTTATTTTTGATTCAAGATGTTTTTCGTTGTTATTGATTTGATTTATTGTTGCGTTGAATTTTTCAATAACCCTTAGAGAAAGAGAGTTTTGTTTCAAAATACTAACTTGCAGATTGCGCTGATTTTCTCTTAATTCTACAATAAGTTTTTCGTAGCGTTCTCCGTCAGATGCGTCAAGATTTCCCGTGATTGCTTTAAATATTGAACCTAAGCGATTTATTAATCCTCGTTTTATTCTTTCCGGATGAGGAATAATTTCTTTTAATTTATTTTCGACTCTTTCCCGAGTTAAATTTAATAGTTTTAAATAATTGCTTGTATCCGCAGTATATTCTTTATGCGTGCCTAACAATGTTGTTATATTTCTAGATTGAAAATGCAATTTATTAACTTCGGTAATTATTGGATTCAAATCGTAATAGTGTATCAATGTATAGGTGTAATCTTTGATTTTCGCGTTTCCTAACTTGACAGGTATTAGACCTGGGTTATCATCTTATCTCCGCATGGTGATTTGATCTTGAGCCCCGACCACGTGGGTTAAGATGCTGAAATATAATACTTAAAATTACACGTATTATTCAAGCTAAATTAGTAATTAATATTTTGCTACGTTAGGTTTACTAATGTATAATAAAGTAAATATTAAATAGTAAGAGTGCATATGTAATAATTTATTTTACGTATCGAAACTATATTTATTTCTTAAGGGACGTCTAAGGTTATCCATATGGATTTTTCCTTGAGAGGTTGTCGCTACTGTTTTACGTATAGGGTCAACAGTATCTATTTGTGTAGGTGGATTGAATGAATCACCTAGTTTTTTGCGTGTATGTTTCTTGACATATATCTTTTGCTCAGGTGAGAACAATGTTGGCTTGTCGTGGTTTTCATTAATTTTTCCTATTATTTTTTCCTTCTCAGAAATTAATTGTTCATTAATTTTCGAATATAGGATTTTTGTCTTATCTTTATGTTCTGTGACATAATCTGTCAATAATAGTTGATCTAACTTTAAGTCGAATGGGTCATTGGAGCTTATGTGTCCATTTATTATGTCAATTGGTTTGAAATTGGTAACAGAATGAATGGAATGATTGTACGCTAATATTGCATACTTTATTTTTTGGCTAATTGGTGTTTTAAGAAATCCTTGATTATTTAAAAGATTTATATGCTCTGATAAAGTCGAGTGTAATCTTTCAATTACTCCATTTGATTGTGGATGATGCGGTGAGCAGAAATGTATTTTTATTTTGTGAAGTTGTAATAGTTCTGTCACTATCGTGTTTTTAAATTCTGTTCCATTATCTACAATTATTTTCGTAGGGATTCCATGATGTGAAAAGAATGTTACAAGATTGTCTGCTATTTCAGATGCAGCAGCTGATTTAAGGGGATACGCTTGTGCGTATTTGGAAAAACTATCGATAATGGTCAAAAACTTTGTTTTGTCTAGTGTATACGTATCTAAGTGAATTATATCAAATGGTTTAGTCGCAGTAGGGGTAATATTCATTTCCATTTTAATAGGGTGACGTTCGTATTTACTTCTTTGACAAATCTCACACTCATTAATATAAGTTTGAATGGAATTTTTAAGATTTGGCCAATAATATTTATTTTTAATACGATTTTCAGTTTCTTCTATGCCCCTATGGTTAGTTTTGCTTTCGTGATAATTTTTAATTATATCAGGAATTTCGTTTTTGTCTATGACATCTATTAATTTTATGAGACATCTTTTTAACTTTAAAGATGGCCATTTGAAATTTTTCCTTACTATTTCACAAAAAGGTTCATAAATGTCGGGATTCTCAAAATAAAGAGAATATAACTTGTCAGGGACTACGTACTCTTTAAAAAGTTGTAATATATCGTTTTCAAATTCGTTTTCGGACAATTGTACTATTAATCGTCTTTTCTTTTCGAATAAAATTATAAGTTTCGGTTTAGCTGGGGAATGTAATACTTGAGAAATTATTATTTGATTAGCGCCATAATTGACCGCTGATTCTATAATAGGGACGCCTACTATTGGATCTTGCTCATCGTTAGTATGAATAGTTTCGTTATCGTCAGCTACCGATTCGTTTATCTGAAGGTCTAGGTCAGGTTGAACAGCTGTGGACATTTGATCTAAGTTTGCATTGGATGCACTTGCATTATTATCAGAATTTATTTCATTTTGCAAGCTTTTATTAAAGTAATCGATATAAGCTATTAGGTTTGCAAATCCGCTAGTTTCTTTAGTATGTAGAATATGATATTGTGTTATAAGCAAATACTAAATAGGATAAGCGTATATAATGAACTTATCTTTCTACGTTAAGCTATATATATTTCTTAATGATTAAATGTTTCGTTTTTCTGAGAATTTTACCGTACGGGATAGCGTGTTTGTATTAAAGTATATCTTCATCTTCTTCCGTGTATATTTGGTTCCGTGTTTTACAGGTTGTTTGACGAATTTTTTCGTCTTTGGGAAAATATTTTTAAAGGGTTTCCCTATGGTTGTGATTATTTTCATGCTATTTGGATTTTCGTACATTATGGGTATTGTAGCGTAACGAGTAACTATTTGTTTGTTTCCGCAATCTATAACGGCTAATAAATGTTCTAATAAATCCATGCCTATTATTCCATCAAATTTATGATTAAAATCTAGGACATAGAATTTATAATATTCATTTACTTTGAATGTTTTAAAAATAGGAATTATGATTGCTTCGTTATGATGTGATGTCGATTGTATAGTTTGAACTGAAAAGTCTTCTTCAAAGCTACGTTCTTTATAGAATTTTTCGACTATTTTGGGGGATAGAACACTTCTACTACTTCCTGTATCTATTAAGAGATTAGCATTAAGTTCTGGTATATGGATATAAGGTAAATTTTTATCCATACTATTAAAGTATATTATATTCTCTTGTTTGGAAGTACGATCGGGTTTAGTTTTCTTATTTTTAGGTTCTGAGGGTTGGATTGTATTACTACGCCTCTTAGGACTACGTGGGTCTTGTGTATTGTATGTTTCTTTATTAGGTATTAATTTTTTATTATGCAATGTAGCAATATTTTCTTTTTTTCCTACTTTCTCAGTTTGAGGAGAAATGGTAGTATTATTAACTTCTGTTTTTGTCTTATGGAATTGCAATTTAGTTTTCGCGTAAGGAGTTACTAAAAATCCTTTTTCGTAATTAATATTAGCCTGCAATTCTTTTAGATTATCAATACCTATTAAACCGTCAAAAATATTGTGAAACTTAAATAAATAAAATTTAAGATGTTTATTTTGAGGTAAATTAAAAATGCTAGACGCTGGAATTTCTGCACTGTATTGATGTGCTGATTGTTGGAAAACGGTTGACACTATGAATGGATCGTGAATTATATTATTAGGATAATATTTATATGCTGAATTTGGATCAATGAATGATTTCGTTGAACCACTATCAATTAAAAATTTCAAATTACATTCGAGAAATACAATATATGACAATTCACTGGTGTTAGTATTGTTAAAAGATATTATTTCAGGTGTTACCTTTCTGGGTTCTTGTGAATAACCTCCTGAAAATTTGGGTCATTACTACACGAATCATATGTTATTGGATCAGATGATTCTGAATCATAATCTATGCCATTAAATTGTTCATCGAATGGTTGCGTTTCTTGTGTGTCAAAATTATAATATTCATCTGCATAGTTTTGATCAATATTATCAGCATAATATTGTTGAGAATCAATAATGTCGGTATTATAAAGTTCTTCTGCTATAAAATTAGCAGGTTGGTTAGGTCGTTGTTGAAAATTATTTCTTTGGAAAGCTTGTTGACCTATATTTGGTTTAAAAGTATTATTTGTTTGCCTAGTTGTGATACTCATTGGAGTTGGTGGTGGCAATTGTTGTTTGGGTAATTGGGCCTAATTTGAATAGGCTGAGATGGAAAAGATGGTTTATTCATGAATTGGTTATGTGGTGTGTGCGTATTAAATGTATTAAATGGTGTATAATGTTGGTTATTTATTGGTCTAAATTGCGGTACATAATGTTGATTATTCATTGGTCTAAATTGTGGTGTAGGTTGTTTATGATTAGGTATTTTTGATATATTTTGGAAATATTGCGTATTATATTCCTCAGTAACAAATTGTAACGCTTCCGGTAAGTCTCTTGGACGCATACAACGAATTGTAGTTCCTAACGGTTCTTTTAAACCGGATAAAAATGTTTTTAATGCTAAATTATTATAAAGATTTCTTTTTAGAAGTTTAGCAGCATTACTCAAGATATCCTTTTCTTTACTTACAATATGAAATTTAAAAGAAATAATTACTGAAATTTAAATTCAAAAGAAAATTATGGAATTACGTTCCAATTAGTGACTCTCGGCAAACCTAAATAAAAGATACCTTGAATTTAATGATAAATAGAAAAAATAGAGGTACAACCTCTCTATAAATGAGTCTTATAACTCCAAATAAGGAATTTCAATTACTTTTTTTATTTGGCCCTTGGCACATAAACAATAATTGAGCGTAATTACGCCTCAATTAATTAAAGATATAGATAAGATAATCACTATCTCACATCGAGATAGAAATTTAGATAAAAGATAAAAAAAACAGGTAAATTTACACATGTGAGATTAACCTCTCATAAATGTAAATTAATGTCGGTACTTCAGTGTTGAGACGAGACAGGGCGAGTGCTAATAATTATATCCTTGATGTAACAAATAAACTGAAAATTTAAATAAATAAGCCTGGAAAGAAAAAATATTAAAACCAGCAATACTATGAAGGAAAATTCGAAGAAATTCTACCAAAAATTCAATTTACTGCCTTTACAGGAATATATAGAACTTACTCCAAGAATTCCCCAAATAATACTGTTCAATTTGAATGGAAATACGTAAAATAATGTGCATGACCGCTAAACGATGAAATAATTACGTTCTCTGTAAATTTGGACTAAACCACTTTCAAATTACATGAAGTTGACTAATGAAAGACGCAATTATCCACCAATAAATCGGTATCTTAACCCCACGGTCACTACAAAAATTAAGATTATTGAAGCTGTAAGCTAATTGAAAGTGTAATATAAAAATGCGAAATTCTTGCTTTAGCCAAATACGATGAAGCGAATCAGAAACAATTATTAATTATATATTTAAAAATTAAAATATTAGTGAAATATATTGCAAGATGAATCAAATATTTCAAGATTAAAAAGCAGCACTCAGCCTTGTCAGCGTCACCACAAAGATAAAACGACCCCGCTTTCAAAATTCAAGACGTTCCACAAATAATTATGCTTTCCGATGTTTTAATTGGATAATTTATATCATGTGACTACTACTATAGGTCACGCAGCGTTAAGCAAAAGAAATACCAATATATATCCCCAATTACCAACTACACGAGATATGCCCATTCACGAATAGATGTCACTAATAAATATAGTAATCTATAGTGAAACAACTCCATAAATTGTAGGTATAAAACCGTAAATCTTATTTACTTTTTATTGCTCCATCTCTTCTCTCATAACCACAAACTGTAGTAGATGCCTCAGTCACCATTTTTACGGCTCTTTCCACAGCTTGCGTGTGGCAAGGGTAATCTTTTATATATTAAATCACTGCATGTTCTGGATTGTCTGCGATTTCTTATGGCTAGACTTCAGTTAATGATACTGTTATTGATGGTTCGGTCCAAATTACATTTTGGTAGTCTACTAGCGCGTAGTATTCTTGAGCTTCAAAATTAAAAATCGGAGCGGCAACATTTCGAAGTTTTAAAATCGGTTTTAGCCATGATGTTTAAAATTCTGCAATAGGCTAGCTGCCTTATGTACATGCCTCTATCCCACAACATAGGCAATATTATATTTTTCCGGTGTCAAAAAAAAACATATCTATTAATTCCTTTGTAAACGATATTTTTTAAATCAACTGACAAATAATTGCATAGCTCAATAGTTTTGAAAACATGTTTTGCGCTATAAATACCTGAAGGCATTTTTTAATGAAAAACCACATAGGGCCCTAATCTTTAATTATAAATGTTACTAATGCATTTAAATTTTGAGTTAGATTTGCGGTGCTAATATATAAACGCAATAGTCTGTTCGCAGTACTGAACCACCGGGAATGGACTAGTCGACCTGGCTCACGTTTTGAGAGCTTCGCAGCAGTAACCGTTTTTAATTGCTAAACACATTTCATGAAGTTATTTTTGATCTTAATTCAAAGTTAGTACCAATATTACGTAATTCACCCGCTATTTTAGAAAATTCTACGATTGGTAGCTTTTCGCAATTGGATAATAGCTTTCCAATAGACCCACGAAATGCTCAAGGACCAGTTATGTGCTCTTCGACTATTTTTCTATTTCTATTATCAGCAAAGGTCAAAGTCTTGTCTCTACGGCCATCGAAGTACAAACCATGACACAGGGATATCTTTAAAGACTTTTGTAACTCTTGTCTTTTTTTCTACCTTGCATGTCTGAATTTATGACGGTCAATGATATCTAAGAAGTCTTTGCTGCTAACAATTCCATAATCCTGGGGCACGGCTGAATCTATCGCCGCACCTGCTCTGTCTGGCACCGCGTATCCTCTAACGCATTTGCCAACACGCAGAGGTTGCTAGTATTACGATTGCTTAAGTTTGACGTACTTGGTTCATCAGAAAAAGGTGTCAGTTAGGGAGCAGGGTCGTCTTTATCATCACCAAACTTACCTGACACATTTTTAGATCAGGCTCACTTTCCGGCAGCAAAATATCATTGCTGTCAAAAGATGTTCACGGTTTTGGCTCTTCCGGTATGATGTCTTTTTACTTCTCTTTTCTCTTTTTTGTTGTTGTCGAGCAACAGACCTCAATCATCATTTTCCTGACCGACCTCTGATCCTGAAAAAATGGCCGTTCCTTCAGAGGAACCTAAAAATATTTACATTTAAAGAAACGCAAATATAGAAAGTGCTGTGCCATTGCAGACAGAATATAATACGCTATATTACGCAACATTTTCACTTTAAATTATATGCCTTGCTGTTTGTCGCTTTTATTAAAATATGGTTATTCTTAATAACAAATTCACAGTCCTTCGTAAATATGCAACCGGGGGGACATTGAAAATGATGAATAAAAACGCAAAAATGTGATGTAATTCAAATAGTTTTTAAAAGCAGAGTTTAAAAAGTAAAAATACAAACACGAGTCTTTATAATATATATAATTAATGAAATGCATATATAACATTAATATTATACATTATCATAATTAAGAAATAAATAAATAAAAAAGGGTGCAGATATGACGACCTAAAAATTACCCCTTCCCCCCTTTTAGATAGGAAAATCTATTAATATAAAAACAGCCCTAACGTTACTGTAATATTTTTAACCTGTTCCGATTCGTTTTAGCCTGTTTTGGTGCTTTTGGATATTTTTAGTTACTTTTGGTTAGTCGTTCAATCATTTTTCGGTTAGTTTCAGTTACTTCCAATTTATTTTAGTCCCTGAACCGACTCCTATTATACGTTATAATCAAATTTAATCTGTTTGGTTAGTTTTGGTTGGTCTCCAAAATTCGGTTCGTTTTGGTTAGCTTTAACTTACTTTAATTTTTGCAACCGGACGTTTTAGCCCATTTTGATGCTTTTAGTTACTTGTGATTAGTTTTGGTTAGTCATATTCAACCAGCTTTCGAATAGTGTTAGTTATTTTTAATTTATTTTAGTCATTTGAACCGGTTCCGATACGTTATTGCCAATTTTAATGTTTTTGCTTATTTTTAGTTTGTCGCCAAAATTCTGTTAATTTAAAATCGTTTAAACTTACCTTAATATTTTTAATTTGTTCCGATGTGTTTTAGCCCTTTTTGGTGCTTCCCGTTATAGACGGAGAGCTGGCGGCCGCGGAGGTACTACGATCGTACCTCCGGCTGGAATTTTGAGATGTGGTTGGGGGGACCATCAGGAAGTGCCATCTGCACGGATTTTGCTCAAAATCCCTGCAAAGGACACGTCAGACGACTCAAAAGTGAAAAAAAAATTGCTCAAAAAATATTCATACCTCCGGCTGAAAATTTGTACGTTACCTGTTGGAATGTCACTAATGACGTATGCAAATCGTCAGACGCCTAGGTCGCTGCTAAAGAGGTGTCAGACGCGATCAAATTTGCAAATTTTTTTTTTAAATTTTTTTTTCTTACCTCCGTCTGACGTTTCAACATATTGCAACAGAGACCATTCTAAGCACAAATTAAAATCGTCAGACGAAAATACCGCTGCGAAGTCCCCCTACAACGTTCAGCAAGCTCGGCCCGCCTGAGACCTATAATTTTTTTTTCCAAAATTTATTTTCGTTATCTCCGTCTGACGTTTTTACATATTACCGAAGAGACAATATTAAGTACATATTTAAATCGTCGAACGAAAGTACCGCTGCAAATTCCCCCTGAAATTTGGCAAAATTCCAGCCTAGATGGCTGAATACTCTGTTACAATGTTTTTTTTTAAATTTATTAAAACTTTTGTTGGGTTAATATATGTTAGAAAAGAAAGTCAATTTATATATATTGAAAATTTCACATTTGAAATCTTCAAACATGGAAATTTCTTTTGAAAATTTCAAACGGTACATTCCTACTTGTAATTCATAATGGCGATTGCAGTCTCTGTGATATTGAAATTAATAGCTATTGTAACCTGTATCTTTTAAAATTTGTAGCAGCCTCTCGTCGTTTAATGTATAGACTCTAGATAAAACTATACTTTCTATTGTCTTTCGAGCATAGGTACGTAATCCCACACAACGACTCTTGACTGTTTTCCTTACTTATCCACAGTAAATACAACCTGAATAGATTTTTACTTTACTTGGTTCATTTGTTTTTTCCTGGTGCTTCAACAGTTCAACTTCATTAATATATGCATATTTCAAACATTCTCATTCGTCAACTGTTGTTGCGTGGATGTTGATGCATCAGCATTAACCTGAACATTTAGTTATTTTTCCTTATCACTAGTTTCCATAACGACTGCAGCAAAAGCTGCTGAAGTTAATGTGGATGGCTCGTTTGAGGACATTTCAGTTCTCGCCAATTCCATGTATTCATTGATATATTTTTTCGGCAAAGACGTAAACTAAAACGGAGTTTTATCCACAATACCAAAACAGAATTATTGCACTCGACGCGCGTTTCGCTAACTATGTTAGCATCATCAGGAGATGATTAAAACTAAATATAAAACTCTACCTAACTCGCTTTTATACTAAATGTTTGCTTAATCAAACGGAACCAAAGGAACCAGTCATGGAAACCCACTAGTCACGCTCGATCAACCAATGCAATGGACTATACGGAATAGACCCTCTATCTCTATTTAAACTATTCTTACATTTACTAATTTCCATACTTTTATATGCGTCTAATAATCTCCTATCAGTTATATTATGAATTAATTTAAAATTTTTAATTGTTATTCTATGATTATTATCAAAAGCATGCTCGCCAACACTTGATTTTTCTGTTCTACCATACTTTAAATGAGCTATGTGTTCCTTGAATCTCGTTTGTATAGATCTTCTAGTTTGCCCTACATATTTTCTAATATTTTCTATATATCTTCTAATATTTCAATTTTGTCCTTTGGACCACCTAATAATTTCTTAATGTTGAACTGAGTTTGGTATACGAATTTTAAACCTACTTCCTTAAAGACTTTTTGGAGTCCTCTAGTATACTGAAGATTATATGGGGTATCGAGACATATTTTGTATTTTCATCCTGATTGACGAACGAAGTGGAATCACGAATGGTCTTTCTAAACAAATGCCTATTAATTAGTCTATTTATTAAGTTAGTATTGAAACCATTAACTTTCGCTATATTCTTAATTGTCTTCTCTTTATTATTAAATCTTTCTCTGCTGAGAGGAAAGTTAACCATAAGGTGTACCAAAAAAATTAAAGCTCGCCATTTTGTGTTGGTCGCAGTGGAAGGAGTCATTAGGAATATATTGGGTAGTGGCAGTACTTTTTCTATAAATATCAAATTCTAGTGTGTTATTGTCGTTGCTAATCACTAAAGTATCCAAAAATGGAAGTTTGCCATTGTTCTCGACTTCATAAGTAAATTTAATAGTGGGGAAACGGTTGTTTAATTTGGTTACAAAATCTTCGATATTAGCGGTTTTTGTGTCGAAAATCGCGAAAATGTCATCCACATATATGTACCATACCCTTGGAAAATATTCGAACTCCTGACTGATTTCATTTTCAAATTTACTCATGAAAAGGTTAGCTAAGAACGGCGATAAAGAGTTGCCCATTGCCGTGCCTTCAAGTTGTTGGTAATAGTTATTTTTACATTGTGAAAATAATTTTAATCCATACAAAGCTTGGTTAAAGTTAAATATTCTTGTTTGATTTCGTTATCAAAACTGTTCATCTCAAGTAATTCACCAACCAAGGTATTGCAAGGTCTGTGGGATTGGAAAACTAGGGAACAATGAGCAAGCATCAAACGAGATTAAAATTTCACCTTCCTTAAGGTTCGTACCTTTAATTTTGTTTATGAAATCTAAGAAATTTAGTACTCCTGAATTCTGTACTTTTATAGGTAAATTTTCAAACTGATTTGCTAGCCACTTGAAAATATTATAAGTTGACGATCCTAATGCCGAGACTATGAGACGCATTGCCTTCCGAGGTTTATGAATCTTGGGGAGACAATATAGTTTCGGCATAGTAGGATTGCTCACAGATAATTTGTATTTAATTTGATCAGAAATAAGGTTGCTACATTTCTTCAAAGTGTTTTTACCTTGTGTTACCATCTTAGATAACGAATTCCTTGAGATTTTGTTATAGGGCCCGGATTCTATTAAATTATCAACTCGTTGAAAATATTCGCTTTTGCCTAATATAACAACCTTATTACCTTTGTCAGCTTTTAGATAGAAAACATCTTTCTCCTTTAATCTCTTGATTGTATTTTTTCCTTTTCCAGGACGAGAGTTAAGATTATTATTAATTACAAAAATAAAATATCCTCACTATATTTTAACTTAAATGTTTTACGAACTTGAAGAACTTCATGGTACTTCTTTTGTTTATCCGCATTTAGTAACGGTATTAACTCAGTTACATCACTAACTTCGCAAATCACACACTTCCTATGATTTCCGCAGATCTGTTCTCTATTCCCAACAATGCTACGGAAGACATTTGCGCGCATAGCCAATTCAGCATTTTTTTAAATAATCGATAATATCAAGAGCATCGGGGGTTAGTGAGCTGGAATTTCGCGATATTTCAGGGGGATTTTGCTGTGGTATTTTCGTCTGACGATTTAAATACGTAATTAAAATTGTCTTTACGATAATATGGAAAAACGTCAGACGGAGGTAACGATAATAAATTACCGAAAAAAAAATAATACGTCTCATACGGCTCGAGCTTTGTGAACGTTGTAGAGTGACTTCGCAGCGGTATTTTCGTCTGACGATTTTAATTTGTACTTAGAGTGGTCTCTGTTTCAATATGTTGAAACGTCAGACGGAGGTAAGAAAAAAATAAAAAAAAAATCACAAATTTGAGGGCGTCTGACACCCCTTTAGCAGCGACCTAGGCGTCTGACGATTTACATACGTCATCAGTGACCTTCCAACAGGTAACGTGCAAATTTTCAGCCGGAGGTATGAATATTTTTTGAGCAATTTTTTTTTCATTTTTGAGTCGTCTGACGTGTCTTTTGCAGGGGTTTTGAGCAAAATCCTTGCAGATGGCAATTCCTGATGGTTCATCCGACTACTTCTCTGAATCCCAGCCGGAGGTGCTATCGTAGTACCTCCGCGGCCGCCAGCTCTTAGTCTATTACCAGTTCCGATACGTTATAACCAATTTTAGCGTTTTTGTTTAGTCACCAAAATTCGGTTAATTTGGGTTAGTTTTAACTTACTTCAATATTTTTAATCTATATCGATACGTTTTAGCCCGTTTTGGTGCTTTTAATTACTTTTGGTTAGTCATTCAATCAACATACGGCTACTTTCAGTCAGTTCCAATTTATTTTAGTCAATTCAATGAATGGGTTCCGATACGTTATATCCAATTTAAATGTTTTTTGTTAATTTTAGTTAGTCGCCAAAATACGGTTAATTTAGGTTACTTACTTATGTTAATACCTTTAATCAGTTTCGATACGTTTTCGGCCTTTTAGGTGTTTATCATTACTTTTGATCAGTTCTGGTTAGTCATTCAAACAGATTTCGGTTAGTTATAGTTAGTTTTAATTTATTTCAGTCATTTTAACCGGATTTTTAATCTATTCCGATACGTTTTAGCCCGTTTGATGCTTTTAGTTACTATTGGTTAGTTTTGGTTAGTCGTTCAAT
>MU182351.1:204953-223740 GCA_016904865.1 Pissodes strobi
TTTGATGCTTTTAGTTACTATTGGTTAGTTTTGGTTAGTCGTTCAATCAACTTTCGGTAAAGTTCAGTTAGTTCCAATTTATATTAGTCATTTCAACCGGTTCCGATACGTTATAAGCATTTTTAATGTTTTAACTTACTTCAATATTTTTAATCTATTTCGATACGTTTTAGCCCGTTTTGATGCTTTTAGTTACTATTGGTGAGTTTTGTTTAGTCGTTCAATCGGTATCAGTTAGTTCCAATTTATTTTGATCATTTGAACCGGTTCCGATACGTTATAAGCATTTTTAATGTTTTTGGTTAGTTTTGGTTAGTCACCAAAATTCGGTTAATTTGGGTTAGTTTTAACACCTTAACATCTGTAATCTGTTCTGATACGTTTTAGCCCATTTTGGTGTTTTTAGTTACTTTTGGTTAGTCATTCAATCAACTTTCGGTTACTTTCAGTTAGTTCCAAATTATTTTAGTCACTTGAACCGGCTCCAATACATTATAATCAAATTTAATGTTTGTGATTTGTTTTCGTTAGTCGCCAAAATTTGGTTCGTTTAGGTTAGTTTTAATTTACTTTAATTTTTGTAACCTGTTTGGCGCTTATGGTTAGTTTTGGTTAGTGGTTCAATCAACTTTCGGCTATTTTCAGTTAGTTCCAATTTATTTTAGCTATTTGAACCGATGTTTTCGGTTAGTTTCGGTTAGTCGCCAAAATTCGATTCGTTTTGATTAGTTTTAACTTACTATAATTTTTGTAACCTGTTCCGATACGTTTTAGACCGTTTTGGTGCTTTTGGTTAGTTGTGGTTAGTCGTTCAATAAACTTTCGGTTAGTTTCAGTTAGTTCCAGTGTATTTTAGTCATTTGAACCGATTCCGATACGTTATAACCAAATTTAAGCTTAAATAAACAAACTAACACGATATCTCACGCGTATGACGTCTTGAATGTGGCAAATGTAGCATGCACTTTTTCACGATTTGAGACAATATACTCGGAAAACAGAAACATTTTCAATGTTAAAAAAACAATTAAACTCATATTCCTACCTTATTTGGTTTTAAACATGCTGCAAAGTCAAATAATCAATAGCTATCGTTTACAAAAGCTTCAATTTTAGATTTATATGAAGGAACGTTTTCTCGTAGTTGATATAGCTTAAGAAGATATTTTCGTTTCTTCTGGTACTCTTTAATTAGCGCCATAATTATTATTTGACGACTTACTGTTGGTACTGATGCAGATTTTCAAATCTCTTCTATTTTTTGAGCAACAATATCTGAAGCCTGGGACACAAGTAAATTGCGATCAACCCGATCTTATTCTAAGTTATGCCGAACCCATAAAAATACTTTATTACATCTGTAACACTAGGTAAATCAGAAAAAAAAACTAAGTCTTTTGGTGTTCCAAAAATCGGATATTCTATTGCACTTCTTGTTTTTTAGAAATTTTAATTATTTATCGTAAGTAAAAATACAAAAGAAAGACACTACATGTGTGCGGGCGTAATAGCGACTGACTAAATATCGATAGCAATCGGTAATCTCATATTAGATTAGCGTCTTCAGATAGCGGTCTGTTTTCATCTTCTCATCCCGATTGCACACTACCCGACGCGACGCCAAGTTGGCCAAATCGGCAGAATTACCCATGTCTTTATGGTCCAGTGAATTGCTTTCAACGGTCTGGTAGTGCAGTGGTCAGACAATGTGCTAACGATACGGCACCGCGGGTTCGATTCCCGTCAGTGGCAAGACACGTTTTTTATTATTTTTTAAGGTTATGTTTGTTTTTTTTTTAAATTTGGGTTAGGTTGGATTAGTTTTGTTTGGTTGGGTCATGCGTGAAGTTAACAGTACTCTTTTAAATTCTCGCCCTCCCGTGAAACAGCCCGTTTTAGAAAACACTCTAAAAAGTTTCATAATAAATTTCAGCCCTTGCCACATCAAAATTACAACAATAATAACTAGAAAATTTAATTAACACTAATTATTGACGACATTCGGTCTATGGAGTGGGGCGGGGCTCGTAACAAAGAACAAGTAATTTACAGGCAAGTGACCTCCAATGCCACGTGCCAAATAATGTTTGCTATTATTTTTTTTAACAAAAAGTTGACTGTGCAAAAGATTTATCACATTAATGGAAATACTTTTTTATAATAAATAAAAATTATTATATTAATAATTCCACCGCCACCACCTCAAGGGCTATAGTCTAGGAAATAGGAAAAAGTTGTTGTGCTAAAAAAAAAATTTTTTTTGGGTAATTAGTTATTTTTGCCATACACAACTTCCTATTTATCAGTCGTGCCAATGTTCAGAATAGAAACCGCTCCACCTACTGTGGATATGCACCCCCAAACCAGAACACATCCTATCTCAACGTAGAACAAAATATTTTCATCGTTCAATACTGTGTTCTTCTTTCTTCAAACTTTAGTTCTGCTATCAGACCCTAAAAGATTGATCTTAGATAGAATTCAGGAGGCTTTGAAATACATTTCCTGGCAAACTCTCACCATTTTTCATAGATTAGTTTCTGAAATAAAAGGCTTCTTTCTCACTCACATCTATTATCATCTGCCTTATGTAACCTATTTCTCATGATTTGTGGACAAACTAGTTTCGAAAACTATTACCTATTTTATTTTGCAAATTTTAGTGCGCTTTTTTGAGTCCTTAATTATTTCTCTAACGATACTGGCCTTTTCCTCTGAAGTTCATTTTTACGGTCGGATCATAAACGAACCAGTTGATTTGTCTTGGTTTACAATGCGCTGAACAGTAAATTTTTAAATGATTTTCCATCTTTCCATAAATCAATTCCTTATTGAATGGTGACTTTTTTGACTTAGTTTTTGTTAAATTTTAAAGTTATATTGTAACATTTCATTGCAATTTTGGGGGGAACATTATATTTTTTTGTGCTGGTTAGGTCTGGAATATCAATATAAATTTCATTTTCACTATTTCCAGTTAGCGGGCTAAAACTAATAAAGAAGATCTGTCAAAAACTTGTAGTGTATGGAGACTATTTGGACTGATTATATAGTCCTAATGGCTTTGACCAAGATCATAAACAAAAAGAACTTTATCAAAATCAGGAAAATCACGATAAGTACCAAACATAGGATTGGACTTATATTTAGGTGTCTTTATTTGAAAATTAACTACCTTATGATCTGATTTGTTGATGTTGTCTAGAAAGTCATGGCCAGGAGTTCTAGGTTATAAGTCCGGAGAGCAATTTCCGGATTTCATGATTTTTTGACACAAAAAGTATATTAAATCGGTAAAAACGAATTTTTGCGTGCTACGATGACGACGCGACGGCACACTAAATATTTAAATGTTCCAAAGCTGATGGGACGTTAAAATTACTCCTATTGGGCTTTCGCAGTGGAAAACGTATTTATCCTAAAGAGATTATGAAAATGCTCTTAAGGGGCCTGATGCAGTATAAAAAAGAACACTAATTCTAAAGTTTGAGCTTGATACTTTGTAACAGTCCGATTTTGCCAGTGTCAAATATTTTTGAATTTCATTTATACGCCGCATTTAGGAAACAAAGATGTTGTATTTTGCACTCATCGGTTTATTAATTCTAAATTTATTATTTCGATTTGCTGACAATACGCTTGAAATTGCCGCCTTTCTTAATATAAATTAACTCTATTCTAAGTATGGGTCAACGATATATTTGTATTCGCATTTATAGCACGTTGTGACTATATTTATTTTAGTTGATAAGCGAAGCATATTGTTATTAGGATAGCTTGGCTTGATTTATATTACATTAGTGTAGAACGGCCAGCGAACCGATTTATATTTTTAAGAATTCTGTTAATAAAACCCGCCTGTACGCTGCATTAATCTCGTCGATTCATATTTTATTGTCGGTTTGAATATTTCATAACTTTTTGGGAATCCCTTGGTTGCCGGATTCCAATCACCGGCCGATCATTTCTGAGATCGTTTTGGGACCTCTGCTTTTAAATATATTTATCTCTTTACACGGCAGGCTGCAATTTTTGTAATCTTCGGTTGTTCGTTCCGAATAATAGGAATGGGCTATCCTCCCGTGAGTGTCGCTCTCGATTTAGATTTTTAAAGGTTTATCATTTTCGTAGGAGTATTACCTAGCATTTCTTGAAAAATGTAATTTTAGCTTATTAAATGCGGCTTCCGCCGTCGTTTACCATCATAATGAACGAGAACTAAGTCGTTAATTATCTTAGAATTATTCCTTGTATCGAAATCACTTGACATGTTGCAGCCCATTACTAGTTCTTGACGGAAACCAATCAAGAGTTCTTCTAAGATTACCTTTCAAGGCGAGAAGAAGGTTTGCTAGTACAATCATATAAAGACTCGACATTTAGTATTGTGATTTAATACCACCCTCTTCTTTGGGGATATATTGTATCTCTTGGTATGTTGACACGACCGATTTTTCGGGATCTAAATACTGTACTAGGTAAGCATTTTCTCTGGAATTATTTTTCTTTTTTCCCATTGCCTGTGAAGCACGCGGACGACGCCATGACGCTAATGGTTTTTTTCCCTTATTTCTAGGGGCTTTCCACGTTCGCCATATAAGACCGAGACCGTTGAATCTCCCATAGCCCTAACACACTAACGAGGTAATTATTGCTACAGTTTTTTTGCCTAAATTAATGATTTATTTTATCAAATCCGAATTTTTATTTTAATGTAACTTTAATTTTGATCGTATGGGGAAGTTTATATTTTCTTTTAGGGGTGATTCATACCTATCTTTTTTTATATTCAAGTTGTATGTACCTTAGTATCTCTTTTATTTGCTGATGGTCATTGCAAGTCCGTGTTTTTTTCTGGGGGAATTTGTTTTATAAAGAAAATACATTTATGCAACGGCTATGGTTTTTTTTTATTAAAGTAAGGGAGCTTTGTCTAATGCGCACTGGGTTATTTCAGGTTTTCACCAGCAGGCTACCACCTTTTACTACCAGGCTATCACCTTTACTACCATGCTACCACTTTTGCTAGCAGGCTACAAGTTTTACTTGCGGGCCACAACTTCATAATTAGTGGGCCATAGTTCAATAATTAGTGGGCCACAGTTCAATTATCAGCCAATCTTGACACCGATCTATCGAGTTCTCGGCTAGTTTCTCCCTCGGGGTCATCGAATAGCAGTACTTGAGGTTTTTTTCACTAAAAAAATACCCCCCAGAGGTCGACGACCGGATTTGGGTATCTTACAGCTTTATCTTTCATGAATTCGTTTGTTTATCAGTTTAATATAATCGCTCTTAATTTTCCTTCTTTAAATATAAATCAAACATTGACCGTCAAGCTCTGAGATAGCTCATTAATTTTATTTTCATTTATTCACTGGTTTATCGGACCGGTTAATCTAATTGCTCTGAATTTTCTCTCTTTTTAATATAAGTCTAGCATTGACAGGTTTTAAAACAGTTTCCATAATTGTATTCTTTTCATTTCTTTATCGAGTAATATAACCGCTTCGAATTATCTTTTTTTATAATATAAATCAAGCATTGACGGCCAAGCTTTCAATAAGTTTTATTCTAATTTTATTCCTTTTATTAATTTATCGAGTCATTTTATTTAATTATTGTGGCCGTTCATTGCTACATTTAAAATTGGCGCAGCTATTAGCGCACGCATACATAGATGTAATTAGCTTAGTTAACATCAAAGTGATCACTTCGGTTTGAAGTGTTTAGTGCATTAGGTGTAAGGCATACAGTACCGAGTATAAATAAACAACAGAATTGGTCTCCGTAGAATCTCCATATTTTACTCTGTTTATTTTATCAATTACTTTAATAGTCATTTGACATTCCTTTGTCTTTAACCTTGCAAATTTTATTGTGAGATTGTTGCTGTGTTTAAAAAAAAGAACTTAGTAGCAAATATATTGTTCCTTAAATTTTAGATTGTGTTTTCTTGTTTTCTTGTTTAGTTGAGGTTAAGTGCCTTTTTGATTTAATAAGCGGGCCTAGTCACCCTGCACAACACTCGTGGAGCTTTTTCAGTTTAGTTGGACAGAACTGGTGGCGCTCTAACGACCCCACTACCGGGGCCGGGCATTTGCAATACAACTCTCTGGGGCTAGGTTTCCTTTTAATTAAAAATCTTTACTTTTAACTTCAAGAAGCAAAAAAAACGTGTTGCAACTTGATCTTTAAAGAAAATTATTATGCTAAACGTGTTTTAAAAACAATGAGAAAACATTCAACAAATTGTAGCATATAAGAACGCGGGAGCCGGGTAAATGACAGTTTGGTCCAGTTCGTAGCACTCCAGAGGCAAACACGTACTGGCATCAAGTTCACACCTCCTTAAATTACGTTAGTGAAAAGTAAACAGAGTCAGTTAAATTAAAGTGAAACCAAATTAAGCATACCAATATAAAGTGAACAAATTAGATCTCTATTCAACACAAATTAGAGGTACTTTCAAGAGAACCCCAAATTGCCTCACGGAAACCAAATAGGTCGCGTCTAATCAGTCTTCAACGAATAGACATGCATTTTACACCCTTTTGATATATTTTGCGAAACCTGATCATCAATAGAATTACGCTTGCTTCACATAATTAATTTGTACTAAACTTTATCATCAATAATTGTACATATGTTTCGAAACTAGCAAGGTATCATTTTTATCACTAGCTGAGCTACGCAACCTGAAAGAGCACAGAGAACCACCCCAAGCCAATATTTTCTCTGACACGTGGTGGAGGTGCCTATATTCTCTGTGAGAATAGTCTGACAAAGAAGTCTGGTATAAACAACAAAGACTTTATAAATATTAAGGGTTTACATGTAAAATCAGTTTGCTTCATAAATTGATTTCGCTGGGATTTGTTAATTTGTGGATCGATGGTAAATTATGTAAACCAAGTGTTAGATACCCTTCAGATGATCAAAAGGTGTGAATTAAAATTTGTCAGGGGTTAATTAGAAGTTTTATGTTTGCTGGTCTAATCGATACACATTTGAATCCATAGTTATCACCAGCTTAATACGATCCTTTACAGCCCTACGCTACTATGCTATATTAACAGCTTCTTATTGGTGGGTTGACCTCACTTTTGAGTACTGTTAACTCTTCACGCATGGCCCTCCGCTCGCTTCGCTCGCTCCCAGGCATAACCAGAAAAAAACTAACTGAAACTAACCCAAATTTACAAAAAGAAACAAACATAACTTTAAAAAAATAAAGAAAAAATGTCTTACCGCCGACGGGAATTGAACGCAGTACGTTTAAATTCTACACGCAGAATCTCGCCACTAGACTAATAGACCTGGTGGAACAAACTAACTGGACCGTAGATAAACTGAAAGTAACGTTAATCCACCAATCAGAAGCGGATAAAATAGCATAGTGGCGTATGACTGTAAATGATCTTAAAATACTTATCATCATTAAATACTCAAGAATTGACATTACGGTAAATTACATTAAGTCTGGGGTACTAGATTTGTACCTAGGTGGCGCTGAAGTTCAAACAAGGAGCGCATTCGTAAATAAAGTTATTGATTTTAGCAAATGAAAAAGAAGTGCGACTTTAGGAAAATATGCAAATAAAGATAAAAATGACACTCTTGTTTCGGTTCGGTTCGAAGCAAGACCTGTTTAGGATTTCGCAGGCCAATAGAGATCTGCAAGCTTTTACTTTCGATTTTTCGGACATTGTAGCGCATATTTTTGCAAGCTATACTAGTTGCTGCTTTTGTTCTCCTGATCAAAAGCAACAATCTAGGGTCGTAGTACCACTATTTTACCAGTATATCCGGGGCGGATCCCGGATTCCACCCTGAACCGATGTCGTACAAATCGGACGACAACGTTTCCCTCATCTCGGTAGAGTCAGACTCGGAAAAACCTCAAAGTTATACCAGGATAAACCTATATCTAGGTAAGATCAAAAAACACCCGAAATGTACCAAGTGCCTCGAATTAATACCGCTCCTGACGAGCTCGAGTAGAGGATCGAATCTTGATATTAAAACGGCAATAGATACGACTAAGACCCATCTAACGCGGGACCACAAAGCGGTCTTCAAAAGGCCTGCAACTGTGCAGCCCCGTATAGACTGTGGCACAAAAAAGATAGCAGATACTGTGAAATCCACAGGAGGTACCCAAACGTCCCCTAACTATACAAAGAAGCAAAAGTTAGGGAACCAAAAACTAGCAGAATCACAAAAAGATGAGCAGCAAAAAACTATCGAACAAGAAACGCTGCAAAAAACCGAGGCATCGCTTCAGCCTAGAGGCATGGAGATGCCCTTGGATGAAAACCAGTATGCAGTGTAAGAGGTGCCAGGGGCATGGCCACTCGATGACATACTGCCAGCGAAGGTAGGCATGCTCCAAGTGTGCAGGAGCACATCAAATTACAGAGTGCCAAAGTGATACCGTCAAAGGCGCAAACTGTGGCGACAACCATAGGTCAATTAGCGATGTCTGCCCGGTCTACATCTTTAAAATGCAGCAGGCACAGCAAACACAACCAACCAACGCCCCCAAGAAGAAAGAGTATAAGCAAGCACCACCCCCAGCCAACCCTGCGTGGCAAGCAGGGAAGAACACCAACCCCAGAGAGTCAGCGCGAGAATACGACCAACAATTCCCGCAATTACGCAGTCGAGAGCAACCGCAAAACGCGCAAAATACGCAGGTTAGTCACAGTATCATTGGTTCAAATGTAAATAATGTAAATAATAAAATATCTAACCCTCAGCAACCCCCTAAACCGCAACCATTAGATTCAAATAATCTCATGAACAATATTAATAATCTGCAATTAGCGGTAAACAATGTTAATAGTCTGGTAAAATTTACCGAACTAACTCGAGCCGTATATGACTATGCAAACTTATTAGCAGCATGTCATGCAAACAAATTCGAGATATTGCAGGTCTCGATGCGTTTCTTCTCGGAAGAGCTCGACACATATAATATATAATTGTTAAGATGCCTATTAACATTCTTTGTTGGAATTGTAATGGCATCCGCTCAAAACTCGCTGAATTTAAAAGTTTCATTTATGATAATCCCAACTTTCATGTAATATTTTTGTTAGAAACAAAAATAAACGCACAATTCACGTTAAAATTCTACGATCGTCATGTACTGAGATTTGACAGGCCAGCTCGACTCGGAGGAGACGTGGCCTGTCTGATTAGTAGGTCGGTCCGTTATAAGCAGGTCCTTGGCCTGCGGACCGTCATTGAACACGTAGCTCTCGAGCTTGACGGCGGCCTGCGGTTAGTCGGCGCTTACTCTCCCCCAGGTCTCCGCCTCCAGGATGAAGATGTTCTTGCTTTACTACCTGCTGGCAAGAAGACGCTCCTGTTGGGAGATATCAACGCAACACACGCTAACTGGCGTGGTACTTCCAACAGGAGCGGACGCTTGCTTTACAGCTTAGTGGAACAAAACATTGATTTAACGTACCACCAAACTCCCAATCCTACACACGTCCATGATGATTTTTCCAATCCGTCGTTCCTGGATATAGCCATTACTCGAGGAATGATTGGCGCATCTGCGCTTATTGAGCTGAATGAGTTAAACTCGGACCACCTCCCAATCAAGATTAGTCTACACACTAGACTGCACGTAGAACAGGAAACTATCCTCTCTTTTCGTAATCTTGATTTGAAGGAGTACCGAGCTAGACTCAGCCAGGCAACAATCATTTCGAGACAAATTGACTATATCCCAGAACTTGAGAGCGAGGTGCATGCTCTTGTCACAAATATCCAGCGCGTCAGAGACGCAATATGCCCCACTGTCAGCAAGCGTCCGTTTGTTGACACACTCCCAGACCACATCCTAGACCTAATCACCCTCCGAAATCGTATCCGGCGTAGGTGGCAACACTTTAGGGTAGCCAACGACCGGCTCCTTGTCAACGAGCTGACGGAAGCGATTAAAGTACAGATCACTACACACAGGAATGGCCAGTGGATGGCTTATGCCAATTCCATAAGCAGAGAAGATGGCTCGCGGTGGAAGCTCGCTAGGCGAGTCCGCGGAGGCACTGCAGAATTTCCTGAAATTCGACATCAAGACGATGTCATTACTGATCACAGCGGGAAAGCAGAGGCCTTCGCGGATTACCTAGAGAGCGTCTTGAGCGAGACACCAAACTCCACGCCTTTCCATGAGCATGTAGACGATATTGTGGGACGCTTCAAAGCCACAAAGTACCCAATCGCCCCTGAAGCTGTTAATAAACTCCTTGTCTCACCCCGTGATATCAAGAGAGTACTTGCTAGCCCACCCGGAAACAAAGCCCCCGGTCCCGACGGCATTCCGTATATTCTCTTAAAGAATATGCCGAATAAAGCCGTCATCCACTTAATGCACATCATGAATGCAATTTTACGCTTACAACACTTTCCGCTTTCCTGGAAGAAAGCGGTAATAATTCTGTTTCTGAAACAGGGCAAGGATGCGAGGCTAACATCCTCATATCGCCCGATCCCTCTCCTGGACACGCTAGGGAAAGTAACCGAAAAGCTCATAATGTCGAGAATGAACAGCGTCGTCGAAGATCTGCCCCCGGAGCAGTTCGGCTTTCGCTGCGGACATAGCACAACTATGCTCGCAGCGAAAATCGCGCAAGACTCGCTCGAAGGCTTTAATGAAAAGCAAAGCAAAGCGACGGCATTGTTACTTCTCGACATTGAGAAAGCATTCGATAAGGTATGGCATAATGGGCTTATCTACAAGCTTTTTGCTTCTTACAGCATGCCACTACATTTAGTATCCCTCATTGTGTCGTACCTTGCGGATCGCTCCTTTTCGGTTCGTATCCACAGCGATATATCAACGCCAAGACGCATCACGTCTGGTGTCCCTCAAGGAACAGTTTTATCACCGCAATTATTCAGTCACTTTATAGCTGACTTCCCGTCTCATCCCGTAACCTCTTTTGCCCTGTATGACACTGTGATATATTCACAGTTATCGGACATACAGGTAGCAAAAAGAAAACTTGAACTTCACCTCAACCTGCTTCTTCCCTATTATAGGGATTGGAAGATCACCCTAAACGCGACAAAGACTGAACTGGGTATTCTGACACACAAGCGCCATGTAGACATGACGTCTATCACTGTAGGCAACACGGCTGTCAGCCCTGTAGACCCAGTCAAATACCTAGGGATAGTCTTTGACCGCAAACTCCTTTTTGCCAAGCACGTCGCGGCGATCAAGACGAAAGACATAATAGTACGCAAAAGCTTAAATCCGCTTATTAAAGCGCGATCATATTTAAGCCCTACAAACAAACTCACGATATACAAGTCAATAATAAGACCGACACTACTATACGGGGCACCAGTTTGGTGTTCAGTTGCAAAAACCCACATGAGACACATACAGACAATACAAAACAGATACCTGCGGGCTGCTTTTTCATTGACATTGTTGGACCGTGTTCGGGTAACCGAATTGCATCATATGTCCAACACTGAGTTCATTGATTACCATATTAATAGGATTTCTAGTAAATTCTACGAGTATGACATCAGGAAATCAGAAGTGACCGCAAGTATCGCGAACATACGGTATAATCCACTGCTAAGACCTAAACACGGACCGCTATACAGACATACGGACCTATTTTACCAACAACTTAGACCACCATGAACAACCAAACACACACACGCAACGTACAAGACAGAAAAATCTATACGTAAATATTTTTCACATTAAGCCGTGAATTTTTATTGAATTCAACAATATTGACCGGCTTAACGAAGAAATTAGACTCGATCAGCAATGAACGAGATCTGATTGGCCGAGGGGCCTCCCACGAGCCTACTTATACTGACAACTCACACAGATGACACACACAAGACAAACCCGCATCACTACCAACGCAGATACGACACCGCGAGTGCTGTCCTCTCCAAGCAAAATCCACGTGTTCCGGGCGAACAATTATATATTGTATGTAACTTCAGAGCACAAACTTGAGCATATTTGTGTATAAATATGTACAGACATGTACATATTCCCTCAATTGGCATTCAATGTCACCCAATTGTACATAGATGTATATATTGTATATATTTTATGTTACATGTTGTGCCGTTTGTACCGTGTAATGATAATGCAGGTTTTTTGTACAAAATTTTCCTGCAATAACCAAAGCTTGAGACACCAAGCAATTTCATTGTTAGCGGATCAATACAGCCCTTGGGCAAACGCTAACGCAAATAAATTGAAGGGGCAACCCAAATAATTATATGCCAATGTTACTGCTGACTAGCAAGCCATTATAAGGGCCGATACCAGCCCATAAGCCGTACGGTGTTTAGTACGTGTGTGTGTTGCGCAGTAAAGTGCGACAATGAAACACGCGAGACGAGAACACGCAGCGAATACAGACAATGGCTAGCTTATAAGTATATATTATGTCAAATTTGAATAATAAATGATTCTGATTCTGATTCTGATTCTGATTCTGATAAAAATGACATTACCTAATATAAATGTAGGTTATAAACCCACGGCCAAAAAATATGAAAAATAAATATGATTTATCCGATGCACTTAATATACTATTTCTTATTGGTAAATTTGACAAATCTGACTGATATATCGATTCAGGATGAGGTATCTTATGTCTAGAAAAGATTGGCCGAAAAACATGTCCATAAGAAAGTTCAGATAAATAAAATTGCAGTGGCTAATGACAATAAGCTATATAGCACTAGAATGTGCAGTTGATATAGAAATCATGAAAATAAGTTTATATATCAAAGCTAATGACAAATTTGTTATGGGTAAGTAAATGAGATTTACAGCATCAAACATAAGCTCGTCGCAACAGCGAATTTAACGGATAACGTTAATAAATAATTAAGCTTTAAGAAGCCACAGCTAAATTTAGTAGCAAACTTGGCAGTCCCTGGAGAAATTTGGCTTAGGTCAGCTAAATTATAAGGATTTAAATTTAATTAGAATTGGGCAAGTTGATGATCTTAAGTATAGCGAAATTTTGATTGCAAATGTCTTTGATTTGTATGAAGTTTACCCTGAAAACAAGCAACCTAGATTACCTTTTAGTCGTAAAAGAAATAGAGCAAATTCTAGTTCGGGATATGAAGACTTATGTAAACCAATAAAATGATGATTACTTAGGAGTTTGAGGTGCTTTATGATTTTGCAAAATGAATTCATTAGAATAACTATTGCTTAGTTTCTCAGAATAAGGATGAAGCTTTTTAAATATTTGAAGAGTTTAAGAACTATGTAGAAAATCTGAGAGGTTAAACAATGAAAATTTTCCATATTGACCAAGTATTACTGAGCTTGATAGTAATCAATTTACAAATTATTATAAATAATGTGGAATTTTTCATTCGAAAACGAAATGGAAATCATCATTGTTGAGAATGCTCGTTGCTTACTGAATGATATCATATTTAATTTTGGATAGAAGCTGTGACAACTGCAGTATACCTCAGAAACCATTTTTGAGTTTCGGGAATAGAGAAAACGTCTTATGAATTGTGGCACAAATGAAAACCTGATGTAAAGTGAGGATGGAGATTTGGGAATAAGACCATGACTCTGATCTCCAAAATCAAAAATGCGAAAATGGAATAAAAATTCAAAAACGAATTATTTGGATTGCTTCAAAGAGAAAATAAAAGTTTATAGATTCTATGATTCGAAAGTAATAACGAGCAGAGGTATTATTAGGAAATGATATAAGTACCAACATAGACAGATACTAAACGAACCAAAACTATCATTAAATTCAATGAGGACTAAATTCATCAATAAGTCTGCTACTCAGAATTTCATAGATTGTGAATTAGTAGACTCAGATAGTGATAAAGCGCTTATGATCGAGTTGTACGAGTAATGACCACAGACACATAAAAATGTAGAAATTATAAGATCACTGTGCCATGTCATGGGCCAATGCTGATCTATAAAATAAAGCCATGTCTGAATAAATCCAATATTTTGAAGGGAATGATTCCCGATATAAAAAGTGCCTTTCTAAACGGTTTTTTTGAAAGGTATAGTTACATTAAAGAATCAGAAGATTTTATGATTAAAAATCATGAAAATGAAGTATATCAATTAATTCATTTTATGTTCTGAAATCAGCAACGTGGAGAATTCGTGAATGAAATTTTCTCTGAATTGGGTGACAAAAAGTCAAAATATAAGTCTTGTTTGTTTGCTAAAACTGGTAAAAATGTATTAAATATGGACGATGTGTGATCAATTACTAATGGGTTTGGAAAATTTTATTTTTTGTATGTTTTTTAATATAATGTTTATTAATAAAGGTATTTTTGATAAACTGTTTTGTTTATTTTGCTCATTAGAAACTGAAAATAACTTGAAGTAAAACTGGTGGGGATAATAAACATATACTTGCAAAAAGTATTCTTGTAATTCGAGTACTTGTATTCGGAGTACTGTACTCCAAATAGTGTGCAATGAATACAGTATTCGGTACTCTGTACCTGTTTTCCAGTTATGAGATGTATCTGGTATGCGGTAGTATATTTGGAAACATATGATGCCAAGAACATGAGATGAAATAGCGTGCGCCGATTGGAAGTTTCTTACGGGGGATAACGGATGTTTTATATACCATAAACTTTTTCTATCGTTAACTTTACTCTAACAAATATGGTTTGAAAAATTAGGATATGTTGCTAATGCTAGGCAAAACTGAGTAAAGTGACAAATATCTTGAAATACATTTTTTGGTATACCTACAGCCTACAGGATATTTCAAATATAATGTCTCAGTATAAATTTTGTTTCTTTTTTTAATGCGGTACCCTATATTATTATTCTTCTCTATTTATCTGTATCTTAAAAATTATTTTATAGGGAATTAGGTATTCGGACAAACCTTAGGAGACATCCTTTACGCGGGACTTTTTATTGGGAAAAATAAACGTTTAGATATTATTTAGTTAGAAAATAAAAAGCCATATTACCGGTCTGGGAACGAACCAGGGACCTTCCGAGTGTTAGCCACACGTGATAATTACTACACCACGAAACGATATGGAAGAAAACTTATTTTTTTTGTATATATAGAAAAAGAGTAATGAACCTAAATCACATAAACGTCTTAAATAATGAATATTTTCCTTATTAGTAATTATTCGAAAAAAAATCGAATGCCACCAAGAATAACATCAACCTATGGGCACAGCTTATTCACTACCAGCTAGTCAGTTATCTTTGATTTGGGAAAGTCAATAATCAAATTTTGCAAATTTTGGAACTGGTGACTGAATATTGTTTTAAACGTCTGAGCATCTGAATAATACTTTTGACAGTTCGTTTAATTTAAAATAATAATATGCTTTTTATCGTCTAAAATCCGTTTAAAAACCATTTTAAATGGCAAAATTGTATAAAAATCCTTCACGGCCTTCCTGGATTGGCTTGCCTATCAATGCGCACGGGCTATAATATCACAATCGGTTTACAAATTCCGTCCCCACGTTTCCGTCCACCCATTTCCGTCCACATATTTCCCGAGATTTACCCGCATACCGCCGCGTAAGATGTTTACACATCAAATATATAATTCGACCTCCACAAATGGCGACTCAGATCAATTTTCTTCAGATTCTTGAGATTGATGCTCTTCGGATTTTATTGAGAAACCACCTGAAAGCGAACAAAATATAATATTTTTGTTTAGTTTCGGTTAAAAACAGTAGGTAATGGAAAGGTTGATTTTTAAATTGCTGACGTTAAATCAGACCAATCTTTTAAACGGACGTTTTTGAGACAGTTTCCAAGCGGTCTCGATAGTTATAGTTTAGTAGTAGATGACAATGTATGTACAAAATTAAATACTTTCAAAAATAACACCATTATTTGAAAAGAGGAAAATATGTTCTTGTTCGGTACAGCTATTATCTAAAGTCTTTTTACGATATTTTTTAGTTTTTGAAACCTGACAGAAAGAAGTTGTTGGGTTAAAATGCCGTAAATAGGTTTAATTAATAATTTTGTTGTCTTTTTAATTGTGGTAAAACACCCATTGCACGTGGGTGCTGGAAAAACTTGGAATTTAGATCTAGTTATTAGTTTTAAGCCTAATCTTAAGGATTTAATTCCATTTTTCTTTAAGCTACAGTTTAGTAAAATGACACGGCTTGTACGGATTACCACAATTACAAAAAATTATATAAAAAGTGCTTATCATGAATATTAAAGATAATTATACCGTAAAGTGGAGAAGAAATAAAATGGCTGAAATTATACATTTTAAAGTGACAGCGGACAAAAAGCTGATTACCATAATTAGATGTTCTCTGTAGGTATAGGCCTTTATCTCATAAGGCTGCGTTTTAACCTTTATATTAAAGTTGGCAGAGTTAATCGCATTTAAAAATAATCTTATTTTTTGGCATGGGTCTTACAAACGCTGCTTATTAAAAATATATCATTGCAGTATGTTTCTGTTTCAACAAATTAGGGACCTTCCGTATTTTTCTGTGTGGGCCCAACTTTCAATACGTTATATCTAAATACACAAATCCTACAAACTTACTTGCTTCGAAATATTTACATACACTGATAAAAACGTTTGTTTGCATTAAAAAAATTGGTTGTAAGTATTTTAATTTTATTTATCGGTGATTCATACAATTTATTTACTATAAGTATACAGTTTTTTCACAAAAATCAGTTATTTATTTAGATTAAAACCTTAATATAACTAGGCAAATAAATGCTTTATTTGTCGCAACAATGCATTTGTTTCTTTTCACATTAACAGTATACGTATCATGAACAAATATTTATTAATTCTAAGCACATATTCTGGTTCTTTTTATGTTGAGTTTACTTACCTTAAATAATCATATATTGATCTAAATACTTAGTTTGTTTCTATTTTGAAACAAGATTTATTTAGCAATCGAACATGCTATTTTGTCTTAAACAACAATATTTCTTTTCTCATTCATTCATTCCATAAATAATATTTATTAAATCTAAACACATACTCTGGTTCCATTTATGTTGGATTTACTTACCTTAAATAATAATTTATTATTAATACTTAGCTTGTCTTTTGGGACAAGATTTATTCAGCAATTGAACATACTGTTTTGTATTAAACACCAATATTTCATAACAAATAAACTTAAAAAAAATGTGTTTAGTATAAACGCAATAAATATATCCATAAAGGGCGCACCATAAAAGAAACTTTTTTACTTTCCAATAAAATAAAAATTTGACTGCGACATCAATATGTGCATGCCAAATTTTCAAGTTTAAATTTTTTTAAAAATGAAATAAGTATAAAATTTTGTGTTAATTTAGCGTTTAAAAATCATAGTTATATAGTCGTGGAATAGTCATGTGTGTTCCCTATTCCTGTAGGTCTATACAAAAATATAAAGCCAACTATTTCTCGCTTGTAGATTTGTATATAGCTTGTACACAATCAAACCCACCCTGCACAAGGTATGTCTGAAAAAGTAATGTCTTTTTGCTTTTGCTATTTATTGAAAATAATTAAAAACTCATGGATATAAATTAAATAAAATTTAAAATTATAAAAGTTTCCGTTACGTATAAAATAAATAAATTTTTATAAATAATTATAAAAGTTTCCTTACATAATAAATGATTTTTGATTTTTAAGGACCACGGCTCATTTTGGTAAAAACTATTTTGGAGAAAAGTTACTCACTTTTTTATGTGGAATGGAGCTAGAAAAGTCTCCCTGCTTTCTTCTTTGAGATCTATTAACCTATTTTCTTCCTTAATCCAAAACAAAAATTTTTGTGCGCCATTTGTCTTAAAATTCATAACAAACATTTCTCTGAAACATTTTTCACTAAAACGAATTGTTTTCTTTAATGAATTTTCTCATTTGAGTTTGCGGGCAATTTAAAAAACGAGTGTATTGATTAAAGGAAAACGATTCGTTTTAATGAAAAATGTTTCGGGGAAAAGTTTCCTATTTTTTTAAAACATATGACGCTTAGAAACTTTTATTCTAAGTTAACAAAGAAATAAGGTTACGATTTCTCGAAAAAAAAACAGGAATGCTTTTCTAGCGCCATTCTACCTAAAAAATGGGTAATATTTCCCCAAAATATTTTTCATAAAAATGCAATTTTCTTTAAAAATAGAAAATTATTTTCTAGTGTTACTAATAAAACATAACGTATGTATTTTTTAGAAACTATAGATTGAAACAGGTATTATAGGTATCCAAGTATAGGTCGGTACACGTTGAATTGGACTTATATTATTTTACCATCTTCAGTGAAATTATACGAAAATGGACAATATAGATTTTCCAAAGAAACTACGCGTGAATTAATATCGAGACAAAGAACAATTTAATATACATGTGCTCTGTAACTAAAACATAAGGTTTTAATTTTTACATACCATTTTAATTCTAACATAACAACATTCTATCATTGTCAACAACAATATCTTTACTTTGTTCAAAAATAGGCACCACATCAGTATCAGTTAATTGTAAATCTAATCCCACTTTATAAAAATTTTTTTCTTATATATTTAACCTTTGCACTGGAAACGCATTTGTACTTAATTTATAAATGATCAAAACCTCTTTGCATGATTTTTCACAAAAAAGTTTTTCACACCAGGGAAAACAAATGCAACACTGGCACTAGGACGCTTTGGCCGTTCGGCCACGTATATTTCAAACCGATATTTAAAAATATATTTATTGAGACAAATATTTCGTTGTTT
>MU182351.1:262134-284743 GCA_016904865.1 Pissodes strobi
GAAGCAGTTCCGATACGTTATAATCAATTTTAATAGATTTGGTTAGTGTTCAATTAACTTTCGGTTAGTTTCACTTATTCTCAACTTATTTTAGCTATTGAGTTTGTCGTCGTATCAACTTTGGGTTAGTTTCACAGTGCCAAAAGATATTTAATATTTACAAAGCATTCCGTTATCGTTATATAATATGTACTTATAAAAAAAATCTGACACCTAGACGATTATTCCGGTCTCGACCTTCACCTAATTTTATTAACATATCTATTCACTAATCCGACTATAGATTTCTCCTATTTGCCTTTGTATTTTTCATTGCTTCGTATATATTTCCACCAAAGTCCGAATAAAATATTAAAATAGAAATAAAATTAAGGATTTCCACAAATCCGACTCTGTTCTGAACACTCTGCCTACACACGAACGACTGATTAAACTAAAACGCTCTACATGCTGCCAACAATCTGTGGATTTTCGGTGGCTGGCACAAAATATTTGGGGGAGTGGAGCTACTAGTTTACATATACTTTGGTTTTATGTTCAGTTTTGTTTACTACAAGCCCTCATTAAATATTTGCCTACTAACGCTCCTATTATTTTACCTCATCCTATTTGTAACAGATCCCCATATTGATGAAAGCCATTTTTCTTAACCTATGCTCGTAACATTTTTCAATATTTAACTGATAAAGATAAAAATGTTATATTACTTTTTAATGACATTCTTATTGGCCCCTATTTGGATTATAAGGCGGGGAACACTGTAGGAACATCAGTAAATAATAAATATTTTAACATCATCTGCAGTTGCATTTATGATCACGAATCCTTGCTGAAGCCTTAAAGGAGTAATTCATATATCTCATGTAGCTAAACTTGATTCAGAAATCTTATATACTTTTATTAAGACCATAATTGAAAATTTGGAAGAAATTGGCTACTTAGTATTTTGTACTGTTAGTTGCAATAATGCAGTATACAGCAAGGCAATGAGTAATTTTTTTTAATCCGAAATGAACTCAGTATAATTTTCCCCTTCCTATTGCCCGAGAAAGACCATTTATTTACCTTTTTGGCACTGTTCATCTACTAAAATCTATTTTTAGCAAGTGGCTAAATTCTAAACCTTAGCAAGAATTTTTCTATCCCAATTTGGGGAGAGGCCAAAAAAAATGTACATCATTTTCGGTGGCCATGGGTACCCATAAGGTTTAAAGGCTCTTTTCCATCATCTATAGAAAAGCAAAATGTTAAATATTAGCTCTCAAAATATTTAATCCTTTTATTATAGAGGCTCTGAAAGTTTTTGTTAATAATTTGTCCAAATTTAAAGATAAAAATAAGATAAATTAAAATTAAAGTGTACTCGAACCCCACGTTGGACGCCACTTCTCTATGGCAACATTTCCTAAACCCATTTAGCCAACTAACCAATAGATGCGAACGACAGCCAGTAATACAGTGAAGAGCTAGGTTCGTGGATTCTTCGGTACACTTTAATAAAGATATTAGGCGCCACCTAGTTAATTGAGACTCAACTAGGAAAAATTTACAAAGTTATTAAATCCTCAAAAGTAATTTTTGGAGGAGCTTGATAATAAAACAATAATTATACAGTACAATTTACATCACATATAAAAACAATAAAGCAATACAACATAATATTGACCATTATCGATAATTCTGTCAGATATAAACTGTTAGACAAATATCCTGCATACCAATAATTAATAGGTTACTAAAATGACGAGTTGGTAAATAACACACTGGATTTAAAATTTAACAATTTGATTCTCCCGCAAGGATATCAAATAAAATATGTGCAACTAATCACTCAATCTGTACCAAATGTAAATTTGCCAAGACAGCCCTACAAATAGGTAAATGATATTATTTACAAATCATGAAGTAGGTATTTCTAATCTTAATAACAGTGTTAGTATATATACAATCCATGCATCTCCAAAGCACTTGAAATCATAATCTGACTTTTCCAAACACAACATCCAGCCGATGATAAGCAACATGGGCATAACACGAAAGTGGTAGTTCTAACCCAAAACACGCTAAAATAGATATCGCAATTAAGGGAAAGCGATACCTATGTGTGTGCTAAAGCGGTACCCGTGGAGAGGACCCTACAGAACAATCTATAGGTCTATAGGTTTTATGGCCCCTTTTTTCCTGGTATTGGCCAGTGGAACAAAACATTAAGTGTCATTAGAGAGATTTCTTCAAAAGCAATAACAGTCAATTCCAAGGATAAGCAATATGAGAGCCACATCAACGATTCTTAATGTGGAGATGGGCTTCTCATAGCTTAACAAAAACTTTTGTACGCTACCTCCATAACACTGACACTGGTTAGGGTTGAAATACATTAACGTAACAGAAATAACATAAAATAATGACCCCAATTATTTCAACCAGTCCATGAGGCCCCTAAAACAAAAAGGCTCCACAAAGGATGCGGGTCTCTTGACCCGTCCCGCTACGTCTCCGGCGTCAAAAGGAAAGCCCGGATCTCTCACGGAACGAATTTTAACATTGTCACCTCCGAATCATAGTTGCCAACTTAACTTAGTTGGAATAACGAACCCAAGCGCTTGAAGAACCATCTGACGTCACAGCTTGGTTAATCGAACTTCCGCTCTATGCCATATTCGTCAAGCAGCAAGTAAATACGCCTTAAAAATCTGCAGAGAACCGTTACTTGGGAACGTCGATAGATAGAACCTGTCTAACTTTCAACAAATCATATGTGCCAGACACGCAATATAAATGAAAACACGAAATCTCCTAGAAGGACGAAGAAATCAAAAATAAATAATATACCGAAACACAATTAGATAAATGAATTTACATCTCTAAATTGTTTGAGGTAGATATTGCAAAGAACTAGCTTAAAATAATAAACAAACCCAATGCTACAATAATTGAATCGCTTATTGCAGAAAGGGTACAAGTCAGTTTTCGGCCATATTCAGCTTTCTTGAAAATGTATTATTTAAATGTATCTCTATCATTTAGCACAGAAAGGGTATATGTAAGAATAGTTGGGCGCTGTACAATTAGATGTAAAATTTTCATTTATTGCAGAAACGATACGTCATACAACTTGTATTCTTTCTGCAATAAAATTGAGCAATATTTTCCTATAAGAGGTCATACTTTTTTGCCCAGCGATAGAGATTTTGGCTTGGTTAAAAGAGCATTAAAAAAAGGCAATAGAGTTTATACTCTTCATCAATATATCGAAGTTTTAGCCACGTGCTCCTCGAAACAAAACATTAAGGTAAGTACATGTTGTAAGTGGAAACGAATTTATCAATTTCAAAGACTGGTGGCTAAAACTATATAAAAAAAAATGCAATTTCAACTGAAACGTTGCAAAGAAGGATACCAAGGAACCAAAAGGTACATTTTAACATAAGCACGTTCCATCACTTTTCTTACGGAAGTCAAGCAGATACTGTTGTTACGAGGGAGTTTATTAACGGTCTCGTAAACACACGTTTTTATTTAAAACTAGCTAGTAACTTAAAGCCACCCAAGGAAATAGCCAATCCATCTGGTAAAGTTTCTATTAAATCCGATAAAATGGACCATATAAAAAAATCGGCGGTGTATGTCGATGATCACGAGAGTATCACTGTATTTTGGCATGATATATTTGAATGGCCTACTCTACAATAAGGTTTGTTGGAATGTTTTTATTCATTTAAGTGTAATATTGATCCTAAGATTCCGTAAATAAAAATTTTTGAATAAAAAAAGCCATTTTTCTATCTTATTCCGGAAAGTTGATTGCAGAAAGGGTACATGTTTCAAATTTTGTTAGTTTTTTTTCACATTACCCCTTATTAATAATAATCCGAAATATAACACTAAATAGTCTAATAGGATATCCTTTTAAAGATCCGATACCTATTCTTAATATCTTAACAAAGAAATTTAAAACAAACACATTTTGTTGTTTTTCTCGAAACTGTCGTTTTTGACTTGTACCCTTTCTGCAATAAGCGATTCAATTGTGTCGGCCAAAATATTAAGTTTTTATTAACTTTTAGATCGAAGAAAAGGTTGTGAGCATAGTCCTGAGTAATTAAAAGAGAACTCAAATATTAAAAACTTGCGCTATTACGCATATCTAAAAGAGCCATATTAAATCACCTTACATTTTTCTCCAACAAAAACAAACTTATCATTTGATCTTCTTGTGGGTTGACACCGATGACCTACGAATTTTTATCCAAGCAATCTGTCAATTTCTCTACCAAGACCCAGATCATATTGCCCGGCTTGATCAGGCACAGTTTGAGTAGGGACTCACTGTGAATCAAATTGTGAGTACTTGAATTTTAAACATTATGGGAATACCATGCTAGCTGCATATTGTGTAGTATCAAGCCCTTTAGTCTCACCGCGTTTTGGATCTCTGCCGGCTAACCTATGAGAGATTCCAGACTATTTCATTTAACTTTTTTTTTTGTTTGAGTTAGAACGGTATAGGTAAGCAATGTGTTTATTTATCATCAAAAAAATTATATTTCGAATATAATGATTTCAGCAGAAACATGTGTCTTCCATAAGAAAGTGCCTAGTTATTCGTGCATAGTCATCTCATCTGGCTTTTAATAAATAATAGAATTGTTGCTTTTTTAGTGCTAGAAATGTACCACATGTGGTACAATAAATATACCAACATGGCAACACTTTAGTAAACACATAGCAAACTTTCCAGAATAAAATATCAAGTTGCCTGATTTCGCCTAGCTCATTTTACCTTTGTAGCTGCCATATCTGTTTTTGCAATTTTCCTGGAAAACTCTGGGAGCGGTGATGGAATACAACTTTATTAATCCGACAGACGGATATTGCTGAAGCGAATATTGTTTTTGAGGGATATTTCCTATGTATCGACCGTTTGTAGGAAAATTGTACTTTAATTTTTTTAATAAAACTTTAACTGCCGGTGCTTCATTTGGTAAAACATGCAATCTATGTAGGTATGCATAGCTACTGCTACTGAAAGGCTAAATGACTCGGATGCGAATTTTACTATCATATACCTTATTAATACTTATAGGCCTATATTGGTTATTGTTTAACCTAATGACAAGAATAAGTTGTTTTATTTCGTCGAAATTATGCATTGTCTCTACATATATTATTCCTTGTTACTCCAAATATAGAAGAAGACAACTTCTTGTTAATTTAAGTAATCAAATAAATATACAGTTTTAATATTGTCGACAAAATAGAAAGGATTCCTCTGTTTATGTTAATTTTCATTTCACTACAATAGGTCTTTGGTCCGAAAGCAGTTTTTGAGCCTATACCAAACGGTTAGAGTTATGCAAGTTGCACTAGAAAGGAAAACATTTTTAACCCGCTTTAATCTAAAAAATTTATAAAATATAATCCGTGTATGTTGTAATTTTTTAAAAAAATTTGAAAATGAGACAATTTAAACCCCATTATAAATTAAGTCTTGCATAAAACATTATGAAAAAATTTGGTTTTGTTCACTGCCCTCGGCACAACAAAAATAAATTAAAGTAGTTATTAAGAAACTAGAACTAAAATCTGACGTTCCGATATGGAATAGAATATATTACTTACTTTTTTTGGTTACCAACTTACATTTTAATTACATTGGAAATCCCTATAGTAATTATTCCTGCGTCAGAAGAACAAATTCTCGGTATGTGCACTAAATACGTTTTATATCCAGTTCAGGTGGGCCCTAAAGCAAGTTTCACCCGACGCGACGTAATATTTTAAGGTTGAAAACTTTCCATTTTGAAGAACCATTCTAAGTACTTGTATTTGCTTCACCGTAAAAGTAAACACGCTAAAGAACATTTCCATCCCTAAAGTAGATGTAATGGAAATATTGACCTTTTTTAATAATGCGTTATTGTTCAAAAATTCAAGCTAGAGCTAGAGTAAAAACCATGCAAAACATACAAAAACACAAATAGAAACATACAATGAAAAGAAAAAGTACAACCAAACTATATAAAACCTTATATAATTGTGCAATTTGTACGTGGTCAAAGTTCCTGAAATAGTATATAAAATATTAAATATCAAAATATTTAACTATTTAAACATCAAACACTAAACACCAAACAGTAAACTAGTATGTGAGATGCTCAAAATTAAGTATCAATAAAAAAGTCGTTTACTTCGTACAACGCTCTCAACAGTAATTATGATCTCAAAGCTCTGCGAAATGCGGGAAAATATGTTACTGACTTCATTTCAAATGGCAGATAATTGTGCATTATTTGCATTGTAGAGTAGCTTTTAAATAACTCTGAGAATGGCGTTGGCAGATAAAGATCATGCTCCGTATTCCTAAGTGGATAATTGTGAGATGGCCTTTCTGGAATAGCAGATGCGTGCTTGGGGATTAAGCAAACGGATTCAAATATGAATAAGGAAGGAAGAGTTGATATTTTTAATCTTTTAAATAAATCCCGGCAGTGAGTTTTACTGAGTATCGAACAGCTCTCTTTCTTAGTTTCAAAATACGCTCATATTGAGTAGCACAATGCGTACGTCAGAATGGAAGGGCATATCGGAGATGAGACTCAAAAAGGGCATAATATATTGTTCTAGCAGTTGACAAGTTAATCTCCCTGGAAACCGTTCTTAGTGCAAAACAGGCAGACCTTAATTTTTTTTGATAAGGCATCAAAGTGCAAGTGCCACCTTAAATGGTTGTCCACAACAAGCCCCAAGAATTTCACAGATTCAACGTCAATAGTGGTGTTATTAAGTACAAAATATTGGAACTTACTTTTATATGACAAAGCTTTAGTTTTAGAAACGTTGAGGCACCGGAGATTAGAATCGCAACATGATTTAGTGGTGATTAAGTCACTAGATACAGTTCTGTGAAGTGCCGTAATATCCGGGTTGCTCCAAGTGAAACTGGTATCGTCTGCAAAGAGACAGACTTTGCCGCTAATGTCCAGACAAGCCATGTCATTGATAAACAACAGAAACAAAATAGGGCCTAGTACTGAACCCTGGGGTACTCCACAATCTATTGGCTTACAAGAAGACATCGACGCATCAACCCTCATAAGCTGACTTCTGTTGGTAAGATACGACTTAAACCATTCGAGAGGAACATCTCTGAATCCGTAGTACTGCAATTTGTTAATTAAGATATTATGATTTACACAATCGAAAGCTTTAGAGAAATCACAGAAAATTGTTGTTGTAGAGTAATGGTTTTTCAGGTTGGAGTATACATAATTAAAGAGGGAAAACATAGCATCATTTGTTACTTAAAAATACAAATTGTTGGGTAGTAAGTATTTTATATTTAGAGAGAAAAGATATAAGCCTTTTTTTAACCAATCTTTCAATGAACTTTGATAATGTGGGAAGGAGTGCAATTGGGTGGTAGTGTGAAGCTTCGTCTTTATCTCCTGCTTTATGCAAAAGAATAATTATTGCCGTCTTAAGACAGTTTGGAAAAAAAACCCATTTTGGAATGACTTGTTAATTAAAGTAGTAAGATGGTTTAATGTGCATTCCGGCAGGTTTGAGAACATTTTCAGAGTAAGCCCATCAGTTCCAGATTAAAATTTGTTTTTAATGTATTTAATTGTACTGCGAAGCTCAGCTAATGCTACAGGCCTAAAGAAGAAACTGTGTAAATTCACATCAGTATTAGAGAGATATGAAAGTGGATCATGAGAGATCAAGGAGTTATGGTGTTCATTAAAAATTTAGCCACATTTTCAAAGTAATTATTTAGGTCCTCAGGTGAATTAGCGATTGTGCTAGACCAAGAAGTCTTATTCCTTAAGTCATTCACAATAGATCATGATTCTTTAGCAGCGTTACTGGATTTAGCCAACCTTTCATTATAATAAATGTCCTTGGCAGCTTTTATAGTCTTATGGTAGGCTTTTCTGTAAAGTGTCACGTAATCATGGAAGAAATCGCTGTCCGAGTATTTTTTTAGGTGATATAATAAACGCATGTTCTTTGCAGATGTGCATAAGCCTTTAGTGGGCCAGGGTTTATGCTGTTTAATTTTGATAGGCCTAAGAGGAAAGGATTTAAACGCCAGAGTAGATAAAGTTTTTATAAATCTTGAAAATTTTAAATCGACATCATCAGAGAGGATAACCCAGTCAGTTGTTAGACATAGGTGCTTGAAATTTAGAAAGTGTTCTTGTCCGAAAAATACGGCATAATTTGCGCGAAGCATTTTTGCATTTGGATTTTACCGAAAATTCTGTTAATATTGTTTCATGATCAGAGAAACTCGAGTTAAAGACAGCACTGTCAACGAATTCTGGATCAAAATATGACACGACATATTCTATAGTACTAGAACTAGTTTTAGTTATTCTGGTTGGTGAGTTAATATGCATGATTATACCAAAAGAGTCGAAAATGTACCGAAGAGATTCTTGAGCAGCACACACACTGGAAAAGTCAATATTAAGGTCGCCACACAAAATTAATTTGCCTTTTAAAGGCAGGGACTCAAGCAAGCTCAGTAATCTTTGACTGAATATATGCATGTCAGCGTCAGGTGTTCTGTAAATACAAACAATATAGAGGTCATAAGCATTATGATAGACGATGGAAAATTCAAATACTTTCACACGCAAAAAATTTCTGTAGTATAATTTTTGACAAACACAGGCTCGTCAACATTTAACCAATGTTCAGTTATGGCAATGATTTCTGGAAAATTAAGCTCTTCTTATAAAAGAAATAATTCATCTATTTTGTGTCTTAAGGACTGCATATTAATAATAAAAACACTAAGCTTGTCATCATCCAATTTTTCAGAGAGTGCTTGATCCTCTGTTCGCGTCAATCCACCTAAAAAATCCTCCCTCTAATCGGAGAGCCCGTAGAAAAATAATTGCTATGACTTTTCCTAACCCTCTGAAGGTGTTGAGGTCTCTCCGATGAAAAGAAAGACCTGAAGGCAGAGAGATCCGCTTCAACCTCCACTGAACCAATACTGTAGGCGTCGTGGAAGCGATAATACAACTTACGCAAGGAGTCCACGTCACTAGGAAGTCCTACTGAAGGTAGAGCTAATCTGATGCTAGTGTTGGTGTGCCCTTCAAAACACATGGAGCTAAGCAAGGAATGGCCGAAGAGACTTTAATATGGTGGGGTTCTTCAGTCTAGCCAGCAAATAATGACCATTAGCTGCATCCGAATCTCGCGATAGCCGCACTATAGGTGGAGTCATCGGGTCCATATCCAGCCCGCCATCCCTCTTCGCACTTTTTTTCACAACAACCTTCAAATTCTCCAGTGCAAGGAACTTACAGGCAGCCAAAGCTTCCCTGTCAAAGCGAACCCCATCAGATCTCACCCCCCAGGTATATGTACAGACGTAGAGTCAGAGGATGGTGGGAGGCATCGGCCGTCCAAAGTGCTTGGTACAAAATGTTGATAGCCAGTGGTCGAAGTACTTGATGCAGGCGGCGATACCTTTAAGGGTATTAAAGATGAATTGGCAGTCACTTCTTCAGTACCCGGCCGCCACATACTTATGTCCTTAAGCTGCTTTACGAAAAAAAAATTTAACATCGATATCAGCTTCTGTGATGAACTTCTGCACTAACACAGACTTAAATTTAATTAATAATTTCATTATTTATAAAAAAGTTGCCAATGTGTGTATTACACCTTTTTATATTATGAATGAGAAAGATCTGAAAGCCATATATGCTTGTTCAAGCATTTAATAATTATGTTAACATAGTTAAGTAATAATGCTTATGCAGTACAGTACAATTTAGCCCCACATTGTTTGCCCTTTGAATGGAATAAGTGCATGACAATATCGGAAATTCTTGTTTTGATACATCCGCTTTATATTTTTATGCGTGAATTATTCTTTATATTTCTAGGTTAGATTAATTTATTGTTGAAATGTTTTCTGTTTGGTTAATATGAACTGATTGTTTGCTCTACTTTGTGACTAATGGATTAACCCATATAAATATGCCTAAAATGTTATTTTAGGGGATTTTTAATATTTTTTGGGGGTTATTTAATATTTTTTGACTGTTCTTTATTTAATTAAAGGATTATTTGATTTTAAATGTGTACTTGTCATTGACATTAAGCATATACAATACGGCTGTAAATATTATGGAGTGTGATATATTATATTATTACATTAAGCCTATACAATATGGCTGTAATATTATGGAGTGTGATATATTATATATATTATTATTATGATGAAAGAAAATACTATTTGTACGTGATATTTACCTATATTTTGGTCTAACCTATCAAGCTCTCCCACATTTTTATTAAACAGGTCGACAAGCCGGAGTTGGTCTATTTATATAAACTTTTGAAGTAAAACCCGCTGTATCTGGAGATTAAGATGGTGAACGTCTTTCGAAAACGTGTTTGCTTCTAGTCCATCCACCAATCAAACCAAGCATGGGATGATCATATATTACCCTTCGTCTCTGACCTAGGTAATCCGCACCGAACAGGCCATTCTTTCTGAATTGGTGGTTAAACGAAATGGGGCTTACTTCTACCATTCCTGTCAGCGAATTTGCTTCAAATAAAAATATTATATTATTTAAAAGAAAATATGTGGTAAAATATGGGGAGAGATGCGTCGTATACCTAACATCCTGTGACACTGTGCATGCCTATAAGCTATTCGCCTTTTCTGCGTGTGTGGATGAAGCTTCACTACTGGTGTGTGGTCCACAAGCATACCTCATTCTGACTGACTGTTTCAATCTAACCTTTGGTTGATCCAAAAGTAACAATGATATTGTCATGATACTTTACGAAATTCACGTCTTTATCTTGTGGTCTTGCATGGTAAAACGTTCTTCGTTTTTCTTGTTTCATGTTTTTTTGTATCATGTAAGACATCGCTAAACGAGTTTCACGAATGGATTCGGTACCGTATATGCCTTCTTCTAGAAAATTCACAAAAAGGGAAAGAGACTAGAAATAAGTATCGAAGAAGAAGAAGTGAAATCTTAAATCCATCCACTTGCCTCTTAAGTGATACAAAGAACTAAGCAACAACTCCTAATTGTTTATATATTGCATTTACGTAAGTTGAAGCACCCTGGTACGATTCGAACTAGTTTATATATCCAAAACGACTTGTGCCGACCCAAAGTTCGAACCCAAAACGGATAGGTTTTCCGTGATTGTATTAAATTAATTGATTGAAGAATAATCTAGGTTTGGCAATTTTTCAGATTTATCAGATATCAGATTATCTGCACAACGTATATGTGTCATTATGCATTGACAAAAGTTTATTGTTTGCCATCGAAAAAACTAAGGAAAATCTCATCAGAAGTTTGTTCGGGTTGCCGGATGTCTGCAGCGTCTAAGGGAAAGACATAATTTATTATTACATTTTTGGTAAGACTTTTCTCGAATAACGATAAACTTTTCTATTTTCCACGTTACTTTCACTCATTTTATAACTTCGACGAGCGGTACCTCATCTTCAGGACTCCAATCATCTTCTATGATCTGGGAATTTATTTCAATTTTGCTTTGCTTTTGGCTTGCTAGTAAATTATTGATATAACCTTGGCCCTCATCGCCAGATCCATCCGCAGTTGCGTTACACCATGCATTTACAGTTGAGAGCAAAGTGATTGAGTCAGTCATTTTTTTTCCTCCATCATAGTTAGTGCCTCATATAATAAAAAAATATCTAAAATAAACCAAAAACTAATCAAATTTTGTAGCATTCTACAAAACATATGGAGTGCGGTAGAAAGATTCTTATTTTCCCAATGTTCTGAATATAGGATGCTTTGATCTAATACAACGTAGCACGCAACAATTTAAAAGAAGTAAAAGGAGAAACATCAGAAAATATTATAAACTATGATAGCATTGCGTCTTTACAAAACAAGTTATATAGGTACAGGGTCTTCCAATGAGGACTGAACATGGGCTTATTTTTGATCTTTCTTGTATTTTTGAAAAAATCCAAAAGTGCTAACTGATGTATTTTTTCCTGTCGAATTCAGAAACGTCACCAAAAAACATTTGGACCAAAAATAAAACAGTTACGCTATGGATCTAGGAAGCATTTTATGGATAGGGTTTTTTTTCATACGATTTTTGGAAAAAAATTATATTTTATGTCCTTTTTCATAAAAACGTTACAGCTGTTTTTATTAAGTACATTTTAATGTTTAATCAATTAGAATTTTAGTTTAACTTATTTGAAATATACCATAGGTTAGTATAGGCAATACAAGTAAAATTACCTTTAAATCTTTTAAAATTAAAAAAAAAATTACAATTTTATTCTTGTCGAAATGAGATATTCCTTTGATGAGAGGTTACAGATTGATAGTATTCAAATACCAAGAAAATGCAAAGGAAGCAAAAAGAAGATCCGTGAATGCAATTCTAAGGATAAAAAACCTATTTGAGGAAAATAAAACTTTACATAATAGAAAATGAAATTCATAAAATTCTACTAATAAAAATTAAACCAATAATAATTTAAGTGGTGATCCCCATTGTTCTCGAAACAAGATTGGTTAAGGCGATTTAATTCATTAACAATTTTTTTGCATGACATTTTGGTCTCAATGTTTATGTACCGTATTCTTTAAATGACCCCGGGGACATGTGTCTAAAAATGAAAAGCCGGGCTATTGGGTGTTCAAGCATAGGTTACATTTCGCCCAATCCATTCATTATAGCGTCAGTTTAAAAAGTAAACAACATCACGTACCGGTACGCGGATCTAACAGTCTGATTTGGCCAGTGTAAAAGATTTTAAAGTTCATTTTATATGCTGCATTTAGCAACAAAAGATGCTATACTTTGCGGTAAGAATTATTGAGCATTGACGTCTTCGGTTAATTAATTCGAAATTTATTGATTCGATTTGTTGTCAATGAGCTTAAGGTTGCCGCATTTATTAATGTAAATTAATTTTATTCTACATATAGGTTTATGATATATTTGTACTAGCTTGTATAACATTGTTGTGGCCTTGAGTAGCTGTTTTGATCACCCCTTTCTTTTATGTTGCCCTCAGGCACTTTGTGATTATATTTATTTTAGTTGATAAGCGAACCACAGATCGCTTAGGTTTGATCAAATTACTAAAATAGGATACTATGTTATTAGAATAATTTTTCTTAATTTATATTGCAGTAATTATGTTTGCTGGCCGTTCTATATTTTTAGGAATTTGGTTAATAAAGCCTACTGTAAAGCCTCATTGGATCCGTCAAATTCATATTCTACTTTTGGTTTCCACATTTCATAACTTTTTGGGACCCCTAATTTGCTTAATTCAAGTCACCGGCTGATCATTTCTGATAACTTTTTGGGACCTGCACTTTGAATTGTAACACCCTTCAAGAAGGGAGCAGTTTGGCGCTGCTACGAGGCAATTTGCCAGTACAGCCCTTGTCCGGGCTTAGTTAGAGCTGGGGAGACCCATCCCAGATAAGTTACACCCTTGTTGGATCGAGGGCCCTATTTGGGGGCGACCGCGACCTTGTCTGACTCTGGGTCATGTCACGACCACCGACTTTTTCAAACGGCACAGACAGACACACTGGGTACTTCCTCTGGCTATAGACAAACACTTATACACTGAAGTGGCACAGACGACGCGACGCTGGCTGGGACGTCCGATTCTTCCTCGGGGAATTAAAACGGTCCCCGAACACTCACCACGCGCCCCCAAACTGATCATATATGTATATGCAGCTGAAGACGAAGGGGCCGATACCCGACACGTGTTCACTCGACCGAGGACGAAGCGCAAGTGCTTTTTGGGACCTCTGATTTGTCTCTCCACGCGGCAGGCTGCAATTTTTGTAATATTCGGTTGGTAGCTCCGGGTAGTAGGAATGAGCTATCCTCCCGTAATTGTTGCTTTCGATTTAGATTTTTAAAAGTTTATCATTTCGTTTGGGAAAATTTCCTAGTATTTCTTGAACAATTTAATTTCAGCTTATTGATTGTGGCTTCCGCCGTCGTTTTACAACCATAATAAAAGAGAACTAAGTCGTTTATTATCTTAGAAGTATTCCTCGTATCGACTATTTCTTCATTTCGACCAGTCTTCTCAGCACTACCACTTTTTCTGATCTGACGGTTCTCTAATTCCGTGGAAGTGAAAAAAGGCAAATTGGCTGAAACCGATGATCTCGTTTTTCTAGAAATACCCTTGAGTGTGAGAGGAAGCATTTTGCTTTAGTGCAGTCTTAGTGGACTTAACTTTCTGTATTGTGTTAACACTACCCTTCTAGGGATCTGTGAGTGAGTCCCTAACCAGTGCTCGACACTACGAAGTTATTGGGATATTTGTGCTGTACTAGGTAAGCTTTTTCTGGAATAATTTTTTTTCTATTGCTTGTGAAACACGTGGACGCCATGATGCTAATGGCTATTTTCCATTATTTCTAGAGGCTTTCCGAGCTCATCTTGCAAGATCGAGACCGTTGATTCTCCCGCCACCCTCTGACTCAAGAGAGGTAATTATTGCTAAAGTTTTTTTTTGTCTAATTTAACGATTTAATTGCCTTATCTGTGTTAACCTTTTTTTACATTGACCACCATTTGCATTGCATTCCATGAGATATTTTACCTGTTTCCTTTTATTTTATCTGGGCTATAGTTTTTTTCATTGAAATAAGGGGCTTCGTCTAATTAGTATTGGGTTATTACAGGATTTTATCACCGGGCTATACCACGGCCAGTTTTATCTCCGGGCTATACCACTGCCAGTTTTATCACCGGGCTATCGAGTCCTCTGCCAGTTTCACCATCGGGACTATCGAGTGCCATAGCAGTACCTGGGTTTTGCTACAGGTGCCCAGCGCCTCCACCAGAGGTACTTCCTACCTCCACAACTGAGCATGACGAACCGGATCTAATGGGGTATCGTTGACTAGGATCTAATTATATATATGATATTTTTCCTGCCGATTAATAATTAATCGGTTCTAATATTTAAATATAAGTTTAGTCTTGTCGGCCAAGCTTTAAGAAAGCTTAAGTTTATTTAATCATTTATTTTTCCAGTCAATTGATAATCGTTTTTTTTTAATCTTTAAATATAAATCTAGTCTTGTCGGCCAAGCTTAATTTTATTTATTCATTCATTTTTCTGACCGATTGATAAAATCGCTCTTAATCTTTAAATATAAATCAAGCATTGACAGCCAAGCTTTAAGATAGCTTTCAATAATTATATTCTTCATTTATTCATTTGTTTATCGGGTCGATTGATATAATTATTGTGGCCTTTTATCAATACATATTATTATCGCTACATTTATAATTGGTGCAGCTACTAGCGCACGCATACGTATATGTAATAAGCTTAGGTAAACCAAAGTGATCACTTCGGATTGTAGTGTTTAGAACATTTAGGTGTAAGGCATACAGTACCAAGTTAACAACAGAATTGGCCTCAGTACAATCAGCATATTGTACCACTATTATTAATTACTTAATAGTCTTTGACATTCCTTTGCCTTTAAGTTGCAAAAATTTCACTGTAGGATTGTTGCTGAAAAAAAAACCTCGAAGCTAATAAATTGATCAGTAAATTTAGATTGTGTTTTCTTGTCAAGTTAAGATTGAATTTCTGTGTTTGATAAGCGTGCCTAACAACCCAGTACAACACCAGCGGAGCTTTTCCAGTTTAGTTGGTAAGAACTGGTGGCGCTCTAGAATTCCACTCCCAGAGCCGGGTATTGCAAACACGGTGTTGGGTTTGTTTTTAATTAAAATATTTACTTGCTTACCTTCTAACTTTAATAAAAAAAAAAGTGTTGCACGAAGATGCTCCATCTTGTTGCCAAATTAAATTTTGATATTCTGGTAAATCTTCCAGAAAGTTTTCAATTTCCAACCAATAGCATACAATATCTTTGAATAAATTAGAGGCTTGGTTTTCTTCTTCTTCTTCATGTAGCTGCTCCATTATCGGAGGTTTGCTAACATCATGGCAATCCTGACCTTGGAAACTGCTGCTCTGAATAGATCTGCAGAAGACATGTTGAACCATTCTTGCAGATTCCGCAGCCAAGATTTCTTCTTCTTCCAATTGACCTTTTGCCCATACCATATAGAGGTGTTCTTGCGGAGCGTTGTTCTTTGTTGTTGTCAAGCCAAAATGTCGACTGGCAGTGGCGACCCTGTTAAGCAGTTCTTGTAGGTCCCGCATATTTCCAGCAAGAAGGACAGTTTTGTCTGCATAGCGCAAGTTATTAATTGTCTTGACATTTACTGTGATGCCTCTCAACTCGCATACACGGGCTCTGGTGAATATTTCTTCAGAGTAGATGTTAAATAAAAGTGGCGAGAGGACACATCCCTGTCTTACGCCCCGTTTGATTTCTATAGGGTCAGTCGTCTTTTCTTGTACTCGCATTGTTGCCTTTTGGTTAAAGTAAAGGTTGACAATGATACTGATATCTCGTGAGTCCAGGTTTTTCTGGTTTAGCACTTCTACTAGCTGGTCATGCCTCACTCTATCAAACGCCTTATTGTAATCTATAAAACAGGCGTAAACTTCCTGATTGACATCGAGACAGCGTTGTGTGAGGATATTGTATGCAAATAATGCGTCCCGAGTACTGTATCCGTTTTTAAACCCGAACTGGGTTTCTTACGGAACTCCAATTTAGGAAACAAATTGGAACTGAAGCTGTTTTTGTGCCGGTGTTAGATGTTGAAATAGGAGAATAAGGCTTACATTTACGATTTTTTAAAGTCCTGTGAACTCTCTTCTGCGTCTTACATCGCCATACTGAACGTTTCGAACGGCATCCGAAATTTATTTTGGTTGAATTCACTCGAAAGTTATTTAAAATGGGACGGTCTCTATTACCTTTTCGTTGTGGATTCATGTAAAGTTTTATTTTTCTCAGATAGAAGGGTCAAGTTTCGTTTAGCCGAAATCCGTTATAAATGTTTTCTTTGGTATTAGAGTACCTCTCCCAACGCCGCAAAATTTTTCGCCACAAATACACCATTGTCATTTAAAAAAAATAAAGAGTTTTGAAGAGCGGAAATCCATTAAAAGTTGTTATTTATTATACAAGGGAAAAAGTATTAGATTTTAACGCAAGGTGTGAATTTTGCCTCCCGACGAGTAGCGGAGGGAGGCAGGTACACCGAGCGCTAGAATCTTACTTTTTTTCGCGTATAATTTTTTTTTTCTGCGACGGTATAAAGACGACTGTAAGCTATTAAATACTTATTAAAATTGGAAAATTAAGAGGTTTACAAATTTTAGAAACATGACGCGTTATCGGCAATTAGCGTTGTCTTAGTAATAGCCGAGTACATGTACTCGGGTAATAGCTTATTTGCATTGTTAATATTATTTGTCAGTACTGACATTATAAGTCAAAACTTTTAAACCTGCTTATAAATCTTTATTCCAAAAGATGAACAGCGATGTTAAGCTCCGTTAAAAATGATATCTGGGAAATGCAGAAATATTTATCAAAAAGCTTAATCAAATTTTATAAAGTGGCAAGAAAATAAAAGGTGTATTTCCTTCTCAAAAAACGTGCTATTAGCATATTTCTCAGAACTAGCGCAAATGAAGCCATCGACATTCTGGGCACGATATTCCATGATTAAAAGTACGTCACAGATGCACAATAATGTGGATAATTCGAAATGTTGCAAATTATTTTTATACTTAAAGCAAAATTCTTAGGGATACAAATCGAAAAAATCGAATATTTTTAGCGAAACTCAAATTAAAGAATTTCTAAATAGCGCCCCCGATGAATCCTATTTGATGTTTAAGGTAAGTAATTAAAAATGATTAATTATTTAATTTAAATCAACACTTCGTATTGGTTTGTAGGCTGCCGCAATATTTGGGATTGCGGGAGATTGTCGGTAGCAATAGATGATATAAAAGATTTAGGAACGTCTTTAGTATTTAAAAGTAATCAAACAAAAAATGATGTAAGTGAATCTGCAACACAAAAGAGATAAATAGTTAGCAAAGTATTAGGATCGTGTGGGAGTAAACCCAATTTTCAACCCAGTACGTCGGAACATGTTATTTGCGTTGATGAAGCTTCTACTTCAGTAGAAAAGTTTTCAAGCCCGACGAAATATATAAGATTCGTGCAATGCACATATAATCACTGATAATTTTAAATAAATAAATGTTTGTTTGCTGTAAAATTTCTAAATCATACCACTTGTAATGTTAGTAAATAATTTTTTTTCGATATTCTTTTATAATTTTTTTCCCTAGGGAAAAAAATAACCAAGGGAAAAAAGTGTTTAATATTTTCCCATGGTAACAAATATTATGTTTTTGCACCTGTCAAGAAGGAAAACAATACACTTTTTTCCCGCCACAGAAAAATAATCATTTTTTTCTTGACTTACAGTTAGTACCTCTCTCAACGCAGGACAATCACAATTTTAATATAACTAAGCCAGACTAACCCAAGCTTTTTCTCGCTAATAACAATAGCACTAGGTACCGTGCTACTTTTTAACGGGAAAAACTAATCTGAACTAACCCAAACAGTTAAATTATAGTACTAACCTAAGCTCACTCAAACTTTATCTCGTTATAAACTGATCCGAACTAACCCAATAGTTAAATTATAGTACTAACCCAAATTAAACTATACCAAACCAACCCTAACACAAACTAACATAAACTAACCCAGATAGTGCCAAACAAAGGTTTGATAAAAACCTTCCCCAAATCTCTTAAAAGATATGCCAATTTAAAATGTTCTATAATATTTTCCATATAAAGATATTCTGCGAAAGAAGTTGTACATCTTTAAAGAGCAAATTACTACCCATTAGAATTGTCTAATTTTCATCTCCATAGCAGATTTCCGATATTCTAAACTTCAAAAAAATTGACAAAGTTCTATTGATTAGACTATTTGACATTTTTCAGATCAAACTAAAACAACATTTTATTAAATAGGTTTTTCTGAACCAATGGCAAAACAAATATTATCCAATGACAACTTTAAATAAAATTCAAATTTTCTGGAAAACAAAACATTTCCGCAGAAAAAATTATTGTGATAGTGTTCTTGTGTAGAATCATCCTATAGAACAATATTTTTTGTAACCGATTTCCGCTAAAAGAAACTTAAGCCTTTTTATCCTTAGAATTGTATTGACGGATTTATTTCTATGAAAATTTGCAATAAATCATCTTCTTGCTTCTCTTGCATTTTATTGGCATTTGTAGAACATACTAACAATCTGTAACCTCTCATCTAAGGAGTATCTCATTTCGACAAGAATAAAATTGTCAATTTTTTTTTTACTTTGGTAATTTTATTTGTATTACCTATATCAACCTATGGCGCATTTCAAATAGGTTAAACCATAGATAAATGGTTAAACTATCTCAAATGTAGTATGTAGTATGTAATGAGTAACTTTTGTTTTTGGTGACGTTTTTAAATTCGACAGAAAAAATACATTTTTCTACTACTGTATATATAAATGAACTTTCGGGCACTCGCAACACGAAACATAACGAAAGTAAACCTTAAACTTACCTGAATATTATACGTCGCTAGCTACGAAAGGACTACGTTGCTTGCGAAAGTACTACTTTCGGGACCAGGACAAAAAAACACGAATACTCGTAAGAAATTTTTATTGTATTAATTCAACCGAATTTTGGAAAAAAACTTAATAACAAAATGCTTATACCTGTTTACTGAAGAAACAAATGGTATAACAACAATGTTATAAAACTTAAATAATAATTAATTATTACCATTAAAATCAACAGTGAAATTTGAACAGTTGGAAAGATTAATTAATGGAATGTTATTCAATTTATAAGCTTCGCCGCCGCTTCGTATTAAAGTCTCGTTATTATCCTGGAATTGGACCATATTAAAACTCGTTCTATTTGTCACTCTCACGTCGTTAGATGGAATAAAAGTAGGATTTTCATGTAAGATCTTTTTGGAAATTTCAATTTTATTAGTATACGAATCACCAATATATCCCTCCGCAACGGACGAAGACCTCCAACCGCCATGTCTTTTCAAAACCAAAATGTCGACACCTGGAGCATTTGCGAGAAACGTAGCCGATGTTCTTCTAAACGAGTGACCAGTGTATTTATATTTATGTCTTCAAGTTTCAAAAATTTGGCTATTTCTTTGGGAACATTCGAAATAGTGTATTTTCCAATCACCTGATTCACACACCTACCTCGTTCATAGCGATAGAACAAGCTTTCGTCTTGTGCATTATTTGGTCTAACTTTAATGTAATCTTGGAGTCCCTCACAAAAGAAACTGGACCTCCATCATCGGTTATAACAAAACTTCTTTGAATCTCGTTTTTGCTCTGGAGGATTTTAACAATAGCTACGTCATCCTTGATCTCGACGTCTTTCAATTTCATTTTATGGATCTCATCGGTCCGGCATGCTCCACCTATTCCCATTACTGCACTTTCATAGATAAATAGCTATAATTAGGAGCGTCAAGTAGAAACTTTCTTATTTCTTCTTTTCTGAAAATTTTAGATTTTTTAGCTTCGTAACCATCGTTTTTTTCTTTAATAAATGCAATGAGTTTCTTATACTGGGAAATATCTTGATTTTTGTTCACAGAAATAGTCAATTTAAGCATGGAATATTGCGACCATAGGGACGGAGGTGATAAGGTTTCAGATTTCTCTTGGAAGTACGCTAACATCACATTTTCGTCAATTTGAGAAACGGTTTTATCCGCCAACCATTCTAAAAACAGGTTATCCGTTTGATATTATCTGTCTTTCGACTTCTCGGGTAAGAGTGAGGCTCATGCCAACTCAACCGCCTTCTGAATAGCAACGTTTTGGTCTTGAGAGAACATTTTAGACTAGCGAAATTAAACAATTCGAAAACTCTGACAGACTTTGACAGTACTCAAATAACTAGTTGTCGTGGATTATTTTACAGGTGAAAAATCCTTATTTTATCATTGTAATTTGAATAAAATCAAAGTTTATTAATTAATAATATTGATCAGAGAACAGTAGTAGAAAAAATTTAATAAATCACACGATGCGAAAGCCTTTTTGGTGTTCGGAGGTATTGAATCGCCTCGGCTATTCAAAAACCTCCTTACACAAAAATAGTATATTAAGATACTAGTTTTAAAAGACCATATTTTATCACACGAGCACGAAATCAGGAAACGACCCGCTTGCGGGGAGTTTCCTAACGTGCGAGTGCGCTAAATGTCTTTTAAAACGTGTATTTTATACTATTTTTTCTATTTTGCACGTTTTTTTAATGAAAAACATTAATTAATTCAAGTCGCGATTAAAAGTTGGAAGGCCATCTTGTCACTTTTGACGTCTGTATTATTAGGAATCCCATTCAAAACGGTGTCGAAATTTTTGCTAGTGAGCCTTGACATTGAACAATTTTGTTAATATCAAAGCAACCAGTCAACAAAAGTAGTGTCGAAAAGAGCTTCTTTTCGACACTACTTTGCGTATCGAAAAGACTTCTTTATGATACCAAAATAGAAAAATTTACTTTCGCATCTAGTAATGTAAGTAACTATTTAGCTTACCTTGAAAAGTACACGCCAACCTCAGCCATTTCAAAAAGTCTATATTTCACTGTCATGTTTTCGTACTGATTCATCTCACTAGAAACGATGACGATGCCTACTTCTCGAGAATCAGTTACCAGTGTTGATGAGATATTACGTACTGCTTCTTCAAATAAACCTACCTAAGAGTGACAATAATCGACTAGTTTTAAGTGTGATATATATAGAATAATAGGCATATATGACTAACATGGGTTTTGCCTTCAATGTACAGGGTCTTCCAATAAGGACTGAACAGGGCCATATTTGTAAAAAAATGTGAAATAGCCATCTCTTGCATTTTTCCCGTAAGATCTTGAAAGAACACTTAAGGAAATGATTTGAATTGAAACAAAGAACGACATATAATTATAACTTTTTAATGGAACACCTTATTTATTGGTTCGTTTTTGAGAGCGTCTCATGTTTTCGATTAATTTCAAAGAAGAGAATTTCATATTAATTTTAACAACAAAATTAATTTAGTTCATATGAGAAATTTGCGATTTCAATTATTAAAGGTAACAATAGAAACCTGAAACTCTAAAACACAAAAGATCAGTATTTTGTCAGCGTCTAGCGTTTATTATTACTTTTACTACATATTAGGAAATGGGAAACATATTTCATATTAACATTTTAACAAAACATTTCTAAATTTTGATGTTCAATATAGCCGCCATTATTTTCAAAGCAAGCGCGATAGCCCCTTTTTATTTTTTCAGGATTTACGGCAATAATATAATTTTACCGGTTTATCCCTTTACTAAATGGATGGATAATTATTTTATTTCTCAATTTCATTTTGAAGCAGCTGTAGGTATAATAATACCACAGCTATTATGAACCGATGCTATTATTTGATATTTTTTGCCTTCATACCTTCTCCGATTTTTATGACCTCAAAAATGCATATTATTTTAATTATACATCTATGCAGTACTGAAAGTAGCCTCATCTGTCCACAATTTAATATATATATATAT
>MU182351.1:299743-313962 GCA_016904865.1 Pissodes strobi
TATATATATAAAAGTATGGTGTTTCTTGGTCTATAATATATGATATACGAAAGAAAGTTCTTTTTCGAAAGACCAGAACATTGATACGTGCGCTTGATTTTCATTTATATATATCTGGATCTCAATCCTGATTTCTTATGAGGCCAATTGAAAACGTGTTTCTTTTTGTGCTGCCGTGAGTTGTTGGACTGGAAGAATTCGAAAAGGAATCTTTTTATACTGCTTCGAAGTTCTTTGGATGCTACCATAACTAGTTGTTCGCCTTTTTGGACCATAGCGAAAATCTCAGAAGCTTTCTGCAATTGAATTTCTTGGATTGTAATCTCAGTAATCTCAGTAATCAGTAAAAAGCTCGTTCACTTTGTCAAGTTTTGAATTGACTTTGACAAGATAACATGAATAATGTCATGTCGTTTAATTGCTGATAGTCATATCGTTTAATTGCTGATTACTTTTAGGTTAGTATGATATTGAGGTGTTATTAGGTAAATAATTGATTCGTTTTGAGGAGCTATATAGCTACAATTTGGTATTATATGTTTAGGAAGAAATCAATGATTTTTGTTTAAAGTGTTAGTTAATAATTAACGCACGTTTAAGGTGCTATATATCTGCGATTTGTTAATATGTGTTTGGAAAGATATAAATGATTTTTCTTTAAATATTTAGTTAATTTTTAACTCTTCCTTATCAACTTCAGTTTTAGCAAAGGCAACCAGGTGTTGTAAAACTAACAGAAGCTGAAGCAACGCATTCATCTTTATTTAATAAAGAGCACTTTCTTTAATTTCACGTTTTTTAGATAATGGATACTTTGCTAAAATACTTGAAGCGTTCCATTGTATTCTGTGATTGTTATCATTATGGTGACAAATATGTGATTTGTGGAATTGTGTATTTTTAACATACCTAGGTTTGGTGTTGAAACAGACCGACCGGACCCTAGGTATGCGAATTAACAAAGAAAAGTTCTAAAATAATGTAATTCACCGGCAAAATTGGAATACACTCGGCATTATAAAAAGCTTTAAAAACGCACTTTTGCCATGCAAACCGTCGCAAAGCAGGCAAAGAAGGTCGGACCAAGCGTTGGAGATACGCGGCACACTTATTTACGTCTCTTTTTAATACATTTTTCTAATGTGTGAGATCGAAATTTTAATAGCCTCTTGTCCCACCCACATATTAAATGGGGACTTTTGCCTATAAAAACGCCGCAACAGATCGAGATCGTCAGAAAAAGTCCACTCGCTTTGCGAAAAGCTTAAGACTGGTTAAAAGCGTAAAAGAAATCCACTCACTTTCTTAAAAGCTTGAGACTGGTTAAAATTTCCAGCTATTTCAATTTCTCTCGTTTTGGCTACAGACTGGTTCGATCCCACTTGCCAAAACTCTTACTCAAATTTTCACATCCAATTAGAGTCAAGTTTCTCACACCGCTTATATAATTTTGCAATCATAAAAGAAATTGAGCTAATCAGTAATTTTCCGTAGCCAAATTAAATTAAGAACAAATCCTAAAACCTCAGCCATAGGCGCAACTCGCAGGGGAGTCCAGACGGCTTCTTTACAGATGAGTAAATTATTTGAATTCACTTAAATTCTTTACGATTTAATATTTAGACATCATTTTAAGGGACGGTCGAACTTTCAAAACCTCGTGCTATAGTGTGATCATATTCTCGTAAATTACGCGGTTTTAATTAGATTTCGGGCGGGGAGGTGATTGTGGCCAAATATGTTCAAGTAAACTTAAACTCTCTTATATCCGAATAACAAGTTGGGCTAATAGTGTTAAGATTCTTTAAGAAGGGTACAATAGTCTTACGAGACACGAATAGAGCCTACGGGACACGAAAAGATCCTACGGGACAACCCCCCAAAAGAACCTTGCGACCTAATTCCGTGGGGGTATCTAAAAATATATATAATATACGTCTTGGTCAGATTTTATCCGCTACGCTCTCAACTTGTTACTAATTTTCTTTAGTATGTGCATGTATACGAGGTGGTATGTAAATTATTATATTTTCCGTATGAGTAATGTGAATGTATCGAGCGTAGTGTAAGGGCACATACTTTGGATGTGTTATTGTTTTATTAAGCGATCACGGTTTACTTCTTGGTTCGGGGCCTGATTGAAATATCGTAACTTAATTCTTCTTATGTACAGGATTATCCAACGAGGACTAGACAATGCGATTTTCTTTCTCTTTTTTTCTTTCGCTGTACTTTTATATAAAGAAAAACTGAAATAGCCATCTTATGTAATTTTCTCCCGCGAATTCGGCTATGCTCAGCAAAAACAATTGAACATCAAATAAAAGTGCTAGGGATTACTTTGATATTTTTTAAATGGAACACCCTGTATATTACTACATTTTTGGACTCTCTAAAAAAATCTAAACAGATTTTGTGTATAATATCCTATACCTATCTTTAGCTGTTTACCAAATATTGACAGTTGAAAGTCGGGTATTTTGACACTTTGACAGGCTCCAAAATCTAAACCGCACAAGATCAAAGTGTCAAAATGCCCGACTTTGAACTGTCAATATTTGGTAAACAGCTAAAGATAGGTATAGGATATTATACACAAAATGTGTTTAGATTTTTCTAGAGAGTCCAAAAATGTAGTAATATACAGGGTGTGCCATTTAAAAACATATCAAAGTGACCCCTAGCCCTTTTATTTGATGTTCAATTGTTTTTTGCTGAACATATCCGAATTCGCGGGAGAAAATTACATAAGATGGCTATTTCATTTTTTTTTATAAAAGTACAGGGAAACTCAAAAAATCGCCTTGTCTAGTCCTCGTTGGATAACCCTGTACATGTTTCCTTTAATCATTTCATGTTCTATTTAGGTTTTGTATATATTAAAGGTTATTTTCTATAAATTAATACTGCGGTTTCATTAAATTGTACAAGTAAAGAAAAACAGAAATATAAAGAATGGTAATTTGTGTTTTATTGCCAGTATTGACTGGTCACTTAAAAAATTGTAATTATTTGAGATAATCGTTTCACAAACATCTACTTTAGAACCTACTACAAAACAACGTCAATTAAAATGGGTCTTAGCCGACAGTAATAATATTTATTATTATTATTGTTACGATCACGTCCACCAAAGTTTCTGGCTGTAGGGTGCAAAAAGGTGTACCCGGGTCAGGGGCGTTTCAGTGTTCTTTTATATGTTTTGATAGTGATCTACAGGTTTCACCTATATAAAATTTTTACATTCACATGGGATCTTATAGATAACATTTTTTTAAATTCATTTTCATTGAGTGGTTTTGCTTTTGTTGCCTTGGATCGCGACAATCCCGACTCCTTGCCTTTTTAATGTCGAGCGACAGCCGTCACGTCACGATGATGTCAACCATCTGTCATTTTACACAATATCCCCAATGAAAATTAAGTGAAGTTGATTCAAACCAACTACAACGACAACAAACTGGCGACACTGTGGAGGGGGTTAGGGGTTCTGACGTTACTTGTCTCCTATTGGCCAGAGAGAGTATAGCTGGCGACAGTCGAAGCTCTGATAACAGAACTAGGCTTGAGAGTGTTTTCTGTTTTGAAAATAGTACGAATATTAAATTTGTTACTTATCCGTTTTATTTTGTCCGATAAATCAGGAATATAAGGAATAAAGAGGTTCGTAATAGGTCTATTTTGATTTTGTCTAATATTTGGTTGTTCAAGCATTTTTTACTTATATCAATAGGATAGTTATTATTAATCAAAACATTGCTTAAAATTTCTTTTTTACGTTGAAATTTTGATTATTACAAATTATTTTCATTCCAGCATATAGACTTTTTACGACCCCCTTTTTTAACTATTATTGGGTGATTTGATTTAAAATTTAATTATTAGTTCCTATGTGTAGGTTTTCTGCAAATTTTTGTGTCGAAACTATTCAATTCCTTTTTTAGAAGAGTGTCAAGGAATGAAAGTTCATTAATTTCTTTTTCTATAGTGAATTGAATTGTAGGTTCTTTCTTGTTAATGTGATTTAGAAAATCGTTAAGAAAATGCTCGTTATATGGATAAATTTAAAAAATATCATCTATATAACGCCACCAAATTAAAGGTTTATATTGATAATTTTCAACAAAATTTAATTCAAAATTTTCCAGGAAAATATTACTTCATATAGGCGATAGCGACGAGCCCATAGCCACACCATTGTTGTGTTGGTAGTAGTTGTTATTGTAATGAAAATATGTATAGCTTTTACGTAAAAGTAAGCAATTCTATTATAGTGTCCATATCAAGTTTAGTATGTTCACCAAGGGTAGTATCATTTTCAAATTTATCTCTTACAATATTTAAACTATTACCAACAGGCACGTTTGTAAAAGGACTAACAACATCAAAACTCACCAGGGTGTCGTAAGAATTTAACTTAATTTCTTAACGTGTTTTTTAAATGTTTTAAAGTGCATTAGGAATGTTGAGTAGATATTTGACAATGGGGTGTGTTGGTGAACAATCCAATAAATAACTATGCCCGATTAAGAAAAATGTTAATTTCATGTCGAATCTCTTTTGTTCCAACTCAAATCATTTTCTTAACTGTTTTTTCAAATTCTACGAGAAAAATACACAAGATAGCAAGTTCACATTTTTTAAATACGAAGAAAGTCACAGATATGGCTCTGTTCAGTGCTCGTTTGATATCCCTGTATATAAAATGAACATAGTTAATTTAAGAATATGTTTTGGTTTCTTTCGGTTATAACTGTTTTGGGAATACTTATGGCGTTTTAATCCCATTTATGTGGCTGATATGGTATATGTTTGTTTCTTTTCACGCGCCTCCCCTCGTATGTTAAAAATATTTTTTGCCGGTTTTCATAAATCCCTTCAACTTTTCTATAGATGGTAAATGAAAATCATGTACGAAATAATATGATAATTGTATATTTTATTGGGGGTTTTGGTTTATTTCGGTTATAAGCACGTACAAGAAAAAAATTAGTCATTTTCAAATATTTTTCCTTCCCGCCCATTTGTTTCAAATTTGGTCGTAACAGAACAGCGGATAACTGGTCAACTGGAAAAATTAGAGTATTCATGATGTTTTGACAATGTTGTCAAACTGTTTTTAGATTCGGAGAGCAATATGTGAAACTCCTCCATACGTAATTGTCTAAATAGCTCAAAAATATTCACATTAAAAAAAAGTTTCATTGGAAGTTTTATTTCGGTTCAGTTAGCGACGCGGAGTTAAAGGTTTTTGTTAAAAACCTGATGGTCAATGCAGAAACTGTGCCGAAAATCAATGTGCCTAAAACCACAAAAAATAGCAGGCCAAAATTAAGTTTAAAATATCAAACAATTCCTGCATGTTGCTAAGGAAAGAGAGTCAATTTGTAGAAAAGGAAAACAAAAAAGTAAAGGAATCGGAATCATATCTTAGTTTTCCACAATCCGCAAATTTAGATTATTTCATGAGAGATAATGCATCAGAGCGATATGGAAAATCCTGGTTAGCTTTTAAATATATATTATTTAGAGTTAAGGTTAGCTAATTTTTTTAGCATTCAAAATAATGAAATAAAAATTCCAGGTTCGTGTTTAAAAACTAAGTTAATAGTGTCAAGTAAGTCAAACTTCACATACAAAATTTGAAAGCATCATGTTTTAGACAAAAAATAGGCATTTTGAAAAGTTTTTTATTTATTTAGATACCGTAGAACCGGGATACTTGGAAACAGAGGGTTACTTGGAACAAAACCACAAATTACAAAATTTATTCCGAAATTTGGCAATATAAACTGCTCGTCAAAAAAAACGGCGCACCTAGTTTTTTGGACAATATTTGAAAGCTCGTTATTGGAAACCTACTCAACCGATTATAAAAAACTTTGGAAATTCTGAATAGTTGATTCTTTGGCTCTTACGTCTAATTTTTGTAATAAGATATTTTGCACCTAACATATACTACAGGGTGTTAAAGAAAGAGATGTTTTTTTTATAAAATTTCAAGTTATCCCCATTCATGGGGTAGTTGAGATTGATAGTCCTAATACCTCTCTTTACTTACAATTAGGTAATACCGCGGGACGTATTTGAGATTTTGTAGATATCTTGGCTAACTACGATTATATGGCAATTTTTCGAAAATTGTCGTTATTTTCCAGTCTAGTCCCAATAATGAACAAACTACGGAGGTATCCATGAATTGTGAACACGACGTCTTACGGTAGGTCATATGCTACCAGTTTATGTATGTTACGTGATCCATAAAACCAGAAAGTTTAGATTAAGGGATATGTTTTACACAAAATATTGCACGAATATTACTAAATGGTCCCTAGAATACCTAAGAATTGAAATGATAGGTGGGTACTTAAAAAGGATCCTCTGTTAAAAAATGAATTCTTTTATTACCATTTTACTTTTTCAATCACCCTGTATATTCGAAGGTAATTTCAAGTGTAATTTGAACGGTTGTAAGAGACAAAAACTCGTTTGCATATTTATGGTAACGTTACATGAAGTAATATCCTTATTTTACCATATTTTGACAACTGACTGATTTATCACCAAAAATCAAAAACCGTTTCGAGAAAATACCCCATTCCTAATAATCCATGGTATTAAGGTCGCATTTTAAGTTTACAAGTATAATTTTCTTTCGATTGAATTTCTATTTTGAATTTTCAAAAAAAAATTACTTTGTATAAAACATATCCCATAATTTGAACTTTCTGGTTTACTGGATCACGTAACGTACATACACTGGTAGCATATGACCTACCGTAAGACGCCGTGTTCACAATTCGTCGATACCTTCCGTAGTTTGCTCATTATTGGGACTAAACTGGAAAATATCGACGATTTTCGAAAAATTGCCATATAATCGTAGTTAGCCAAGATATCCACAAAATCTCAAAAACGTCCCGAGGTATTACCTAACTGTAAGTAAAGAGAGGTATTACGACTATCAATCTCAACTACCCCATAAATGGGGATAACTTGAAGTTTTGTAAAAAAACATCTCTTTCTTTAACACCCTGTAGTATATGTTAGGTGCAAATTATCTTATTCCAAAAATTAGACATAAGAACCAAAGAATCAACTATTCAGAATTTCCAAAGTGTTTTAAAATCGGTTCAGTAGGTTTCCAATAACGAGCTTTCAAATATTGTCCAAAAAACTGGGTGCGTCGTTTTTTTTGACGAGCAGTTTACTTCATTTTGACATCATCCAGAGTGTCGAACCGTTTAATCTGAACAAAGTTTTTATTTTTAGTTTACGTGGAACAGTTTTTGGCGGCTCTAGTTTAAGAGGTAATTATCATGCGAATTATGTCGCCTCTCGTGTTAAGCCCGTTTTTAAAAACAACTCACAACTACTACAGGGTCTATATTACTTTAACTTGACAAAATACAGATCTAAAGATGCAGAGACTTTGCAAGCTACTGATGAAGGTTAATATAAGACAAACAATGATTACGAATATACTCCTATTTATAAGGTAAAAGATGCTGAGCTGGCTTGCAGATTCAGCAGGTGCAGATGTGCTACGTCGGATGGTCTGTTCCCATAACTCCTCCGGCCTAAGATGAAAACCAGGGTTGAAACATGGTTTGAATTTAAAGGTTGAGGGTGGCTTGGATCTCTTGTAGTCCTTTTCTTATTTCTTCCGATGCTGGAGTTGAGGGTGCTTCAGTCCTCTTCTTCTTCCATAATCTATAACTAATATATAATATTGCAAAAACCAATAATAGGTAAAGCATTATTGTCCAAAAACTGATTCTGTTGAAATGTATCGGCACTTCATTGATTTTATTAATTTCATGTTTTTGTTTGTTTAGAGCACTAAAAATGTCTTTCGTTTCGTCAAGATTTATGGAAGTTAATTTTAATTCTTTCTCAATAAGAATATCTTTTGAGTTTTTAATGTCTAAATTAAGGTTTAAATTCGGAAGTAAAATATTTTTAAATTGTGATCCCGAATTTTGGAAAGTTTTTAAAAGAGTGTCTTTCAGCGTTATTTCACAGTCATTAAATAGTTCGATTATATAAGTTCCGTTTATAAGAACATTGTCTTTGTCGTTACCGCACTTTTGGACTGCAACGGCACTATTAGGTGATATGACTATCCATTGGCCTTTCTCCAATTTTTGGAATTTCTCCTCGGTGACGTCAACGTAGACTTGTAGGCAATTGGTTATGTTTCTTGAATACTTCAACAGTTGAACTTCGCATGGTGAATCTTTGTTGACTTTTGAGATATGGATTTCTCGGCATAAAAACTCATTGGTTATTATTTCTTGGCATTTTATGTCGAAGAGTGCAAAACTGTGTTCATTTAGGAGAAAGTACTTAGAATGTGGGATTATGGCTTTAAAGGATCTTTGGGATCTTGTTGGCAAGGAATATAAATGATAATAATTATAATTATCGCTTTCGACAATCGGTATTTCTAAAATAAAAACTATTTGATTACCTTTCACGTAGCTTTTCATTTCAGTTATTTTTTCGAATATCAAGATATTTTGCAAATTTACTTCGAAAGGAAGTTTATTCTTTGTCTTTTGAATATATTTACTTATAGTTTGTAATTCGAGTAAATATTCCTTTGGTTCGATTATCGAATTGTGAAGTATGTTTAATTTTGCAAAAGTCATTGCAGTTTCAATTCGTTCTAAAATATCGTACATTATTCTAAGCGTTGCTGTTAATTGTGAAATTACTAGTTCTAGAGCAATGTAATGATATATTTCGATATTCTCAAGATGTGTAGATTTGATGACCTTTTCTAGTTCTGAAATTCGATTTTTTAATATTACTTGATTATTTGAAAGAATAATAGTATCATTTTGAAATTTTTGTATAGAGCGTTCTAATAAGGAAATTTGGTCTTTTAGAACAGTCTTTATTTTGTTCTGGTTATTTGCTAACGATGATATAGCTTCGTCATATCGCTTTGCGTCATTTTGATCTAGGTTGCCGGTTATTGATTTTATTATTGATCCGAGTCCATCTATGATGCCTCTTTTATTTCTATAAATAAACGATGGGTTTATTTGTGATATTTGAACTTGAATTTTATTTTCAAGATTACTTATTATGTGGTAGTAATTTTTTAATTCTTTGTTGTAATCATTAGTTTCAGTGGTGTTTTCAAGTGTGCTTTTGATTTGAACATAAAATGATTGAATCGAATGAAATTCATTGATAATATTAGAAATATCAAATATTTGAATAAAACTCCAAGTATCGATTTGATTTTGTGCATTGCCAAGTTTTAGGGGTAAAAGACCAGGGTTTTCATTTAGATTATGATAAATGGGTTTTTCTAATCTTGCTGGTCTGATGACGTAGAGGGTAAGTCTGGAACAATAGAAGGGTTTTTTAGTTCTTTAATGTGAACTGTTTCAGGCTTACTTGCTTTATTTTTGTGAGTTACTTTAACACGGTTCCTATCTAATAATTGTGTAATGAGATAGGGTCCTAAGAACTTTTGATTTTTCTTATTTCTATTATTAGGATTAACTTTATATACGGTTTGACCTACTTTAAATGCTGAGTTCGTTTCGCCTAAAGTATTGTGTTTTGAAACGATTTTTTCTTTTTGATTATTAAGTTTTTCGGAAACATTTTCGTATACATGTTTTAATTTTTCTTTATGATTTTCCGCATACTGTGAAAAGAATATTTCCGGCATGAATATTTCGTTTGGGTCTCTTAAATCTGTATGGCCAAATACCAACTCAAAAGGTATATAATTTGTCGCGCTATGTATTGAATTATTATAACCGATTATTGCGTAATCCATAAGATCGCTTTTTGTTTCGTCAGGATATATTTCTCTTAAAACACGCAGGTGTTCTATGACGGTGGAATGGAATCTTTCAACAACAGCATTTGATTCATGATGTTGTGGCGTAGTAAAATGAACTTTTATCTTATGCAACTTAAGCATTTCCTTTACTGTTTCGCAGTTAAAATTGCTTCCATTATCAATAATAATATTTTGTGGAACGCCAAATGATGAGAAATATTTTATCAGAGCTTTACACACGTGAATTGCGGTTTTACCTGGTAAACAGATTGCTTGTGCGAATTTTGAAAAGGCATCAACTAGCGTGAGATAGTCGCGATTATCAAATGTAAATACGTCAATATGTATTATCTAAAATGGTTTAGAAGGTGTTTCGGTTAACATAAAAGGAACATATGGTTTTTTCCTTCCGTACTTAGATCGATTACAGATGTCGCACTGATTAATATAGTCGGTTACAATATTTTTCATATTTTTCCAATAATAGTTTCTTTTTAAATATTGAAGGGTTTCAATAATGCCTCGATGTTTTGTTTTACCGTCGTGATGATTTTTTATCATTAAAACTTGTTCTTCTTTATCGGAAATAGTATTGACTAGTTTAGTACATCGAATTAATTTCGGACCGTTTACAGAAAAATATTCTAAATACACTTTATTAAAGGCTAGGTATAAATTATCTTGGTGGAAATAGATATGGTAGTTTAATTTTGAGTTTGTGTATTCTTTTAAAAAGTCTAAAATTATTTTTCCGTTTTCACTGATCGGAATTTTCATTTTTATTATTTTGTGATTTTCATATGTCTCGTGAGTAATATGAATTTTTGGGTAAATGTTAGGATAGACTAAAATTTGATTGACTTTATTATTTATTATTTCATCTAGAATAGGAATACCTTGATTAGTATGTTCAGTAGTTGGAGAGAATTGAAGAAAGTATTGACTTATGTCGTTGTCAATATCTCCGGGAATATTGATTATAGATTCGTTTTCATTTTCGATAGCGTTTAATGAAATTCTAGAGAGACAATCAGCATTGGTATTATATTTGCCTTTTTTATAAAATATTTTATAGTAGGATAATTATGAATACAAGCTAGAATAATAATATTGCATTATATAGCAACTACTAAATAGGCTGAGTTTGTTTTTATACATAAATGCTAAATAGTGCAAGCGTGCATATAATTATTATATTATTTGTTAAGTTACGTTTTTTCCTTTTAGAATTTTACCTTACGAGTTAGCGTGTTTATATTAAAAGGGACTTTCATTTTCTTTCTCGTATATTTCGTTCCGTGTTTAACTGGTTGTTTTACGAACTTCTTTATTTTTGGAAAGATGTTTTTTACAGGTTTCCGTATAGTTACAATGTCTTTTAAATCAAGATCTTTTGGTCGTTCGTAAAATATTGGTTTGGTGACATATCTGGTAATTATTTCTTTATTTCCACAATCTATAATTGCTTCTAAACATTCTAATAGGTCCATGCCTATTATTCCTTCAAATCTGTCGCAGAAATCAATGACATAGAGTTTATAGTTTTTGTTTACTTTAAAATCTTTAAATATGGGTATTTAAATATGTCAAAAATAGTATATTACGTACCTAGGCCAGTAAAGTAAAAAATGTCTCAGATCACATGTAATTGTCGGCCGAAGCAAAGCTGAGGGCAACAAACATGTGATCTGAGGCTTCCTTATTTACTGGCCAAGGTGTGTATACTATATAAAAGTTGGCAATAAAGTAATTTCATTATGTAGTCTATATGGTGGATGCTGAGAAAGGGGCGGCTGATAGCTTGGGGCCTAGGGCGGCCGAGACTGCAAATCCGCCACTGAGTGTTATTGATGTCATAGTCATATGTTGAGTCATTAGAATAATCTTGATAAGTATATTCTTGGGTTTCATTATTTTCATAATGATTATTATACTCAAATGGATAATGGTTATTATACTCAAATGGATTTTCAAATTCGATAGGTGTATTATCGACACTTTGGGTAAATAATTCGGTAGTTGTATATTTTGGTTTATTCGTGTTCGTAAATTTTGAGCCTTGATTAGATATTCTTGAAAAACCTGAACTGGTATCCATAGGCTCTGGCTTTTGTTGTTGATTATTATTTGCATGAAATCTTTGGGGATTGAATGGTGGATTTTGGAAATTGTTTCTCATGAATTGAGGTTGTGACTGATTAGGTCGAAAATTATTTTGATTAGGATACATTGGGTAATTTGGACGATTTGGACGCCATTGATTGAAATTTGGATTTGTTGGTCTTAATGGTGGGTGGAAATTATTATTGATGTTATTATTATTCCAGGGTCTAAAATTTGTCATTGGGGTTGGTGTAGAATAAAACATTGGTCTATAATTATTATTATGAGAAGAATTATTCATTGGTTTATTTGGAACAATTTTTTGTGAAGGCTTATAAATCTGCACATTAAGATTGTTACCGCGTTATGTTGAATAAAGAAAGTTTTCTTCTTGAATTACTAAACCCATTGCTCTTTCTAGACTATTCGGGTCTCTTAGACGAACATTAGTTTGTAAATGCGGAGGTAAACTACGTAAAAATGTTTTTAAAGCAAGATCATCATAGCTTTCTAACCTTATACATTTTTCTGCATTAGTGATATTCATTGAGTTTAATTTTGAAATAATTAAAGATCTAGAATCTTGACATCGCATGCCAAAATTATAAGGACTTTCGCCTTTAAATGGTCTTAAATTAATTAAATCTTGAATTAAACAATCTAGATTTCTTTGATCGCCAAAACTTAATCTTAAGGATTCTTTTACACTTTCCCAAGTTACTAGTTCGATTCTTGAACCTATGAGCATTAGTGCTCGACCTGTTAATCTTCCAATTATAGCTCTTAAAATAAATTTCCTTAATACTTCATTGTTATCAGTACTAAAGGTAGAATGTACTGTAACGAATAATTCGTTACATGGTTTTTCAGGTTTTAAGATTGTTATATTGCAAAGTGATTTTTATGCAAATATACATGCGATTTGGATTCGGTACCTAGGTAAGATTTCGCTAGAAGTTAGATCTTTTGTACATAGGTGGAGCTATCATTAGAATTATAGGCGTATTAGTTTTACGTCGTTTTCTATAAAAATATTTGTATTATACTGGCCTTTGAATAGAGGGCGATAGTAATATCGTGATTTGAATTGATGGTCTCCCTCCTACTCCTTTGAATGCGATTTGGACCGGTTCTAAAATCGAACGGCGAACGTTGCTTGGGTCTCCAATTTCACGTCGTCAAGGTGAGAACCATTTTTATTTTTGGTCGAATGTGATTTGGTTTTTTTGCACATTTCGCTTTTAACTGAACAAATTTATTTCTTTGTTTTAGGAGTGTCTTAAAGACAATTTTCAGGTTCTAGAGGGATTTAGAATCAATGATTTAGACGACAATACTTTAATTTATGATAGATTTCTAATCTAGATTTAGAAATTGTATTCATCATTGTTCCGGGCCATCTTGGGCTTTTTCTAGAGTATTGTTGGATAAATGATCTTAGTGGACCCTCTACTCAATCCATTTTATTATATTTATCGTAAATTTCGTTAACTTTTACAGGAAGATTTAACTGCGTAGTTGAAGTTGGCAAGGAGAATTTTTAACTAACCATACTTTATAACCGAGTTCTGTTGGTCTTTTATGTTTTTAGCTAATTGCTGGCTCCAATCCACCACTTTCAAGGTTAATTTATTAACAAAGGCTATGCCAAATTTTGGAAAGAACCGGATGGGTAGCCAATAGCCAATAGACCTTGAGTTTACTGCCAGTGGAGAGAATAGGATATCCCATTTTCTGAAAGTCTAAGGTGAGTTGTCTCTTTTGTTATTTCTAATTCATGAAATATATTATTGAATTTCTTTGAGAACTCACCTTGGATTTTTATTTCTTCTCTCTACCGACAGTCGACGGTAAATTTATAACTTTCATCTTTGTAAACTTAGCTCCTTGCTAAACTCGTAGCTAAATTTGCTCGATTCATTTTTGCTTGCGGCTCGTAATGCTCACTTTGACGAATGAAATGGGAGAACGGTGACATAATGTGAAATGTCGATCAAATTGTATTGTGATCTTAGCACATACAGTTTTCTTATCGCATAAATTTGACTTAGGAAGAATTTGCATATTTATTAATTTGTAATTTTGAAGTAATCATATTTCTATCAATTTTTGACTAGTATTTAGCTTATTTTTTTAGAACCTTTCTTTTAAATAAACTTTTTTGGGGACTTTTCATTTATTTGGCACTTATTTAAAAGTGTGCTTAAGTTAAATTTAATCATTATTTTTTTTGAAGTAAACTTGAGTATCAGATTCATTGACGAATTTTGTATTTTTAAACATAGTTTAATCATTCATTAATGAT
>MU182351.1:315304-326769 GCA_016904865.1 Pissodes strobi
AGTTATTCGAATTTCCCAATTAATCGTTGAAACGAAGAAATCGATGTTCGATACACCAATTTTCGGGAATCCTACCGACTGCGCCAATTATGTCGCCTCTCGTGTTAAGCCCGTTTTTAAAAACAACTCACAACTACTACAGGTCTATATTACTTTAACTTGACAAAATACAGATCTAAAGATGCAGAGACTTTGCAAGCTACTGATGAAGGTTAATATAAGACAAACAATGATTACGAATATACTCCTATTTATAAGGTAAAAGATGCTGAGCTGCCTTTCAGATTCAGCAGGTGCAGATGTGCTACGTCGGATGGTCTGTTCCCATAACTTGCGTAATATATATACCATCAAAAACTTAACGCCAGTAGCTATTCAGTGAACTGTTTCAAGTACAACAATTTCGAGGTTATGTTCACTAATAGCATCTATGTCGATATGAATCATGCTAGCATCGATATTATTTGCAATGGTGCCACGTAGAAATATTTTTCTGAAAAATGCAAAAATATTTGGAAACGACGAAAACTTGGAACGGCCTTTCCAAGTTTTGCGCTGTTCCATGTTTTCAATCATTCATTAGCAATAATGATTTTACTTCCAGATTTGGAAGTTATAATGCCAAGATGTCATAGACGAAAAGTCCCGTACATAGCGTATGCTAATTATGATAGAAATACACTTGAAAGGGCATTACAAGATATAAGATCGAAAACGTTATCTTTGCGAAATGCTACAAACAAATATAAAATTTATCTTGAAACTTTGTTTAAAAAAAATATAAAATTAGAAGATAAAAAAACTTGGCCGTCCTGCAGTTCTTTCGGAAAATGAAGAAGATAAAATTGTTGCATGTTGATTGCCGCCGTGTAGGGATTTCCCTTGTCTACTCGCGATCTTCAAGACGTCGTATATATATATTTGGAGAAACCCAGAAACGGGAGTCTAAATTCACGAGAAATTATCCAGGAAAAGATTGGGTTTGGCACTTTAGATAGTGACACCCTGAACTTAAAATAGACTAGCAGAAAACATAAAAAGGAATAGAGCCGAATTGCCACATTAAACTATTTCAACTTATTTTGAGCACGTGGAACAGTCTCTAAATGGTGTGGAACCGAACACGATTATCAATTACGATGAAAGTAATTTGAGCGACGATCCAGGCCGTTCTATGGTCTTGGTGAAAAGAGATTAAACATCCCGAAATATGCCTAGACCCATCGAAAATTAACACCTCCATTGCTATGGCGTGTATCGCAAGTGAGCAATTATGTTATATACAAGGCAGAATATTTACATGATTCCTGGACTGAGAGAGGTCCGGAGGGAACCTGCTGCAATAGGACCAAGTCTGGATGATTGGATGCCAGGATATTTTTGACCATTATTTTATTTTACTTTAAAAAACTAGCCAGGGTATTTTTGACCATTATTTTACCTTACTTTAAAAAACTAGGAGATGTACCTAAGGTACTTATAGGGGTTAATCTTTCCAGCCATACCTCCGATAATGTAATAAATCAACTATGTTGCGGTTTGGAACCTTCGGCAAAATGCACTAACACGGAGTTTTATCCACAATACCGAAACAGAATTAAAGCACTCGACGCGCGTTTCGCTAACCATGTTAGCATCATCAGGATATGATTAAAGGTCTAATCATCTCCTGATGAAACTAACACGCGCGTCGAGTGCTATAATTCTGTTTCGGTATTGTGGATAAAACTCCCTCTTTGTAATAAATCAACGTAAACTAAATAATATTCGATTTTTGCTATTTCCCAGGGGCGTAGCTACCGCGGTATCAGCCGTAGCAATGATACGGGGCCCCCGAGCTATAGAGCCCCGCAACCATGTGAAAAACGTCTATACACACCCACCACTAGTAAAATCATTAAATTTATCAATAAAATTGTAGTCTACATCTTACATCTAATATTAAAAATGATAATTAGAATATTATTCAATCGTTTTCTAAACCATATCGATAAAATCCCATTCTTAATGAATAAATAATAAAATTTGCAGCCACAGCGCTACAGCTCTAAGTTTAGTTAGTTAGTTACGGTTCGTTTAAACTACAATTATTATTAACTCCGACACATTGACATTGAAGTTAGTAGACATATTCATTGGTGTTTGATATATGATATATTATTACAGAATTATCAGCGAGAGAAAGAGAGTTTACCGGAGAGTGGTGCGATAAAAAGGGAAGCCAAAGAAAAGAGAGCTGATGCTGATACTCTCTCTAACACATTCGCTAAATTTAACGTGTAGTTCTTATGGAAAGTGACAAAAATATAAACCTTGACGTAAAGCTTCAATAATGCTTCGTAATATCCACTTCGTCCGTTTGTGAAAGGCTTGTTTTTTAACAAATTTAAGGTCTTTTGAGTAAAAAATGGGCGTGGCACTCTAAAAATTTTGCCTACGGCGAATTTGCCTCCAGCGGTACCTGCGGCGAGCATCTCTCTTGCCCCCATAACTCGGATCTAAATCCGCCGTTGATAAGTCTGTTAAGAAAGTCTGATCACTCAGGTCTAGCTACGCCACTGCTGCCTCCACCAAACAATACACTTCTGGTCCAGGCTCTGAATGTGGCAGTCTTTAAGGCTCTAAAGGGTACCTTGTGAAAGCAACTTTTAAAGTAGAAAATATGGAATACAAGCTGTGTCCCCCATGTCAGAGTTTCATTTATTATTAAAACAGACACAAACGATTTGTTAGAAGAAAATCAAGAAGATATTATAGAATCTGGTTTTTCTGCTGTGGGAATATATCCTCTAGAAAAAAACGCAAGTGCTGAAAAGACTACCCAATGCAAATCTGGAGACCAATAAAACTGGTTTGCCTGCAGCTTTAAAGTAAAAGCTTGAAACAATGCGATACGGAAGCAGAAGTGAGCCAGAAAAAAATAAAAGAAGGTTGCCTGTTGAGCCCAATAAAAGCCTCTCCGGACTTGGCGATGACACCAGTGACTCAGACACCAAATATCACTGCATAATTTAAATTCCTCTATAGGCCCCGAAAGCTATTCTGAGATACCTTCGAATACTAGCGGAACCGACGTTAATGAAGAAGGCAATTTGGAAGAGCAAACTGTGCTAGAAGAAGAGTTAAGCTTTGACAGTGAAAATGCATTTGATGGAATACAAAAAGGAGACTACTTATTAGTTGCATTTCCAATTCAAGGAAAAACTAATAAAAACAAAAATTTTCTTGGCAAAGTCGTAAACATTAATGACAATACCTATCAATGTAAATTCTTGAGGCCCGTACGCTTGTCGGAAATTACATTTACCACGTTAACCGCCGCATGAAGCACCCGTGTCTCATGTACATCTTTGTTACTGGAGCCACTTAAGTCATATTCGATTCATGTGCAGTTATTTTTTAAAGATTTTTTACACAGGTAACTTGTTTATAATTGAACGGACTTCTAGCCCTCGAATTACCTATACTCTTACGAGCAATTTAGGGATATAGAATAGAGGAATGACTTTCTAATGTTTGCCCACACAACACCGGCAAGTTTAATTTGCCATACTTATTTACATTGCTACATTTAATTCATATGTAAGTGCCCTAAGTTTAATAATTGTACCTTTCACTTTAGATGACCTTTCGGTACCAGATCCTGACGACTTATGGGAAAAGGATAAAGCGAATATCGCCTGCAAAAGGTCGCCTTTACAATCATGCGTAAAATATAGCGTTGAATTTAATGGAGTGAGTAAGTACTTACTTGATTTAATTCTTATGTGTTCACTATTTAATTTTTCAGCACTCTCTAATTCATTAATTGGCTCTAGTCGTGCACATATTTTCCGCACATGTAAATATATAGGTGTCTTTTTTTCTTTCAGTACAATATCAAAGTCATTTATGCGCCAGAGTACGTACGGCCACTGAATCGATAAAAAGTGGATGCCTGACAGAAAAGAGAGACGAAATGAACATAGAGGTATGTGTATGTGAAACTGCAAAAGGAGTCAACCAACCTTGCAATGCCGCTATGCATTTTGGAGTGCCTACTGTAGTTCTTTTCTTGATCCTAGTCTTAGATTGGTTGCATTGACATATATTCTGAAGGACGCACTTACCTGAAAAAGTAATACGATTAGAATTATTATTGCTCTTATTTATATCTGGTGAATATATTGACTCTCTTATTGCAGCACGAATTAATTTGTTATAATATATTCAAAATTATAAGCAACTTTCACATTTGTAATTTCTTGTTAATTTAGAGATATTTCCAAATATTATCTGGAAGTAAAAAATAATATCTGGAAATTTCCGGGTAATGTGAATTACCAACTTGTAGGTCTGAATGTATGAGCGTTGAATAAACCTGTTTCACATGATGATAGAAATTTAAAGGATAAAAACATAGTTGATGTGTAACATACAGAATAATTGCCTAAAACTAAAGTTTCACGACTTGTGTATATTGTTATCCTGTTTAGAGTGTATTGACTGATCCATAGCTACAGAAAAAAACCACGCCGGGCAGGACGGGTCGGTTTTATTCCGAAATCATCTAATTTTAGCATTAGTCTAAGGCCTTGACACACTACTTGTCATGCACCTCTCCGATCCGACTCCGGCCCGATGCTGTCCCCAAGAATCGGATCGGTGCGGGATTGGAAAGGGGTGAGCACACATGTCATACACGCTTCTGGTTCCTTTCTGATTTCCGGAACCGGCCCGCACCCGCCACTTGCCAGTCTTGATTCAAACAATATCGCGGTAGGTCCTGCGCGCAAAATGTTCAAACATTTTAGCAACTGCGATTTAGCCATGGTTGCAATTTGTTTATATAGACCATGTCTTTGTAGTCGAAGTTTCGGTGCTGCTCTTTGGTCTGGTCATACAATACTGCATAATTTCTCACTTTTTCAATGAGATCCTCCGGTTTTATAGCAGTAATTTTTTCCAAACTTTAGTAAAACAAACAAAAAATAACACCGCCAAAATTCAAACACAACAGAAAATACCAAACTAGACGCGTCCCGCAGCCGGAAAACGAATAGACTCCACGATCGGACCATGGATCGGATGCAGGAACGGAGTCTGGTGGGATTGGTGACGGCCACGTGCCGCAAATGTGTGAACTGCGGCGTTCGGAGTCCATTAGCATTTCTCTCTCAGACACTCGTCCGACTGTATGATCGTCGTCGGATCGGAAGGGTGCATGATAGGTGTGTCCCGGCCTTTAAACTAGGAGTGTATCAACAATCGTATATTTAATCAAGAATTAAACACTTAAGTTCCTACGGACTATTTATCATTTTCAATGCAGGGTCTTTTTTTATCAAAAAGTGTTTGAGGGCAGAAGTAGCAAAGTGGCATATGAGGCCATATAGTAGTCATCAGAGTTAAACCCATATCTGCAGCAGAAAATTTGCATGTGGCCCACGTTAATGTGAGAGCAATTCACGGATAAGCATCTCCTTTCTTGGCACTCCTTTACTTTTGTATAGAGCTGTTTCAGACAAGTGATTTTATCTACTTTTAATTTTGGAAGAAATATTCGGCAAATAACACGACGTATATCCTATGGAAGACCAAAATATTCAAAAGGAACTAGGGTAATTGAACACCTTGTTGCGAATGAATGTTAAGATAAAATTCGAATTGCCTAATGTGTTACAATATTCACTCGTTTATTTACCATATTAATTGTTTTACTACTATAATTCAGATAAATGCTAATTTCTTACCGTAAAACGGTGTGAACTTGACCGATTTTAAAGTTTGGTAGGAGTTATCATTGTGAAAAAAAATTTTAAAAGGGCACTGATGTGAGCTATATTATGGGTCTTGAAGTATATTATTGATACTTACACTAATTATTCGTAATTTTTTAACTTATGTGGAATAAAATTTTATAAAATTTATGTGGTCAACTTCGCCCCGCACAGGGGTGAACTTGACCGACTATTTAGTTTGCATGATAAATCGCTCGCATTACGACGAGAGGCGAAGTTGACCACCGCAGTAGTCGTGAGAATGTACTGTTAAATATGTTTTTTCGAAAGAAAGTTCGCCCCTTCTACCTATCTGAGGTGAATTTAAAACCTTTTTAATATCCACTTCGTCAAAGTCTTCTTTTTCGGGCTACACAAATATGCATGAATATTAGCGGATACGACTTCTCCCACATAATATTTGAGAGTCTTCTTAGTTAAATATTCAACAACGACCCAAGATCCTATTTTTATATTTTGTCCAGTTTGTATAGCACTAGACTCGTCTGGTATAATGATCTCGTCGTTACACATTCTGCCAACTAACTGAGACAACGGCAGATCTTCAGAGCCTGAACATTTTTTACTGCTCATAAAATCTTCGCAATCAGAACTCTGGTCAACTTCACCCACCCAGTCAACTACACCCCAAATTTAAGAAAATATTGTATAGTTTTGAACCTGTTGTTCTTATTGAAAAATAACTTTATTTTTTTATTTTTTCTTTGCACATTTTATGGTATCGAGAGAGGATCTCTTGGGTAATATCATAGAAATAATATGTGGGAACTAGATAGCTGTTACTTGATAGATGAAAGTTTGACTACCTTTATTTAATGGCTTAATACAGTGGAATGTATAGTTGTTAACTATATTTAAATCCGAAAAAAGGAATCCGATAGTATTTCATAAGTTTATTAGTATATCGATAGGAAAAAATGAAGAAAAATTACTTTAAAAAATTATGGGTGAACTTACAACAAAAAATTAGGTTTTTTGTAATTCTGGTCAAGCTCATCACGCCGGTCAACTTCCCCCCATTTTACGGTACTATAAACTATAAATGCACTTTCCTTTTTAATAATCACTTTAATTTACTAAAAATATAAACTGAAAGATAACTCAGGGTATATAGGTTCGGAGCATGCTGATAAAATTTTCTTTCCGAGTGTAGTGGTTGTGAAAAGGTGCAAAATTAAAGATTAGAAATTTCAAAAAACAATTTATTCTATTTAGATTTCTTTCTAACAAAAATAGGGGTTTAAATTTAAGATTCTATTGAATTTTCTTGGTGATAGCTGCCCTTTATTCACCTTGTGGTTCCTCCGAGCTTCCTGGAGATTGTTACTGAAAGCTGCTGCAGTGCCTAGGATCTGTCCTGTGACGTCACTGGAAGCTGTCCAGGTAAGACGAGGGCGTGTGGACTCAGTAGCATGAAAAAAAAACAGTACAAGGCAGTTAAAGAGTTCACCAAGAATTTTGTTACAACTCGGTTTCAATTTGGCGTAGAGCGTCGCTTGTCTAAGCTTAGGTTTTTAATACAGAACTTGGCAAGAGATAGCAAGAAATAATTCGTCTCAATGAACAAAGCTGAAAAATGCTAAAAACACGCTGAAGAAAAGTAATGATACTTAATTAAATATGCCTCCGCCAATTTGCACAGAATTGTTTCTGTAGACAATAACTATGTTTTCAATTAGACAGTTAACATATTACAAATAATAAATAAAATAAATAGCTATCTAAGCTGAAAAATATTGTCATGAACAGTATTTCAATAAAAAAGCAATTACAATAATCAGGTAAGAACAAAAGTGAAACCAATAAATTTAAACAGGTAATCAAAATTCAATTATTGCCTGAAAGTCTATTTTCTAACTCAAAAATCAGTTTAGTTCAAAAATAAAGATAATGACAAATTTAAATAGAAATAAAGAAACAGAGTTATTGAGAACTTGTACCCACCACGGTCGAGAAGGCTTTGAGAAGGTGCTCTTTAAATATCTAATGTGACTATAAAATGCTTATATAAGTTGAACAATAACTAACTAAGCTTGACTCTAATCCCACATCTAATCCATAACAACCGATAACGGTACTAGAGAAAGTTAGACTGAGTCTCCTACACTATAGACGGTTTTGGCTATTAATTTCTAAAAATTGCTACCTCTAACTAGAACCTAAATGTGAACCCTATAGGCCAGTTTTATTGACTCTTTAGTTGGGTTGCTAAACTAAATCCGAAATTTAGTAACTCCCCGCATTTGTAGGATCAAGTAATGTTTTTTCTTATGAAAGAGCCTTAAGCTCAAAAAAACAAATATTCCACCTGCCCTACATACCCACGGCAAAAGACAGCGTGGTATATGAAACGATGCAGATATCAGAGATTCACAAGCTTGGCAGCTTTATTCTGCCTAGAGACTTTTCGATATAGAAAACTTGGAATAAAAATCAGATAACGCAAGAAATAAAGAAAATTGCAAACCTACCTTCTCAACCTCTCGATTTGGTCGTCGGCACAAGATAGATCTAACATTCCTCTCCTACCTTTCCATCAGAATCACATCTCAAAAAAAATTGCACCGACGCGACCGACGCCGGGACACGCAGTCGTCACAACCTTCTTCCACCGCACGAAGCGACCGATCTTTAAGCATAAAATTTGAGCTGCATATTTGAAATTATTTAACAATTTTAAATAATATATTCTACTGCTGTATTTATGTAGATTCAACTCATAATATTAATTTTAATTTTATATTAATTAGATAATTATCGACTGATATATTTAAAAGACAAAAATTAGTTTTAAATGAACTTGATGGGCAACACAAGAATTCAGTATTTAGTAATATTTTCGTACTATTTAATGTTGTTGCAAACAGGTCGGTTCATACAGTAATTATTCAAAATAGGTTGAATTTGAAAAGTTAATATTTCAAACCAAAAATAAATACAAGCGAACTCGGAACAACCTGATGTTACGGAATTGTTCAAATTGCCGCAACGAGAAGTGGAAATCAACTTGAAATCTTAATAGTGAAAAAGCTATGATAAATTTCTTATTTTTGCCTCTATATAGTATCCAAAAAATTGTTTAAATATCCCGGTATACGAATTTTACCTTGCCGATAGAGGCCAGTTAGTGTCATCAAACTTACAATGTAAACGTGTTGGTTTGTCTACAATACTTTACTATCAGAGCCTGGTAGGATAACTATAAAAGTATGTATAAAAACAACTCAACGTTGGTTGGTATTTTGTATAAAGCCTCCTTAATTAATTATAATTATCTAAATTGGGTCGAAAATGTGCTATCGGCCTTGTCATTTTCTAATGACTATACTTTGCTTACATGTGACGTAAATGTTAACTGGTTTGCTAAAAACTTCCAAAGCAAATATCTGAAGTCGCTGCTGCATACATTTAATCTCACACAAGTTATTAATGATCCCACTAGATTGGCGTGAAACTCATACAGTCTGATTTATATTCATGTATTGCAAATTAAATAAACATTAGGGGCTTTATGGAGATGCTTATAGATTGGTGTTTAATTTTTTTATTTTGAATTTGAGAGCACCAAGAAGTAAGCCGCATCCACACCACATGGCACAATGTTGAGCGTGTATTAGTCCGCCACGCGGCACAGTGGGTTGTGGGAGGAAAAAATTTACATTTTTCTTCTTCATTATATAAGCTAATTCTTTTTCTGTTTCTCTTCTTAGATAACTATTTTAGTTAGTTTTAGCACGTATGCCCAAATTTTATGCCGGATGACATGGAAATATATTTGTTAAATCAAATTGATACCCAATTTTTAAACAAGATAGAAAATTTTAACAATTCTATCCTGTCAGCTTTTGCTATATCAAATAACTTGCTTAGGTTCAACTTTTTTACTAAACAAGCAGGGACTTTAATACTTATAAATATTAATAAAATTTATTTAATTTTTATATAACGATTTAAAACCTTAATCTTGAAAATCTAAACACAATAGTTATTTTTGTTACAAGTACCTAAAATGGAGTTTTTCAGGACGACATCATAGCTGTTTCCGGACGAGGCGTTAGCCGAGTCCGGAATAGCAGATGAGTCCTGAAAAACTTCATTTAGGTACGTGTGACAAACACTATTTTTTGTCATACGCTCCCAAAATTTAATTTTTATTTATAAGCTGTTTGCAATTCTTCAGAGCGCCTAAATTTGCAAATTTACCATAATTTTTGAAATCATAATGTACGACAAAGTTAGCTTAGAATTTGATATCGTAGCAACTATTTGACAATTTTGTCATGTCATTCGAAATTTGACATTTAGACATATTCAGGAATTTTTTCCGTAAAGGTTGCCATGACGACTTTTAGGGACTAGGCCTAAACAGAAGCATTTTACGGACTCAAATGAGTCCGTAAAATAGCTATTCTTGGGAGCGTATGACAAAAAGTAATTTTTTGAAACATTTCATAAATTTTAAGTAATTCAACTACTAGCCACATGTACCCACATCTTCTTATCAATTTATTTGTTTAGTATGTACTTTGGCCAAAGTAATAAAGCAAAAATCATCTGCGGATATTTGCGGATAAAGCTTAGTTGGCGGTGATTCTACATACAGGGTGTGCATGTCATATATTTTTAACACCCGGTATGCTGGAAATAAAGGATTTTTTTGGCATATCACTATGATATTTTTTTCACCTCTTGGAAAATACAATCTGATAGTTAAGTTTAATTTCTGATTTTCAGACATCGCCTACTTCGAAAAAATTATCGAGACACTGACTATTTAACATTAATGTTGAATTTTATCTCGTAATCATAACAAGACAAAAGTACCTTTTTTATATAAAAATAATAGTACTTTCGACTTAGGGGCTGAAAGGTAAAAAATCTCAATAACGGAAAAGTTGGGGCAAAATTTACATTGACGCCCCCCATACGTTACGCCCCTGAATTATTATTTTTTTATTTTGAAACAAAATCCTGTTAAAAATTTTAATCTTATGAGAGTATACCAAATTTCGTTAATTTATTCAACACCGTTTCAAAGATATTGCGGAAAAACCATCTTCAGGAAAGTCCATTTAGGGGGCTGTAGCCCCCTTAGGAGTCACTTTTCGATATAAGTTTATTAAGCAAACTGAACTTATTTTTAGCTGATCTATCAGCTCTAGCATTTTTAGGTACTTAAAGATTTTTTTCCGGAAAATGCCCATTTTTACCCAGTGTGCGCCGCCGCCGCCGCCGCCGCCCGCGCGCCGTGGGTAACACCAGCTGCAAATGATGGCAAACATTCGCGATGGAAGACGTTCGCTATGAGGGCGGTCTATTGAGCACAAGTCCTAGGAGCTTGTAGGGATGTTGTATCATCTACACGGTGAGTATATATTCGCCGAAATATTAATTTTTTTTCACCGGTTAACCGACATCAGCTGCCATCGTATTTGAGTAGGGGCTACTTGTGTTGTTTTAAGTAAGTATGAAAAAAATGTTTTACAAGGGCAGTTACCTACCTAGTTATTATTGATATGGATAGTGATAATATACCTATATGCAACCTAGAAATCCTGTCTCATGTATTTTAAACTAAGTAATTGCTGATGTTAATCACGTGTTTATAGGTAAAAAGGTAAACAATTTTGAGATTGCAATATTATAACCAATTTTTTGACGTATTTGAAATGCGATTTTATAGGT
>MU182351.1:341769-384992 GCA_016904865.1 Pissodes strobi
ATATATATATTGCTATTTATTTCAATGCGTGGATGCAGTACACTTTAAGTTGCTCATACCCTGTCATATAGGCCTTCACTTTTTCGTCCCCACATAGGATTTCCATACCATTTGCCGAGATTTACCTTCATACCGCCGCGATGTTTACACATCAAAAAGTTAATGTAGTATTTAAAATTTCCTGCACAAAATGTGATGGAATACATATCAGTCAAAAGAGTCAAACTTTACAATCCATAATGCGCTCTCATAATTATGATAAAAAAATTAACAGCACTCACCAAGCATAAAGCGCAATAAAAACATAGGTTTGATTTTAAAAAACAAAAATGTTAAAAACCGAATCTCATAAAATAAAACAAGAAATCTACGAATGAATCGGAATCAAAAAGAAACAGCTTAATATACTTGAAAAAGTGTTGAAGAGAAGAAACATGAAAAATGCGTAGTATAAATTAAAATTGCACTAGCTTGGCCTTTCCCTTAGTTTTTGAAGGGTAATTCGTTCTCACAAAAACTTCTATAAGATACAAAGGTGATATCAATTGCTTTTCAAATAATTCATATTTAGATTGTCGTCGAAAATTTGTCAGCTTTTTTGTGTATTTAATTGTTTCTTTTTTGAGGATATTATGTTTTAGGGTTAGTTCTATTGAAGGATATGCATTTGGATAGAAGCTTTTATTCTGTTTTTGTTCGTAATTTTTAAGGCTTTTGGAAAAGGGACGGAAATATGACTTCGTAGAAGGTTATTATTTTCATTTATTGAGAGCCTATACCAATTAAATTAAGTAACATTATACCAAAAGATTCAAGAGGAAAAATATAATTATATATAAGCTACATTGCAGTATTTACGTAATATATTGATCGACTACCTTCCAGTATCACATTCTTCAATGTTTATCCGGTGGGGTGTATTTATGGAGTAATCCCGTAACACATAAAATAAATTAACGACGTTAGCACCGAACTTTATGAGAGAAAGTTAGGTCTCTTAAGGCACCGCAAATTAGTTTATCCAAAGTAGGTACGTGTCGACATTCTTAAAAAACAAGGCAATAAATCGTAACCAAAGACATATCGAATCGTAACGTTGGCGTGAGCTATAACTTTAACCGCATAGGCAATTGTGGGATTTGATTTGAGGAGAAAAACTATGCCCAGGGAACTTGTTCATGCTATATTTGCTAAATATTTTATTTAACAGCAGCATTACTTTCTGTGATTCTTAGAGCTCGTAACAGAAAAAAGGACCCATTTTTTACAGTCTGCCTTTGACAGGGACATGCTTGCAGCTTGATTTTCTGTAACTTTCTTAGAAAAACTGCAGATTTTTTAATGATGGTAGTTTTAGAATGTCTGTGTCAATATCTCGGAAAGGTTTTTGAATTTTTTTCAAATTATAAATTTTTACAAACTTATGTAGATTTTTTTGTAAACTTGTATTTTCTAATTTCAATACTTTAATTGGCCATATTATTGACTCAAATTGGGCAGAAATGCATGAATGCACTTCATTGAAGGTGTGCCGTAATTTAATTTAATTTAAGTATACAGGGTAACTCGCGTGGTTGGTATAAAGTCATTGGAAATTTTTTCTTATGGTACATCCTGTTTTCATGTTTTTTTTTTATTTTTGAATTCTTAATATTCTAGACATATCTCATTTAGCATACCCTACACCTAAATTCAATTGTTTTCGAAATATCAATGTTTGAAAAGTGACATTTTAGTCACTCTAAACCCGTCTAGAATCTAAACGGTTTGACTTAGAGTGAAATGCCTTTCACATTCCTGTCTTAGTTTTTAATAAGCTATATTCTGACATTAACTTCCCAGTAAACCGGAAGTACGAATTTTTCCGGATAATTTGTGAATATGACGCAACCCAAACTAACATTTGTCGGCTATGATGCTAAAACGTAAAACCAATAATTATGAAAAACAAATTTCATTGCAATGAAAACACGAACTGAGACGCTAGTACAATGTGTAGCCTTCACGGGCCTCAATCACTGCCCTGCACCGCCTTGGCTTGCGTTCAATCAAGTTATTGAAAACACGCTGATCTAAACCAATCTAAAGCTGTGGCAACAGCTCTCTGAGCTGTTGCATGGTTTCAGGGGATGGTTGGTGGTTATCCAATGCTCTTTGTAGTTGATACCATGCGTGCTCGATTACGTTGAGGTCAGGCGAGCGTGGTGGCAGTTGAAGGTGCTGAATATCATGGATGGCCAGCGCTGCCAATACTCGAGGGGGACGAGCATTATCATCAAGAAATTGGAAACCGTTACCAATTGCATGCTGAAAAACTGGCAGAATATTGTTAATTACCTCATCCAACTATATCTGAGAATTCATGTTCCCAGGTAAAACCATCAGCTGTGTCCTGTTATTGTAGCTAATTCCAGCATAAACGGTTATTATACCTCCACGGAAAGGATGTACTTCCTGCACTGATCGACGGTTTCTAGGCGTTAAGGGAAAAGCCCATACTAGCACTCGACGACTATCTGATAATCTTCCAGCGACACTCGTCAGTGAAAAGTACAGATCTCCACTCTTCTAGCCAATGAACTCGCTCCCTTGCCCAATCCATTCGACGCCGTCTATCAGCTAGAGTCAATGGAATTCTCCTCAACAAACGCCTAGATCTTAAGCCAATTTTATTGTGGCGCCTTCTCACCGTTGATAATGAAACCTGTAACCTTGTAGCATTTTGGAGTTGCTGTCTAAGTATCTTACAGGTGCTAAGAGCTTCCCTTCGTGCTGATATTGTTATGTACCTATCTTCTGCCCTGGTAGTAACTCTAGGCCGTCCAGTCGTAGGCGTTTCCGATACACTTCCGTTTTCAGCATGCCTGTTGACTAATCGAGATATGACACTTTGCGAAACATTAAAATAAGCAGCAACTTCTGTTTGATTCTGCCCAGCAGTAATCATTCCAATTGCCATATTAGATTGAGCAGCACTTAACTTTCTCCTGGGCATAGTGACACTTAAAGAAATTAATTTGCAATTCCGTCATGTTGACAAAACGTTTCCCATTGCTAGGTGACACAACCGAAAAATGTCACTTTTCAAACGTTGATATTTTGAAAACAATTGAATTTAGGTATAGAGTATGCTAAATCAGATATGTCTAAAATTTTAAGGAAAATTTAAAAATCCAAATTAAAACAGGATGTACGTTAAGAAAAAAATTGGCAATTACTTTATACCAACTACGCGAGTTACCCTGTATACTTAAATTAAATTATACGACACCTTCAATGAAATGCAGTCATGCATTTGTGCCCAATTTGGGTCAATAATATTGCCAATTAGAGTATTGAAATTAGAAAATACAAGTTTCCAAAAAATCTACATAAGTTTGTAAAAATTTATAATTTGAAAAAAAAATCAAAAACCGTTCCGAGAAATTGACACAGGCATTCTAAAACTACCATCATAAAAAATCTGCAGTTGTTTCTAAAAAGTTACAGAACATCATAAATTCGTTCCTTCGGCTATCCTTCACTTGTCACCCTGTATCTAATCCGTAATGTCATCATTGGCCTGACCTAACATGACAACTTAAAGCTGAAAGTACCGCCTTTAAGTTGTTAGTATACATTTCAAATTTATTTAATTTTTATGTGAGAAATCCTCATTTAAACTTTACCTGAAATTCAAGCTATCCTTAACTTTTGAAGAGCAGTTTGGAATTGGAATAGTTTCAATTGTAGGCAGACGCAGTTGAGCTTGGAAAGAAAAAAAAATTGGCAATGTTTTACAGTCTGCCTTTTTTTCTTGTAATGGTTTGTTACTGAATAAGCATAATATTTAAAGGCAGACGATTTGTCAAAGTACAAGTGAAAAAACAAAATTGTTCCTAAAAAATTGATCCCAAACAACAAATGTAACAACTTTTTTCGGTCTGCATTTTTTTCTTTACTTTACTTATGAACTGAATATGGAGATAACTACTAATGTGAATAATAATTTAGAAAAAAAAATTTAAAACTTAAAGTTATTTTAAATCTCTGTAACTATTCTTTTACAATGGGCTATCATTTTTTTTAATATTGATACTTTTTTAAACTTATACACTTTGTACACTAGTGTACACAGATGTTTCCAATGTGTACAAGCATAGTTATTGTAGAAACATTATTTGTTTAAAAAGGGAAAAAACAGAAATATTCGGTTCAATTACAAAATATAAAAAGTGTATTTATGATCAAATTAGAACGTATGTATAAAGGGAACTTCAATCACGTTTTATATCTCTTCCAGACATAATCTTATATTCATAAAAATTTCATTGGTTCTACACAATCCATACTGGCGTCGCTGTCCATCTCATCATCATCAGTCTCGTTGTTATCATCATCAGCCTCGATGCCCTGGTAAACATTTTCATCATCTTAATAATTTTAATATTTATATAAGTAATTTTGGAGAATTAATTTAATATTTTGAACGAGTTATAGAATTGCCTAAACCTAAATGCATATTAAGTGGTGTTAAATTTATTATTACCTTCCATATTTTGAGATGGCATCACGAGCACGATTTCCTCTATGTTCTTCGGGGTTTCGAGGCCTGCGAACCACTTAAAGGTAGGTATATTCCCACGTCATTCACACTTCATCCATAATTTGATGGATCCAATGTTGATGAAATGTTTTCGTCTGCATGAATCCAAATATTTTCTCAAAATTTTTTGATCCAATTCTCTTAAGCATGGTGGCAGATTTAACGAATTAAATTGGAAGAGATATCGAAGGATAAAGATCACAAGAGTCAAGAGAACTTACTAACTTTTCGATGCAAAAGCTGCGGACATGCGTGATGACGGAACAAGAATAGGTATAATAGGTATTTTTATGGCTTTGCAACCAACAAACACTAACCAAAACTAACCCAAGGCATGCCTTAAAAAAATTAAGCAAATAGTCCTATACGACCGATAGGAATTGAACTCGGGGCGTACGAATGACAAGCAGAACGTCTGACCACTACACCACCAGAGACCTTGAAAACATTTCGCTTGACCATAAAGAAATGAGTAATTTTAGATGCATTCGGTCATTACGCATGTCTGGGGCTTTTGCATCGAAAAGTTAGTGGGTCTTCTAGACCTCCAATAAAGATCCAGGCTTACGCACGACAGCAGAAGCTCAATGTCGTCAAGGCTGTCAGATTTCAACGCTTGAAATGAAAAACTATTTAAAAAACATCTGCGTTTTTGGATATCGGATAGGCAATAATGTACCAATATTAGTAGGTTGTAATTGAAAGCGTGTTCGAACTTATCTTTTCCCACCATCAAGTTCCGTATTGCTGTACCTGAATATGGAATTAAATCAAAATAAGTAATAGTCCAAGTCGGGGTTGGACGCCAAGCCCTATCGATGTTTATTCGGACACAGTAAAAAAACTTGGAAATAAAAGAAACTTCAAATTCAAATGTCAAATTAAGTAAATAATTACCTGACGAAGTCTACGCTACCTGCTCGGTTACCATTCAAAATCTACATTCTCAAATTCACCCTAAATAATAACAAGCATGTGAGGCCAATATTTTATTTTAAAATAGAAAAAATAGAGCAAGCCCCTCTAGCATATTAAGTAAATTACTATTTACAGTTAGTGACTACTAGACACACTCTCTTGTCAACCTGATAGCCTAAATCGAAAGTTTGAAAGGTGTCAAGCGAAAAATTTATAAACAATACAGAAAATTCAAACCTCTTGTCAACATCAGTCTAATTTAAAATTTAAGATGTGTCAAATAAAAGGTTAAACGCTCTGCTGCAACCTGCAGCCCAGACGGTGATAGAAATACCGAATTTGTCACATAGACTATACTAAGTTTATTTAACTCGGTTAGTATAGCCTTTCCAAGAGCCCGAGTTGCAAGTTTCAACAAGAGAACGTATTCCTCAAGAAGCAATGTTATGATCTATTGTCAAAGCCAAATTAAAGTAAAAAGGTCATAAAATGAATAAACTTCCTCGGATATAATACGTACTAGAGATTATCCATAAATCTAGCACCATGACATGACATGATTTATTTTGGTTATTTTGATACATTGAGCTACAAAACTTAGCCTAAGTACGTCTTAGATATTTTATTATCTACTAAAATTGGTAGTTTTGCCTGGCGTTGTTCAATCAACGCCGTGGCCTACCAAAATGACACCCATAGGGGGCTGTTGTATTAGCCTACTTAAAACTAAGGGCAGTAGTACTGCTGGCAACTTGTACATTACGTGGGAATACCCTTCAATGTCGCTGCGTTCTGAATTAGCCGGAGCTGGAGTTAGAGAGTGCATTCTTACGTGTGATATTTTATTATAGGGTTGGTTATGCATGGAAAAATTAGCAAAAACCATGCTTGAACTGCCCTCGTGGAGCAGGAGCTCATAATATTAAAACTGGGACAGCACACTATATACAACATGCACATTATATACAAGACTATATACAAAATATTAATGGCTTGCATTTACAAGACAACTCCAGTAAGCTATCATAACATCTAGGTAAATGGAGTGCATCCTGCGGTTCAGGCTACGGATCAAGGATGCTTCGGTGGGCAGAAGTCAAGTGGCGCAGCGAGTGGCGGTTCCTATTTATAATAGGAATCGTGCCTCTAACAAGCCCCGCCCCCATGTCCTAACATGGTAGGCTGGCCAATCAGGAAGCAGGGGTACACAAGCCCGCGAAGGCGATGTGCTCCTGCTCTCCTGATACTTGCTGACTTTTCAGAATGTTGAAAAGCGATTAAAAAGTCAATGAAAAGATGTGAAAAGCTGGAATTTTAAGGGTAGTGATTGTACATTGCAAAATTATGTGTGGTGTTATACTATGGCGGTCTTAACTGCCTATAAAATAAGGTAGTCTCTCGATATATAGTACCGTGCGTGATGGGGTGCTCTGGGTCATATCTCCTGTCGGCGATATGGGCCGTCAGCGGCGATCCCTTAATCTGGTGATCATAGAATTTGCATGCGAGGTCGTTGACGTAATCCGCAACGTATTCAACTCTGGCCCACGCATGCAAATCCTCAATCCTGACACGATCACGCAGTGTCAGGGAGAACGCCGCTCTAAGGTACCTGTTCTGCAATACCTGCAGTTTTCGCAGGTGAGTCCTGGCCACAGAGCACCACACTGGGGCGCCATATAGGAGCGCTGGTCTTATTACCGATTTGTAAAGAGTCAGTTTGTTTATTGGGCTAAGGTAAGACTTGCCTGCGACAAGTATGTTTAGGCCTTTTTTAATGCCTTCATTTTTTGCGATGATTGCAGATACATGTTTGCTAAAGTTTAGCTTATTATCCAGGGTTAATCCTAGATACTTTATCTGGGCTTTCGGTGTAATTGGTGCATTCCCTATCATGAGAGGTGCAACATCGATATCCTTCTTTTTACGAGTAATAATGATGAGCTCAGTCTTACTCGCATTCAGGGCGATCTTCCACCTTTCATAGTAGGGAATAAGCTCAGTCATATGATCGCCTAATCTTGCTTTAGTCACCTCCGCTATGGGATTCTGGGAATAAATCGCCGTATCGTCGGCGAATAGGGCGGTACGGGTTTCATGATGTGACGGAAAATCTGCTATAAAAAGATTGAAAAGCAGCGGCGAAAGGACCGTGCCCTGTGGCACCCCTACTCGCAGTCTCCTGCTTGCAGACGTGTGCTTTCCTATTCTGGTAACGAAGGTGCGTCCGGCAAGGTATGATTCGATGAGTGATATAAGGTGCAGCGGTAGGCTGTATTTTGCTAACAGTTTAAAAAGCAACCCCTCGTGCCATACCCTGTTGAACGCCTTCTCGATATCCAGTAATAGCATCGCAGTAGATTGTCTGTTATTAAAACCCTCATAGACATCAGTTGCGATTTTCGCGGCAAGCATGACAGTGCCATGTCTGCCGCAAAAACCGAACTGTTCCCGGGGGATGATATTCAGTCGCTCGACAGCCCTGTTGAGCCTCGACAAGATTAGCCTTTCAGCCACCTTCCCGAGGGTATTCAACAGGGATATCGGTCGGTAGGAGGATGTTAGCGTAGGATCTTTTCCCGGTTTCGGGAAGTGAATAACGCACGCTGCTTTCCAGGGTTTGGGGAAGTGTTGCAGCCTGATTACCGCATTAATTATATGCAATAGATGGATGAGTGTCTTTTTAGGTAAGTTTTTAAGGATTATGTTCGGAATGCTATCCGGGCCGGGAGCTTTATTTCTCGGAAGACGGCAGAGAGCTTTGCGTAGTTCCGCCGGCGTGACACTCAATTTATCAAGTACTGACGGGGGAATGGGATATTTATGTTGGCGGAAAGTGCTTACAGTGAGGCTGCATTGCACTTGTTCAGGGAGAGTATCAGGCGACTCGCTGTAGACGCTCTCCAAGTAGTCTGCGAAGGCCTCCGCTTTCCCCGGATCGTCCACCATGTCTACGCCACGGTGTTTGATCGCGGGCATCGGCGTACTACCTCCACGGATTTTCCTGGCCAACTTCCACAGCGAGCCGTCTTCCCTATTGATAGTATTAATGTAATCGAACCATACTTGATTACGATATTCCCGTATTTCCATCCTGATTTCTTCCGTCAGCGCATTGATACGAGCGGATCCCATTTGTGTCCGGTTTCTCTGCCATCGACGTCGAAAGCGGTTTCTAGTTGAAATGAGTTCTAGGATAGGTTCAGGAAGTGATTCTGTCCTAGGGCGGATGGTAACCCTAGGGCACATTGCATCACGGATGCGCTGTATGTTTGTAGTAAGCTTTTCTACTTCATTCTCGAGTTCTTGGATTGATTCTATTTGTTCAGGGACGACTGTTACCTCGTTCAACCTCTCTCGAAACACCCTCCAATCAAGATTCCTGTAGGAAACGACGGTGTCTCTCGTCGTGGGGGCCTTGTGATACAGGCTAAACTTAATCGGAAGGTGGTCCGAGTTTAAGGTGTTAATTTCCAGTAACTGAGTGGTTCTTATCGCACCCCTAGTAATAGCAACATCCAGGAATGAGTCGCTTCGAAGATATGTGGGATTTGGAGTTCTATGAAAGGACATTTCCAGGTTGTTTTCGATTATTCCCCTAAATAATCTACCCCTGCTGTTAGTTACGCCGCCCCATTCGACGTGCGTGGCATTCAAGTCCCCTATCAGCAGGGATACTCTGTTTTGCGGTAGAAGTACAAGGAGATCGTTTGCCGTGAGGCGGAGATCCGGAGGTATGTAGCAGCCACATACACGCAGTCCGCTCTCCAGTTCAATACTGACGTTTTCGATCACGGTGCGCACGTTATATACGCGCCGAAAGCGAAGAGTTTTGTGTATGAAGCAGGCCACGCCTCCTCCGGCTCGATCTAGCCTATCAAATCTCTCTATGTTATAGTTCCTAACTTTAAGTGTAAAGTTAGGGTTTAAAAACGTTTCGTTGAGAAAAACAATATGGAAATTGGATGTTTGCATAAAATTACGGAATTCGCCCATTTTGGACCTGATGCCGTGACAGTTCCAGCTCGCTATATTTATCATTATATGTTAAATTGCGAGTATTCAAATGAGAAGAAGCGAATCGAGGCTTGCAGTATCTCTGCCTTATCGCCTCGACACGCTTCTAGCATGTTTGAGTAGTGGTCTAGCGCTAGAAATAGCTGGTCTAAATTGACCATACTATTTATTTTAGCCACCACATTATTAAGGTTAGACATTAAATTAGATATATTTACATTGCTATCATGGTTCAAGTTGCCGCGAGCAGTACCACTAACCTGTACATTATTTTGTTTTGCGACGTTCTCTCTAGTTAGTTGAGCGCTGCTACGTCGTAGAGGCGGGAATTGCTTCTGGAATGCTTCGTCACGTTGGGCATTGTTTAGCCCTTGGCTCCGTGAGCCGTCAGCTACTCTTGCAGGTTGTTTGTCACGCCAAGCCGGGTTGGCTGGCGGTGGTGCAGGTTTGAACGTCGGTTTTGGTTGCTTGTTCTTGGCTGCCGCTGCTTCTATTATGTTTAGCTTGTACGCGTAAATCGGGCATACATCATCTATAGACCGATGAGGTCCGCCGCAGTTTACGCACTTTGTTAGTTCTTGGGTGCATTGCTTGATATCATGCGGCCCCGCGCATTTACTGCATGCCGTTTTCCTGTTGCAGTACGTTTTGGCGTGCCCGTACTGTTGGCAATTCTTGCACTGAAGTACGGGTTTGCCTGAACGCCTAGCTTCCCATGAGATTCGTACATGCATTAGTGTCTTCACCTCGCTATTCAGTCGTCGAACAGTATAATCGGTACCTAGAATGACTAGGTACATCGGTTGTCTCGTCTTTCTCATTTCATATATGCTCTTAGCTCGGATATTATGTTCTTCGTTGAGTGCTTCGACTATTTCTTGTGGCTTGATGTCGCCATCAAGCCCTCGCAGAACGAATGCCCTAGTCTTTTCCTGGGTTTCTGCGTAGGTATGGTACTCCGTACGCTCGACGTCTAAGGCCCTTTTCAATGTGTGGAGATCAATGGAGTTCTCGCAATATACTATAACGCTGTTTTTAGTATATTTTAATTGGTACTTGCTTATTCTCATGGCTTGTAGGTCCTCCCTGAGCTGCTTGTGGTCAGCCGGGCGCCCTTTAATAACAACTGGGGGTGGTGGCTGCACTTTACTTTTGGGGGTAGTTTTAGTGGATTTTCGGGGAGCGGCTTTGCGTTTAACCCCGGTGGATGCCGTGGTAGACGCGACGCTTACGGTTTCTTCATCCTCCGTATCTAGGTCAGATAGGGGTTGAAATTGGTTAGATATGGGGACGGTGGATTGGCCCATATCTACGGTTGATATTTTAAAGTTCTTTTTAAACGGTATTTGCCTGAAGGGCGTTTTAAAAATGTCTTTGGATTTTTCACCTACCAGGGCCTCAGAAGTTGCAGATATCGGGGGAGGCGGCGGTGGCATTATTTTCGGGTCGTTACTATTCGGTTTCGTTGTATCCATGCGGTTTAGGACTTCTTCGTTTTTTTGCGATTTCTGACGGTCATCCAAGGTGACCTTCAGCTTTTTTGCCGTCTCCGTGCCTTGTATGTTTGTCGGAGAGGCTTTCTTTTTGCCAGTATCAATTTTTGACGTCACTGGTTTCATCATACGTAGGGGGTGGCACACCCTATTATGTTGGCGCACTTTGGACGTTAGCTTAGAAGCATCGGCTAAGCTTAGATTGCTATAATTTCTCAGGCTTTCGTAGTCCAGACGGCACTGGACGCAGACTTCTGCATATGTTTTGCATCTGCTGCGTAATCTACGCACAGAATCCTCCGATAATTTGCGGTCGGTGACCGACTCCATGGATACGTTTGACATGGTATCCTCATCGTCCGTTGGGTCTCCCATTTTTGGGTCAGTTGCCGGGGTTACGTCCCCGGCGACTAGAAAAATGTAAGCACTTGGCTTATAGCGGTCTTTACTGGTTACCTGTACGGTAAAAAGCAGTCACAAGAATTCTAATATCACAGTACCAGTCCGAGATTCGGTTAAAAAACGCGCAAGGAATCTTTTTGCCTGAGTTCCTTTATCAGGTCCGTTTCTTTAGCCGGCAAGAAACGAAATGAAATCTAGCACCCGTAAGAAGTAAATAATGTTTCTAAGCCGGCGTAGTAACTTCACAAAAAGTATTTAATATATATACTCTAGTGGATTATGATGTGTCCTATTACTTACTAAAGAAATTAATAAAGCGTTTTAGGAAAATGTTTAGGTACTAAATTCTGTTTAAATTTAAAAGTCTCTGCAAAGTGGTAAATATTTCTGGCACAATAGTGCTGTCTAAACGTAATAGTATGTATAAAATTAGACTTATCTTGAGCAACGAACTCCTGCAAGCTATATCCGAGAATTGGCCATCATTCTTTTCTGTAGGTCAAACAGTCCAGATTAACCAGGTTCCACAAAATAGTGGCTCTTCCTACCCTAAAGGAAAACAGCCATAGAACCCCGCAACAGAGCGCTACCGGAATTTCGCTGTAGAATTCAGCTACTAAAAACCAGCTCAAAAAAAACCTAAAAGCGTAAATAAATCCATAAACATGAAATTTACAAAAATGCCAAAACTCTGCCCCAAAAATCTACCTGAAATTCTACATTCAAAACAGCTTAAAACAGCTTACCCCTAACTAGGGGTTTACCAAACCATTCCTGGGTATCTTGAAATGATCAACGGCCTATATTGGCATTATGGCGGTTGCTAGAAATTTCTTCACACGCAACTGACCTTCCCTCGAGAGTCCCAAACGGCTTCCAGTCTACTTCATTTACGAAATAAAAAAATACTCGAGGACTACCTCTCAACCCAAGGAATTTTCTTTGGCTAATGAATAAACAAAAGCCTTACAAAATCAACAACAATAGTTTTCTTCTGTTTTCTCTCGTCCTACTGGATCATGTAGCGGAAACAAATCTGTAAACACGTCAAAACTATCGGCTGACATTCAACTAAAAATTCTTAAAGTCAATTAAAATACTGCTTGTCAGAAACCTAGACCGGTACGAACTTATCGAGAAAAGACAATGGAGATGATTGCCCAATCGATATTCCTTCCTAAAAAGACCTTTATAAATAAAAGAATTTCCACCCGTAACAAAGTTAAAAAAAGTTTTTCAATTTTATTATTCTATACTAAAAATTATAAAGTTTATATCTAATCTAGTTTGAGTCGGTAAAAACTTTTTCCGAGTTATCATTGAAGTGTTGTTAATTAACTAGTGCGTTTGATACATTTTCACATCTGCAAAAGATCTGCCAAGTAAAACTGTTATAACTTTACTGTTAACTGAGTCTAACTTGTGCTTGGCAGACGGTAAAAAAATATTTTCAGTTACATGATTTTTTACAAGATTACACGAGCATGCGTTACTATTGTACTCGCAACAAACGTCTGTCAATAAGCTTATGACAGATTTGAAAAACTTAACTTGTGTTTATTTAATTGGCAGACTGTAAAAAGTTGTTCCAAGAGCGCTTTTTTGCAAATTAAAATAAATGCTTCAAGATGCATGCGGTGCGAGAAATTTTTTATACATATTTCTGTAGCTTACGGCTGTAAGTATGTCCCCAAGTATGTCCCCTATCAAAGGCAGACTGTAAAAAATGGGTCCCTTTTTTCTGTCACAAGCTGCCGGTATATCTAGTATAAATAGCAATAATTAGAATTGAAGTAATGAATAAATTGTTTTCATTTATTTAGGATAGCAAAAAGCAATAAGTATTAAACTGATAGCTTTCCAATTTCTCGAAGAAATAAAAATATTGTAACCAGCAAATTTTATAGGCGACGTAACTCTGAAATAGGCGAGGACGTGACAGCCCTGCAAGACGAGTGGTGCGCGGTGGCAGAGGGAGTCATGCAGTTATGTAACATAGATAAATATATGTTATGTAATTAGGCGGACTGTACTGCGAAGGTTTAAGGTGTAAGGTGAAATATTACTGACTGTAATAATATTGGCGAAATAAAACGTGTTAGTAAAAAGTGTTGTTTACAATATATTACAAATATTATTTTTTGGTTTGTATATATTTATATAATTTTGCTGACGTTTGGATATAATTTTTTTTTGCCAACAATAAAAAAAATTAAATTTATACTTATATCTTTATGAAGCAATAGGAAAATTATAAACACAACATTTCAGATCAAAGTCAAGATTATCTTTCGATCGGGATGATAATTATCTTATAAAGATGGTGACAATGTATTAAAGCATGTTTCTCAACGAGCTGACGTGATCCATACGTCCGAAACGGCTTAATATAAATTTCTGAAAATTAGCATGCGTTTTTTTTGTGTGGATATCTTCTCTATTTAAAATCTTTTCAAGCTTCTGGTCCTAGTGTGGCTTACTTTCTAATTTCAAATGGATCACCCTGTAAATTCTTTTCAATCATTTGTGCCTCCTAAGATGGTACAATGCTCTTTAAAAGCTAAGATAAGATGGTACATCTTCAACCGTTTTCTTTTTATTTTATCCAAATTATACATCTAAAATATCCGTCCGGAGCTACTATCAGGCTCGCTTTTAATAGAGAATATTTCTTGTGATAAAAATGAGGTTGCCATAGAATTCGAAAATGAGCGCTTTTGGAACATTTTAAATATATGTACAATCAGGGTATAATATTGCTTTTGGAACTTCTGGCTCTGGATTTTAAAGAAGGTAACATGGTGAATAATAAATTGCTCTCTATTTTGGACTTCAGTACATTCAAACCCAAGATTTCAGGAATAAATCTTACCATAAGACTCTGTCGTACAACATTTTGACGAAATGAATAATTTATCATATATTTAAAAAAATGCCGTGTTTCATCTTAGGAATGATACAAAATGCTTATTGGTTACATGTTTTAAATGCTATTCTTGAAATTGATTCTTATTTAAATATGTAGTGGACTTAATCCTGTCGTCAACAAAATTGCTTTTATCTTCGACCTACTAGAAAATACTTGGAGCTAGACATAACCCGGCACCTAATCAGACCAATGTATTATTTCACTTCACGCAAGACCCTCCGCTCGCTTCGCTCGCTACGGGGACTCGAAGAACAGTGGCTAACCAAAACTAACCCAAGGTATACCCAAAATGAAGAAAAAATACTTTTTACAAACATAACCTTAAAAAAATATTAAAAAACCGACAGGAATTGAACCTCGGGCCGCCGTATCACAGGTCCAGCATCTAACCACTGAACCACCAGAGCACTCCCAGGCAATTCATTGCACCGCAAAGACATCGGTAAACTGAAAGCTGATTAGGAGCCTTGCTAGGTCTAGCTCTAAATCTACCTTTGCGTTACCACTTACTCTAAAGCGGCAGTCTTTAGACAAACAAAACACTTTAGCGTAGCGTTTCGTTGCACCAAAAAAATTAATTGATACGGAGCTATGTATCAATTAATTTGTATATTTTCAATTCGCAGATTAATAACATCATAAATTTTTGAATCAAAAGCTTGTTCTATGCAGACTAGCAATAATTGTTCCATATCTCATTTTACCCATTTACATCATTGTCTTCATATATTAAATTGTTAGCATTAACACGGTCTCAAACAACACACTCTACCATGGTTGTAGCTTAATACTGCCTTTTGTCATCGAAATAGCATTTATGTGCCGTTTATTACAAGATGCTGCCTTGTACACTTTATTGAAAATAGAGTTCCATAACTTCAGTTAATGGACAACAATATTTCGATAATCTTTAGATTAAGCACGCCTTAACAGAGGACACAATATAATCTAGTAAATAACCAATTAACGCTAGTAAGGCAAGTCGATTTTATTTTCATATTACTCTTAGCTATATATCTACTTATAGCTTTGTGTTCTTCCTTTTTCTCGTCATCTAGTTGTTGATAATTATAACACCCCAACACTGATCTTTCCGGGGGATGTGAAATCCAATATTTTTGTCTAGAAGAATTTGCCTATAAAGTGTTTCGGAAATTTTTGTATAGTTATTTTCTTCACAGAATAGTTTGTACAATTCGTACATTTTCTTCGTACAAGTTATGAAAGTAACTACATTGCAAATAAATTCCTTATATACAGGGTGAGTCAACGATTGAATAAAATAAGTTTGCCAATTATAGGTAAATTATGCCAATAAAATGTGTTTATTATAATATACGTTTACCAAGTGTGCACATTTTAAAATTATTTACTAATATACAGGGTGCCTCAAAAAAGTAGAACAGCACAAATAAGATTTTTTTTAAATGGGACCCCATATATATTATTCGATTTTTTAATTCTAAGTGTAGTTCTGAAGTTCTATTATAGGTTTGATATGTGTCAAACTTTAAGTTTTCGAAATAATGACGCTTTTAACTAAAAAAATCACAATTTCTCTCTGTCTCTTTATTATTAAGTACCACCCTCTATTTGGTTGGAAGTTTTTATATTATTTGGTTTTTTTTTATAAGATCAAGTTTATTTTCTGCCTAAAATATATATGAGATAGAAGCTACGTGGTGTTCATAATAAATGTTCAAATCCTATAAATTTAAAATTAATAAAATCGATTTTTTTAAAGGGCACATTTTAAGTGTACCAAAAACCCTACAACTTTTGGTAAATATGTCCTATACCTATTTTTGAGAGTCTTTGAACTATTTTGATATTTTTATTTTACTATGTTGGGGTTTGGAACCTTCGGCAACATGCACTAAAACGGAGTTTTATCCACAATACCGAAACAGAATTATTGAACTCAACGCGCGTTTCGCTTAGCATGTTAGCATCATTAGGAGATGATTAAAACTAAATTTAATACTCTACCTAACTCGCTTTTATACTAAATGTTTGCTTAATCAAGCGGAACCAAAGGAACCAATCCTGGAATCCTACTAGTCACGCTCGATCAACCAATACAATGGACTCTACTGAACAGGCCCTCTATCTCTATTTAAACTATTCTTACATTTAATAATTTCCATACTTTCATATGCGTCTAATAATCTCCTATCAGTTATATTATGAATTCATTTTAAATTTTTACTTGTTATTCTATGATTATTTTCAAAAGCGGCAGCACTTGATTTTCCTGTTCTACCATACTTTAAATGAGCTATGTGTTCCTTGAATTTCGTTTGTATAGATCTTCTAGTTTGCCCAACATATTTTTGGTTACAATCCATGCATCCAATTTCATATATTCCACTTCTTTCTAACATTTCAATTTGGTCCTTTGGGCCACCTAATAATTTCTTAATTTTGAGCTGAGTTTGGTAAACTAATTTTAAACCTACTTCCTTAAAGACTTTTTAGTGGATAAATAAGGATTTCAAAAAGTCTTTAATGAAGAAGGTATAAAATTAGTATACCAAACTCAGTTCAACATTAAGAAATTATTAGGTGGTCCAAAGGACAAAATTGAAATATTAGAAGAAGAAGAATGAAATTGGATGCATGGATTGTAACCAAAAATATGTTGGGCAAACTAGAAGATCTATACAAACGAGAGTCAAGGAACATATAGGTCATTTAAAGAATAGTAGAACAGAAAAGTCAAGTGATGCCGAGCATGCTTTTGATAGTAATCATAGAATAACAATAAAAAATTTAAAATTAATTCATAATATAACTGATAGGAGATTATTAGACGCATATGAAAGTATGGAAATTATTAAATGTAAGAATAGTTTAAATAGAGATAGAGGGCCTATTCCGTATAGTCCTTTGTATTGGTTGATCAAGCGTGACTAGTAGGATTCCAAGATTGGTTCGTTTGGTTCCGCTTGATTAAGCAAACATTTAGTATAGAAGCGAGTTAGGAAGAGTTTTAAATTTAGTTTTAATCATCTCCTGATGATGCTAACATGGTTAGCGAAACGCGCGTCGAGTGCAATAATTCTGTTTCGGTATTGTGGATAAAGCTAGTGATGGAAAAACGATTCCACGTATGGAGCGTTCCTAACGTTACCTCTCCAGAATAAATACTGCTCCAAAATAACGATACACTGGAGCGTTTCTTGGCAATAAAACAGACGGGGTTTAATGCCTTTTTATGACACTATCGATACGGGTTACAATAGTAAATAGAATAAGTATTGTCAGGAGTCAGGATGTCAGGTTATTAGGTTATATTTAACTTTTCTGCTACTTTTTGCCAGGTAACAATGATAATTTTTCATTTGGTTGACGTTTATTGTAATTTTGCTGTCACACTAATTAGGTACTTAAAAATGTCAATATACAATATTAATGAGAGTTTTTTTCTAAGAATGTATTATTTTGAAAAAAGTATCGCAAAATAACTTAAAAACTAAAAAAATATATTAACACTTTTTTTATAAAATAATAATTACTCGAAACAAACATAAATTTATTGTCAAATATGTCAAATATTTTATAATAATAGTAGATGCTTAACAAAGGTAACGATTATTTATGTAAAATAAATTCAAAAAATAATAGAAAACAAGGCAAACATTTATAAAATAAGGAAATACGTTACTTATTATTATTTTTTTTATAAAAAAATTAACTAAATATTAAATTATTATATAAACATGTAGGTAATAAGAAAAAACTTTACTTGCGTTCTTGGTTTGTATTTATAAACATAATTTAGTTAACTTTCGCACCACTGAGTCTATTTCTCCGATCAGATAAAAGCTGACCAGACTTCGAAAATTGCCTTTCGCAGGGTACAGAAGTTGCCACTGTTATAAATTTTTCTTCAACTAACTGGCTAAGGTAAGGAAAATTATACGAATTATTTTTCCACCGGATTATTGGATCTTGTTCTCTGGTTCCTCTAAATATCTCTGCAGTTCAATAAGAGCTCGGGAATATAGGGTGACGCTGGGCTGAACACAAGCTTTTTTTCTCAAAGTTTTTCCAAATCACAACATCGGGTTTTTGCGACATATTTTCCTCTGTGAGGTCTTTTTCAGGAATTGTTGACTGTAAAGAGGTTTGGTTTATATTTCCAGTTTTATAGGAACTAACTTTTTTTTTTTGGTTGATTAGCAATGGATTCACTAGAAAAGCCAATATTGTTATATCGGGGATCCAAAAAAGTTGTTAGAAGAAGGGAGTTACTATTCTCTAAAGATCCCTGTCTAGCTTGAATAACTTCTGGAATGGAATTGACAACAGGTATTGAAAGGGGTTTGAAGTTTTCTTTTAATAAACCTAAATAAGCTCCATGAAGCCCATCGGTTAAAATTATTACAGAAGAGGCAGTTACATATTTCTCTGCACTCATCACTTTGATAATTACCTCAAGGGGTTTTAAGACTTTCTCAATTTCTTTAAGAAATTCCCATTTCTCGACTTAAATTATAGGCAAATCAGGATCTAAAAGTGATATAGTTATGCGTATTGGTTCCTCAAGTTCTGTAAATCGTTGCACCATATAAAAGGAAGAGTTCCAGCATGTAGGTACATCTTGTATAAGTTTTTTTGATGACGACCCTAACTGTCTTTGCAGATCAAGTAATGCTGCTTTTAATGTCCGACGATACATTTAACTTTTTTCAGAATATCTTCGATGAGCTTTAAAGAATCGTGAGCATTTCAATTTATTTTGTGCGCATAACACCCAAAATACTTCAGCTGCAACTCTTTTTTAATAGCTTTTCCTATATTCGAGGCATTATAAGAAATAGCTATCAACACTTTTTTTGTAAATGCCACTCTTCATTTATACGCTTTATTGCACCGGTCAAATTTTTACGGGTGTGACTTTCTCCAAAGGATGTACATTCTAAAAGTAAACTTTGTACCTCAAAATAATTATCAATAAAATGACAAGTTAGAGCTAAAATATTCTCACTGTTTCTGGAGGTCCAACAGTCTGTCGTTAGAGTAACGGATTTAACTTCTTTCATAATTTCGTTGGTTATGTTATAGACTTTCTCATAAAGAGCCGGTAGTAAAGTGGTGGTAATAATCTTCAACGATGGCTGAAAATTGCAAGTGAACAGTAATATCAACATATCGTAAATTTTTCTGTGCTCAACCACGCCGATTTTTTTCCAAAAAATGCGTTAACATTGGTTTGAATCCCAGAATGATGTGCTCAATTTGCTTATTATTGGTCGTATTTGCTTCTTGATTTTCATGTTCCTCTTTATCTGCATCGATAGCATTGGAAATCGTAGCAGTGGTCCTACTACAGGCACCTAGATCTGATGGTGTCTCCCGCATTTTAAGTTAATAAGTGGACGCTTTCCAGTTAATTTAAATTAATTTAATAACCATTAAGGAATAATAATTATTATATGCAGTTTGAGTAACAAAACCCATAGTTTGAATTACGAATGACTGAACGTAGCCTTTGCAACAAATACGGATACACGAAATTTAACTTATTTTTGACATGGTCACTTGTTAAACCCAGCAGTTTAACGAAATAAAACATCAGTTAAGTACGTATTATGCGTATTTTATATAATATTCAAAAACAGAACTGAATTTATCTCCTGAAAAAAACATCTTTATGTTTGCATCTCTTTACCTCCTTACTACCTCTGCGAAAATCCGAGAAGTTAAATTTACTTAACTCTCTTTTTACGGCATCGAACGTGACAACTGCCTTGACTCAAAGTTGCGGGAAAAAATTTAGTCAAGTCAATATCAAAAATTGCCGTAATTTTGAAGCTTTATTATGTATGTGAATGAATGTTTTAGACGTACACCAAATGTTCACTTAACATTTATCGCTAATTGAGAACTTACCTCTTATTGCTTTTAAAAATATAATCTTCACACAGTTCCACCTATAGAATATACAGATACTTTAAAAACAGCCAAACTAAATTCTGGCACCAGTAACGTGCTGTCGCGGAACGTGGAACGGAATGCGCGTGAAAACTCCAGCTTCTAAGGAAATTGCAGAAGAGTTTCGATAATAATTGGCGCCTGTGATTTTAAATATTTAGGTATGTAAAAGCAAGGTGTCTGAGTAAATTTTATAGATATAGAGACATAATATAAGTAATATAGCAAAAATATATGTATGTATCTATGTATTTAGAGAGATGGTTAGTAATATTGCACGAAATTTAAAACGTAGGCGCTATATTACTTGTTCCCATTACTTTAGGAATGTGCACGAGCAGAGTAGTAGAGTTAGATAATTAAATGAATAAATTACGAAATACCACATTTTAGAAAGAGGAAAGAAGACCTTATGGAAATATGTTTTCTACAATATTGAAGAAATTGCACACATCTACATCTTCGCGTCAAATAGCAATGGCCCAAATGCAATACGTCACCAGCTAAAATGTTGTAAGCACTTGATGGTTTTGTAGAGGTGTTATTGCCTTACCCCACTCGATTTCTTCTTGTGGGGTTGTATTAAAGAATTGATATATGTCACATTGCCAACTACAAGACAAGATATGTAAAATATAATAAGAGACGTTTGCAGAACCATGCCACCGGAGACGCTAGGAAACGTGAGGCAGAACATTATAAAAGTATTAAATATATGCATTCAACAGCAGGGACGCCTGCTTGCATATGTTAAGATGAAATAATTAGTTTTTCTTGTATTCCCTCTATAATTAAAATTTAAGCATTGCATTTTCGTTTATTTTAGGAGGAAAGGAAAGGAAAACGTCTGTTATAGGCATTTTTTTTTGTTTCACTCTTGCAGTTATTTCTATCCTTGTGTTTAACTTCATTTAATATGTATTATAGCCATTTGTTTTTTTTTTGTTCATTGATAATGAAGAAACTAAAAATATCAAAACAAGTCAAAAACTATCAAAGATAGGTATAGAACAAACTTAAAAAAGATGTAGAGTTTTTGTACTCTTTAAAATCACATAAAAATATACAAGATGTGCCATTTAAATAACATTTTTTTTTAATTTTTAGAATTCGAATATACATTATGAACTGTAGCTGTAGCTTCTATCTGTATTATTTATGCGGAGCATAAACTTGATCTGATTATTTCTTGTTCTCAAATTTAATTATTTTTTAGCGATACACAAGCTAATACTTTATAATAAAGAGGCGCTTGAAATTGTGACTTTCAATTCAAAGCTTTTTTATTTCAAAAACTGTTAGTTTCGCATAATATCAAACATATATAAAAAAAGTTCCAGAATCACACGCAGAATTCAAAAATCGAAAACTTAGGTGTCCCATTTAAAAAAAGTGAACATTTCTGCTGCAATATTTTTTGGCGCACCCTGTATGTTGGTAAATAATTTTAAAATGTGCACACTTAGTAAACATATATTATAGTAACTACACTTTATTGACACAAATTACATATAAAGGACAAACTTATTTTATCCAATCGTTGACTCACCATGTACATTTCCAATCATTTTAAATATATAATATTTATTGAGAGCGATTAAAAACATTTAGTTTAAGTATCATTTCAACCCTTTTCCTTTAAAAGCCATAAAAATATGACTTTTTACCACTCGATAAATAAAGCAAATGCTCCACTTTACATTGATGGCAAGGTTCAACGCAGAATAGGTACTTTTACTGCCCATGGTTTATCTAGTCAAATATGGAGTTTTTTAAATTCATTTGGCGATTTTCTCATTTATATGTGGAACGTCTGCCAATTTCCGATCATGTAATGTAAATAAAGTTGATTCATTATATTCATCTATGATTGTAGTCATAAAAGTGGCAGCAAAAGTCTTTTACAGCCCCTCGGGAATATAAAGAACCAAGTATTTTTTTAATTTAATCTAATACTTTATTGTTGGAATAAAAATACTATTTATTATTCGGAGTAAAACTGACATTTTGTGGCTTGTCGGTAGTTAGAGCCAGCCTAGCCACTTTCAAATATTAATTTCGTTTTACTCTTGGCATGGACCAATATTTGTTGCATGCACACTGCATTTGATACAGCACTTTAAACTTCAAATGAACAACTAGAGTTACAGCTTCACATTATTGAGAGCAATTTTATGTTGGCATTTTCTCTCATGTTTAAGCAGAGCCTTTACATGCACGTTAGTAATAATTAATTTTTCCTGGACGCGGTAACAATTCAGTTAGCAACCTCCGAATATAAAATATTAGTTTCAATGAAATTAGATTAAATCATGTGATATCATTATACAGTCAAGCTTTCATCAGTCTATGTATGTGATATGATCTAACTGTTATACACGGCTGACAAAAGTTGATTTAGTTAAAGATCAAATTATTTATTCAAAATCAGAATACTTCCTAACGTAAGTATTTATGTTAGATTAGGTAGTAACGGACAGTTTTTACACAGTTTAGCCGACATAAAGTGGCACTTACTTTATTGTACTAGTACAATGTTGTACTATAATTTTAGGTAATTAAATTGGGAGAATTAAAAAAATTTCTTATTCAAATTACTGTAAAATATCTCTATTTCTATAATCTAAGAAGTTTGGATTATATTCAAGTTAACCACTCATCCATTGGGAAAAGTTTATAAGTCTTCATATATGTAACTCTTGATGTAATTCGATATGGTAAGGATGATACTTATATTTTGTAGTGGTCCGATTGGCAGTTGATTGTGATGTTTCGCATGCTATTGCTAACTGACGACTACTGACTTGTGGCTGCAAAATATATAATATTAAAATACGATTTTAAGTCACACGAACTAACTAAACATAAAATATTAATTTACAAAAATATTTTTAAAACGCGTGATAATTATGGTCTTACCTTAGCACGGTAGGAATATAGGGACATGAGGGTGCTTCCAGGATCAAAATATAAAACTTCAAAAAAATTAATTTACCGAATAACACCTCAATATCACACTAAAGACCAGTAACCAGTAATTAAATGATATGGCATTATAATTGTCATCTTGTCAAAGTCAGTTCAAAGCTTGACAATCTGCAAGAGCTTTTTACTGTTTTATTGTAGTTACTAACCATTTCATTTTTAGATTTTATCGTTTTTGACAACGGTGACAGATTTGTTCACCAAAACGTTGAAGGTTTGTTTTCAAGTTACCTAGGTATTTCGTTAGGGTCACTAAACTAGCACTTGTGCTGTTCACATCCTGGAGCCAGACCCGAAGAGGCTCTATAGAACCAATTCAAAACGATAGGGGAGTGAAAACCCAAAAACTTGTAAGTTAAAACATGAATCCTCCACAACAATATAGAACATATCTACATCAAAATTATGGATAATGATGCACATGTGCTTAAAAACCAAAATCAGACAAGCTTTTCTAGTACACAAAAGTTGTAGGGATTTTATGAACTTCCCGGATCTTTTTATCAGAAAAAACAAATTAGCCTTATAGCTGTCGAAAATATCAACCTGTGTTACTGAATTAATCTCCATCTAACGTAAAAAATAAAAAAAAAGAATGAAAAAAACCGTGTCATAATATTAATGTGTTGTTAATGCATTGATGTTATAGTACAGTTTTTGCCATTTTTCGCATTTAATTTCAAAGACAAAGGTCTCAAACCTGTTTTATTCAGAATAAGAAACGAGTAATGATCCATTTAACACAAACCATAATACTTTTTCTTATTTATTTGTTATGATAAAAAAATCGTGGCGGTTCATTAAAAAGCACTACAATTTTTTAATATAATTTTTTGTTTAGTACCTTAAAATAATCTCTCTGTCTAAATATACGAGGAAACTCAGTACATGTAAGCAAATCTGCCATTTTTTGGAAGCGAATTGCGTTTGCATACTACATCATATCGTTTTAAAGCAGTGCTAAGGTACTTAATATCCTTTTCAATTTACGTTTAAGTTGTATTTTATGCTATTGAATTTATTTTGATAACGATTAAACTTAACTTTGTTCATCTTGATAATTTTATAAGCCATAATTTGGACAATGACGAGTGGTAAACCAATGTTGCCCCAATGCATTGTGTCTCACGTAGAAGTTCCATCCCTCTTATCTTTGTTCTTTTTAATATATCCAGAAATATTTTTGTTCATTTGAAAGCTTAGGTTAAATAGAGGAGTTACCACATTCAGCCTAACCTGATTACAAAATAATGTTTTTCAAAAAGTCTCCAAAAAATTCATGCATTGTTAAATGAAATGGTAATTTTTTATTTGACGTCTGTAATACTGGAATTTTTTGCTGCCAGAATATCAAAACAAATTCTTCAAAAACCCATTTCTGTAACCTAGATAATTCAGAATGGATATTTTTAAAACTAACAGACGCTCACCTTGCAACAACAAATTATCTGCAGGCTCACCTTGTAACAACAAATTCTCTGCAGAAAAGTATATTCCGCATTAGCTAATAACTAATGAAGATGATTGAACCTGCGGCATCAGCTCAGTCTTGGATTTCTTCCATAATGATCTAGTGAATTCTATTAGATCAGCAGCCGACCCCAATCAGGAAAATTCTGAACAACCATGGCATAAAACCATTTAGGTATTGCACCGGCGTCGAGTGCTGCTGCATAGAATTCCATGGATCATGGAAGAAATCCAAGACTGCGTTGGCGTCACCGGTTGAGTTTTCTTCAATAGTTAATGGCTTTGTTTTCTAGCAATTTGCGTACTGAACTATTCTGCAGCGAATTTGTTAAAATGCCTCTCACTATTTCCTATCTAATGAGGCTTTCTCGGAAAAATTTTCGTCAAATATTAAAAACTTTTCCAGTTTGCAAAGGAATGCATTTTATTTCTAAAAACATGGCTACGAAAAGCTGATTACTGCCACATGTTTAAGCTTACAACGTGTGCGTCTGTTAGGTGTAAAATTTGTCACTTTGAAATCTCTCGGTTATAAAAATGTTTTTTTGACAGAACCTTTTTTGACATTCTAGCAGAAAAAAATCCCAGTTCTACAGAGGTCAAATAAAAAATTGCCATTGCATTTAAGAAGTGATCAAAAAGCGCATTTTTTAAAGTTTTTGAAGAATTGATTTTTTTTAATTAGATTAGGTTAAATGTGGCAATATCCCTATTAAGCTAAGCTTTCAAATGAACACAAGTTTATCTCGATATCTTAAAAGTAACGGAGATAAGGGAGGTGAAACTTCTATGTGAGATACACTATATTGAGACGACACTGTTATTGAGTCACTCATTTATTGTAAAAATTATCTCTTATCAAATTATCAAGATGAACAAAGTTAGGTTCGTTACCAAAATAAATTCAATAACCTAGAATACAGCTTAAAAATAAACTGGGAAGGATATTATTTGATTAAGTACTTTACAACTGCTGTAAAACGATATGATTTATGCAAACGTAATTCGCTTCCGAAAAAAGCAAATTTGTTTACATGTAGAGGATTTCCTTGTATATTTAGACAGAGAGATTATTTTAAAAAATACTAAAAAAATAAATGAAAATGTTGTAGGGCTTTTTTATGAACCGCCAGGATTTTTTTGATCATAACAAATAAATGAGCTTTGCAAAGCTGTCAAAAAGTATTATGTTTTGTGTTAAATGGATCATTACTCGTTACTGATTTCGAATAAAACAGGTTTGATACCATTATCGTTAAAATTAATTGCAAAAAATGGCAAAGACTGTACCATCAAATCATTGCTTTAATAGCACGTCAATAATATGAAACGGTTTTCTTTTTAATTTTTTTTAAACAATTTTAACGTTAGATGAAACCAGGTATGTTTGGGATCAGTACTGAATGTGCTAATCGGTAAGTAAATTAATTAAGAAGCAAAAGTTGATATTTTTGACAGCTATACGACGCTAATATATTTCTCCGGATAAAAAGGTCCGGGAGCTCATAAAAACACTACAAATTTTGTATTTAAAGTTGTTAGTAGTGTGTTAACGAGAGTGAGTCCTCACGGAGGAGGTAATTACCTTATCCTCCGTGAGGGCTCTCTTTTGCTTACTGAGGAGTCTTTCTCATCATGTAATTAATACATTTCCCATCCTTATCTACATATATGTTGACCTTGCCCCTGACCCTGACTTTTCCCCTCCCCTCTTAAATAAACATAATAAAACCAGCAGTTCTGTATGTTTCTTCACTTCACAGTTTAGTTTTCAATGGAAGAACTCAAATTAAGAAATCGAGTACTCAAGAGGGTCAATTCAGAAATAGTTAGTTCGGAAACAGTTAGTTCAAAAAAGAAAAAAAGTGAAGTGTATTTGAAAGAGGAATGCCCTATTTGTTTTAGTTTTTTGAAAAAAGAAAACATTTGCACACCAAATTGGTGTGAACACAAATTTTGTTTAGATTGCTTGACAGAATGGTTAAAAACGAAGGATGTTTGTCCATTGTGTAGAAGTCATTGTGATTACATTAATATAAAATATACTAATCAAAAAAGAGCTATTGTGAAAGAAACTAAATCAATTGTAGATATTTTTGAAACTATTCTAGATGGTGATAATAATGAAGAAGATAATGAACTAGTTTATATCATTCCCAGAACATCAATGTGATAATAAAAAGGAATTTTCTGTTTATAAGAAACTTTGATACTTACGATCATTTAGTCGCTGTTAGTTATATACATTAACAGTTATGGATGAGGCTGTGAAAAAGTTACATGAAGAATTTAACCAATTAACTTCAGATAATTATTATAATGCTATGCATAGCAGACCAGAATATGTTGACTTTTATTGTGAGTTTGCGGAACATTATTCGAAAGGTACGTCCGCTTGTGCTCAATACTTCGAAAATTTCAATGTATTGCAGTTTGTAGTTGAACTGAAACAATTGGGATTTTTTGTTGAAGTGGTTAGTTTGAAGAAATATATAGGAGATCCAACTATATTAGATGTGATAAAATTGGCAGAAGAAGAATTGGGAGAACTTCAATTTGAAGTATTTGTGTAAGATATGGAGAACTTTGTGTTAGAACTTTATGAAAACTTTTTGATGTCGGAAGCCTGTTCGCGGTTTTATGCGCTTGCGGGAAATGATGCTGAAGCTCAAGATATACTGTGGTATGAGAACTATATGCAACATGCTGAGTTTTGTAAAAAAGGTGTACAAGTGTGTAGCGAGTTCTTAAAGAACAAAGACAGAGTAAAGTTTGTATTGGAACTTAATATGTTAAAATTATATTATAAGAATATATGTGTGTATTAGGAAATTTAAATGTGAGAAATGAAATGTATTTAATAAAACAAAGTTAAATAAAATTATTTTTTTTTATTCATTCATAAAAAAATTATTATAAATATAAAACACATTTGAAAGCGCACACATAGATGGTGACTTTGAATGATAAAAACATTTAGGTGTTGAAGCAATTAAAATTGGTTGTTCATCTAATTCAATTATTGGTTTGCTGGAATATTTTCTTAGGTAATCTGCTTTTTCGTTTCCTTTAACGTAAACAAATTGCGCTTGTTCAGTCAATTTTTTTACAATTGTTGAAAAGTGGTGTAGTGGAGTATAACCGATATTCCAATTAATGCAGTGGTGATTTTTCATTAACCATACAGCTTGCTTGTGCGCTTCAGGAGAAAGAGAATTCAAAGAAAATGGTTGCTTGAAAACATAATGACTAATTTTTTCTCCATCATAGGCAGCTAATTCTTTAGGTAGAAATTTATTCTTTTCATCTTTGAACGCTTGAATATCCAAAACTAATCTCATATTTTTAAAGTTGCAAATTTTTTAAACACAAAGTTTTTATTGGAATATGATTCAATACGTTTTTTCAGTTCTTCTAAATTTTTAATGAAAATGTCTAATTTCTTGAACATATTGTAAGATCATTACTTCATGAACTATATTAAGAACCTGCTTGGAGTTGCTCTATCTTTAAATGATCTTATACAACTAAGAAATATTTGTTCAAATGTTAAATAAATGTAGTGCTTCAAGAGGGTGGGGGTGAAATGTAATATTAAAAGCAACTTGAAAATTAAAGTTGTTTAACAAGTTTAGTGAGTGGGTTGTAAGTGAAAACTTTATCATGTAATATTAAACAATACGCTGAAGTATCTTTTTCTAAATCTTTGTTTAGTTCAAATTCTACTCTCATTACTACAGGTCCAGCTTGTAAAGATTCCTTTTGATGTGAGCAATTTATATAAGCAATAGGAGCTTTTGATTTAAAATCGCTTGGGTCAAATAAAGGTTCTTCGGTTTTTGCATAGTAAGAAGATCGAAATTGGGAATACATTTCATATAATATAGCATATTTATTATTACTTATGTCCAGGAGAAGATCATTATAGGGGTATCTTTCAGAATTCAAAAAAACTTTAATATTTCTCAAGTTTATATCATTAAATTCACTCATATTTGATATTTTCGAATCTCTCTTCTCCTGTTGGAACGCAACTATAACATGACGAGGAGTTTCAACTCTAGTAGATGTCTTAACAGGCCAATTGTGTCTGGATGTTTTCAACAGTTCCGGATATTCAACTAATTCCCAACTTCTAAATGCAATAACTAAATCTGTTCCCTTATCAATAATTTTTGTTAATGATAATTCTTGAGGGATTGCTACTGAAATATGTGGTATATTCCAAGTTAGTTTGTGAAGAGTAATTTTTGGTATTTCACTTGGATCGGTAGTTATAATAGCATTATTGTCAGTGTTATCTCGCACAATTATTAGCTCCTGTTTTGCGTTTAATATAACTTTCCTATAGTCTTCAAAGAAACCCATTAACATTTTAAGAGGAATGCAAACATTAAATGAACCAGTTTTTTCATCAACTAATGTATTTGCTATCTTTGGTGACCATCCTGCATTTTTTAATTTGTCAGATTCATTTGTATTATATGAGAGGTAACCTTTTAGAGTGGATGTTAAACCAACATCCCTTATAGAATCTATCGTAACCCCATTCAACTGATATCTCATTTCTCTAAAGAGAAATGCTATCCCATTGTTTACAAGAGATAGTGTTTTAGAAACTGTTCCATCTGCTTTAGATAATTTTCCCTCTATGTAAAGAAAACTTTCGCAGGGAAGAGTATACTTTTCAATTTCATGAACGGGAATTAGTATTTCATCATTGTTGCTTAATTTTGTTGGCAAATATGGCTCATAAGAATGCAACTCTGAGTGAGTAATAGAATTGTCAATATAAAGTTTTTCGCTAACATTAAGTATACTCATTTCAAAAGTTTAAGTCCAAGTGATTTAAGAAATTGTTTGTTTGTACTTGTTAATCTATTAGCGTTGACTCGACTACTAAACTTAACTTTATTATGTTTAGCTTTATATGTTTTTTGAATTTGTTGAATATTGGCTGTTGATTGAATATCGTTTCTATTATAAAAAATAACCATTATAAATTTAGTTTTTTTACATGTAATCTTAGTGAAACAGTTTCTTTTCGAAAATTAACAAAATCGAGATTCTGATCTAATATTTTAACAGTAATTTTGTCTATTGCTTTCACTATTACCGGAAAATAAATAATATTTTGAGGACTTTCAATTATTTTAAATCCTGGAGAAACGTTTGGGAAAAATTGATGTATAATATGGACAGGTCTTCCGTTCAGATAGGAACCTTCAGCAATACTGCAATCTATACATAAGGAATTAACTTTTATAATTTCAGCTGGATTGTCTGATAATTTACTTTTTCCATCACCTTTAATAGTTTGGTTTTTAAATCCTAAAATTTTTCCAATAGTTCCATCTTTAAATGTAATATCAACCGTAGATTTAATTTCAGATTGTAAAGTGTTATGATTAGCATATAAGTGAAAAGATATTCCTTTTTTATCAAAAATATTTTGTAGAAATTTATTTATATCGCCTATTTCATAACTACCAGCAGGTATTTCAACATAATCGTTTGAATTCCCGTAATACAGTTTGTTATTAGTTTCATCAATGTTGGGAATGGCATTAAAAGTTTCAAAATTTGTTAGTCCTATAACATAATCTGAGTCTTAATCTAAGTAAATTGGTGGATTAAATGATGCAAAAAGTTCACTACTTTGTGCAGAAAGAGCTATTGTAAATGACATGTCAGTTCCCACAACCTCTTTAAAATAAAGAATAGTTCATAATTACATGTTTATATAAAGAAATTGTAGACAAAGTTGCCCACAAATTGATGAATCATATGATTGATAGGAATCATGATTATAAAAGATGTCATTTTTGCTACCATCGCTAAAGAAGTATGATATTATTTCTGCAGGTGGTCTTAAACCTCCAAAACTATCAAAATAAATAATTTGTTTACCGTGCTTTACATAGGCTGTCCAATGAGTTCCTGGACCATATTGATCATCCAAATTAATAATAGCACATTCAACTTTATTTATAACTTTTGGTAGTTTATTACGCATAAATATTCCTCGAAAATTAGGGATTTTCAAAAGCCTCACATATTTTTTTAACTCAAAATTTGAAAGTGGTTTGCGAGGTAGCATATTTAACAGTTTTTTGCATAGGGTTTCAAATATAATCCACAACCTTGCTTATAAGGTCGCAAAAAGAGACCTTTACCAACTGACATTTGCTCTATAGCCTTATTATATCTTTTTTGTTCTTCAAGTTTATTTTTTGCACTTTTAACCGCATTTATTGATGAAGCAATTCCTGCAGCTCCCCCACTTAGTGCTCCCAATGCAGAGAGTCCTGCAAATATTGGAATTAGCGGTAACAAACCACCGAATTTTGGGATTGGGATAATTCTTTTAGCAGGTTGTTTTACCTTTACGTTTCCTTTACTGATAGATGCTAGAGCATCTTCAGCCGCAATTCGTAAATTTTTGTATTTTCTTCCCAATATCCCCCTTTTCGCCCTTCGTAACGCTGACTGAAATGAGATAGTCCTGGTAGTTCTTTTTCGTTTTTTCAATTTTATTCCTTTGCCTTTTTTTATTCCTTTTCCTCTCTTTTGAATACCCATACCTAACTTAGACTTAGTTTTCATAATACCCGCTATTCCTAGTGCGGCTAATCGTTCGCCTAAAGAAGCGTCACTCGATTTAAATCTTTGAAAAGCTCTTTCCGCTAATAACTGATCTGCCCTGTTGCGATTCTTCAAGTCGGGAAATTTATAATAAGCAATATCGTGTTCTTTGCAAGCTTCGTCTAAAGGATTTTTACTCTTATCTCCTCGCTCAAGACGTTTAACAAGTTTTGTTCCTGGACCACAATATTTGTATGATGGAATGTGTAATTCAAAAGGTAGTTTATTAATAAGACTGTTTAGTGAACCACCTTTCAACACGAGCATTAAGCTTTTAATAGAGCTAGATGTAACATATCCCATTATATATATAATATGAAGTTTACAGTTCCTTTCTTCATTGAAACAGTTAGAGCTTGCTCAACACTGATCTAATGCAGATCGAAAAGCAACAGTTTTCTTTACCGATAAAAAATCATGATCTAGATATAATAAATTTTAGAAAGCATGGTGTCTTGTTTGGAGGTTCATGTAAAAGAGCAATAGTTGTAGGACCCTCTGGATGTGGGAAAACTAATGTAATTATTGCCCTATTAACTTCCGAAAATGGGTTAAGATTTGGAAATGTGTATATTTACTCAAAATCATTATATCAATCAAAATACGAGTTTTTAAGAAATCTATTAAACTCAATTAAAGAAATAGGATATTTTGAATCATCTCGTGAAGAAGATATATTACCACCGAATGAAATTAAACCTAATTCTATAATCATATTTGATGACATTGTTTGTTGTGATCAGAATATTATGAGAGATTACTTCTGTTTCGGTAGACATAAAAATACTGATTGTTTTTATTTAAGCCAAACATATTCAGCTGTTCCTAAACAATTAATTAGAGATAATACCAATTTGTTAATAATATTTAAACAAGATGGTACAAATTTAAAACATATTTATGATGATCATGTAAATACCGATATGTCTTATCAACAATTTAAAGACTTATGTGGTATTTGTTGGCGGTCAGATTATGATTTTGTAGTTATTGATAAAGATTGCAACATGAAATCTGGTCGTTATCGAAAGGGATTTGATAACTTTATTAAATTTTAGAAAATATATATAACCATCATTTCAATTAAGTTAATATTAGTTCATAATCTAAACTATATCTATAAACATGAACGAGAAAATTGCAAAAGAACTAGTGAAAGCTCGTAAAGCCGTAAAGCGAAAATATCAAGCCCTAAAGTCAGATATAGCAGAATCAAAAATTCGCCAAGAAAAAGAGTTAAAGCCCATTACTCAACCTTTGCAGGAATTAATTAAAACTATAAAATCGGAACCATTAATAAAACGGGAAATATCTTCACCTTCGTTCTTTTCAACTCTTCAACATTCTAAATTTTCACCTATCAAACAACAACAACCAACAAGAAGACAGACAAACATATATAAAAAATATCTCCCCACTGAAATACCATCATTTTTGCAAGATGAAGAAATATATGAGAAGAATGATGATAGTGATAATGATGATGTTTTTTTACCCAGCCCTAGTCGCAGATTGAGTTCTACAATGACATCTCAAGCAAGAGGGCGTACTTCTAGTCCAAACGAGTCCACTATAATCGAACCAACTGACGAAGAAGTTAGACAAGACATCCTTGAATTAACTAGAACTCCTGCTTATGAGGAATATCTTGAGGCATTTCATCCGCTCGTAAGAACATTTGTTGATTTGGCAATTAAGGGTAGACGAGATGTGGATAACACTCACGGTCTAACTCATGACCCTGTAGCGGAAAAATGGAAAATTGGAGATAGTTTAATTGATTTTTAAAAAGAAAATTTGAAAGTTAAAAATTTAACCTACAAAGGAACTCCCGGATTGTATGAGCTCATTTTTTTCCAAGATCCAAAGGGTTATACATCAAAAGATCTTGAAAATTATATGGATATTTTAAAAAGAACAAACGCTTATAGAAGAAATTATGATGCTAATGAACAGATACAGGGAACTACCGATCCGAAATATCTAACAATAATTAAACCATATTTAATTGAAAAAAAAATACTGAAACAATCGAGCAAATCGACTACATCCAGCATTTCAAGCGTTTCAAGTCTAAGCAGATTAAGACCACCTCAAACACGTCAGAGAACAACAAAAACAAGATCTACAAAAGGAGGAACGTTGTTAAATTTATCAAATAAAAAAATTGATTATGTCTATTATGATGATGTAAACGAACTAGTGGAAAGATTAAAATTACTAGTTTCTTCGCAAATGGCAGGTCATACGGGCCACCAAAATGAGATTATATCAATATTGGAAGAACTTCGAGAAGCAAAAATAATTGTATAAAAGGTAATTAATTGCAAAGAAACAATTATTATGTTATAGTCCATGAAGGTAAAATGTCGATTGATAAATTCGGATCACACATACTTTTCAAAGATCAAAATAAATTATTAGAATATAGAAATGCTCCTTCTTCTTCTTCTTCTTCATCTTCTGAGATCTTAAATATTGTGGATATTAATAAAGTAAAATTGTATTATAACATTGTTTTACCTTTTATCGGAAAATGGGATTCCATTAATAATCAATATGAATTACTTCAAGATGGAAGAAATACATATGTTTTCCCATTCAAAGAGGGATATATAGAGAAAGTTGAATATCCAAAAGAAGATGTTGCTCTTCATATAAACGGTAAAGCAGTAAAATATGGAACGAAAACCAAAATTATATTAGGTGATATAATCAGTTTCCACAACGCTAAAAAATCGATAACATATTTGCCTTTGTTTTATGGAGAACTTGTAATAAAATGTCCAATTATAATAGAACAATAAACATTCTTAATTTACAACTATGACTGTTAACTTTAAAGAAGAAATTGTTAATGAACTTCATAAGCCAAGCAGAAAATATTACAAACGTCGGAGGGTTATAGTAAAAGGTTTAAATGATTTATGGCAAGCTGATTTAGTCGAAATGATACCTTATTGGAAATTGAATAGAGGATATCGTTACATGTTGGTAGTAATTAATGTATTCTCAAAATATGTTTGGATAGAACCAATTAAATCAAAATCAGGAAAAGAAGTTACTCAAGCTATGAGAAAAATTTTGGAAACTGTTGAAAATGTTCCAAAACACCTTCAAACTGATATGGGAAAAGAATTCTTTAACAAAGATTTTCAAAAGTTAATGACTGATTTTAGCATAAATCATTATAACACTTATTCTAATTTAAAAGCCAGTGTGGTGGAAAGAGTGAACAGAACTATAAAAAATTTAATGTGGAAAAAATTTAGTTTGCGTGGAAAGTACAAATGGATTGATATTTTAGATGAAATAGTTCAGAAATATAATAACACAAAACATTCGACAATCAATAAAAAGCCAGTTGAAGTTAACAAAAATAATGAAAAAGACATTTTAAGATCATCTTTTACTCGTGCAAAAACAATCGATCCAAAGTTTCCAAAATTTAGGGTTGGTGATTATGTGCGGATAAGCAAGCAGCAAGAAGCATTTTCCAAGAGTTACACGCCGAATTGGTCAAATGAAATATTTAGCATAAAAAAAGTTAAAGTTACAAATCCTACTACATATTTGCTTCAAGATGAAAAGAACCAAGAAATTGCGGGAGGGTTTTATGGAGAAGAGTTGCAGAATGTTAAACATCCAGATGTCTATTTGGTAGAAAAAGTATTAAGAAAAAAAGGAAATAAAGTATATGTTAAATGGCTTGGATTGGATAAATCACACAATTCATGGATTCTTAAAAGAGATGTATTATAATTTAATGGTTGTACCTTAAACGTATTTTAATTAAAATTTTTATATATTTTTTTTATCAAATAAAACAAATGTTAGTATTGAAATATTTTATTAAAAATCAATTTAAATTTAAACATTAAACCTTTCATTAAAAATCTTGTTCCTATGTTCCTTACTCAGAAATATGTCCAAAACATTTTGACATTGCACAATTCTTCTATCAAATCGAAGTCTGTCTGCATAAAATTTCTGATATTCAGCTATTCGCGCTTGCCTGTAAGCAAAGGACCACACAACCATCCAATATAGTTTATTTTTATCTTCACAAATATTGACCGATTTCTTCATAATATTTCTTCGTTGAAAGATTATTTTTTAATTTTTCTTCCAATTGTTCCGGATACAACAAAAGCATTTCCAGCATTACACATACATTTTCACTGTTGACATTCTGATTTGGATTTAGCACTTCATATATGTCGGATAGAATGTTTCTTGATTGTGTGCAAAGGCTAGTTTGAAACAATTTGAAATACTTCTCAAATTCTTGTTTGTTAATTATTTGAATTCTATAATCCACAATCTCAATGAGCGACCATAAGGTGTCAACAGAACTGCATGAAAGATAAACATAATTTCCATGCAATTTTTGAATTTTTAAGATGAGGCAATCATTATATTTATGAAAGCTTAAAGTAATGTTACCACACATCAACGATTGTGTATCTGAATTAGAAGAATAAAAATAATTAGCTATCACTCCCTGGTATTTCAACAGAGCTTTCCATTCATCTTCATTTAGACTCACATAAAATCCGTTTCTGCTTCCAATAAGAATTCTTGGTGAAAAATCACTTAAACTTATTCCAACAGCTATGAACTTGGATGAAGAATTATTTAAATAATACACTTTAGAATTTAGAAGTTTTTCACTAATTTTTATACATGAATCGTCTTTCTTAAACACATTATTAGTATTAGTGCTATACTCATTTACTTTACTGAAATTAGTATACATGTTTATTATTAAGTGTGATCTGGTAAACTGAACTGTTTCGAGATAGTCTTTGATGATATAATATGATCCCCACCAGTTATCATCCCCACTCTTTTATCAGAAATTTTAAGGTTGTTCGTTTTAATTGTATTCTTATTATTCTGTTTTGAATTTATAATACATAAGTCCTAACACTGTTATGAGAGAAAGTAAACCTACTGTTAATACTACATTAATAATATAAGATATATAACACTTGGAATTTTCTTGCTCGTTAAAAAGGGTGTTGTTTAAATATGTAAGATTTGTTGATTTTATAGGGTTTTCTCTATGTATCAATTCGGAACATTCATCATTTTTACGTTTGATGATCCAATTTGTGTCATAAATGGTATTGTTTACATAATAATATAAAATTTTGAAGAAATTGCTATTAATGTTCATCTGCTGCATTTTAAAGGAAAATGCTTGGCTGCTATTATTAATTTTTTCAATTCTCATATGATAACATGATTGCGGTAATTCATAATCCGATGTATTTTTGAAACAAACTAAACTATGTGTCACTTTATATGGAATATGCACATATAAAGTATTTCTTGTAATGTAATATAACAAAATATATGGGGTAAGAGACATGATTAAAACACCTTAAAATTTTAATTCTATATTCTAATAAACAAGAAGAGACAACTCTATTACAGTATCATCGACTGAATGATGACATTTACAATAATTCAAATTATAAATAGCAAAAAAAAGGGATAATGAAATTTAAAACATAACAATTACAATATTTTGGATGCCATGATGACATTCGCAACAGTCAAAATTATAAACGAGAAAAAGAAAATGTTTGTATTAAATTTTGTCATAACAACATCTTGGTCTTCACATTTCTTCATCTTACAAAGCCACAAACATTCAGCTAAGTCACACTTGTTGTGAAGTCTATGATGTTCTTCAATAGGACAATCATCAATCGTCCATTCAAAAATTTCAGCACCACAGTAAAAACATTTGCAAATATCAGCAATTAACAAATAATAAAAACCTGCACGAGCTAAAACTTCGGGCCTTAATTTACCCTTCCATTTATTAAATGTTGAAAGTCTTTTTTCATAACTTCTATATGAAATATTATCAATTTCTTTATCACAACTTTCTAAACACATGCTTTGGTAGTTAGGCTACCTTTAAGTAATACAAAGCTTTTTCCTATCTTAAATACAATCCAACAACCTTGAAAAATCGGTTTAGAAGAGAGGGAACATTGTTTTATAATAATTCTTTATGCTCATCTGCCCATTGATAAAAAGGAATATCATGATGACCCCATGAAAGTGTATCAAAGCTGTCCGGAATTTTATATCTTTTGTCGTCTGAAGAAGTTAGAGCTAATTTATTCACCAATTCAGTAAACATATTATGTAAACGAGATCGAAAGGTATACATAGTGCAAAACGTTTTTGAATTATTTTCAACTACATCTTTGTAATGAATATATGTTAACTGATTTTTGATACTACTTTTTTTAACCCCTTTTGCTCTTTTAAGCAAACCACTTTCTGTTTTAATGCAATATGCTTTCGCTCCGGTTCCATAAAAACTTTCAATAGGTTCACCAGCATATTCATCTTTAAATTTTCCAACCACAGATTTAGTAATTGGCATATTATGACAATTGCCGATTTGATAATTTGAAGTATCAAATCTATCTATATTACCCTTTATGTCATCATAAACATTTTCGGTTTGAATTTCTAAAATGAAGGAGTCTGTATCAGTATACAAGAGTTTAACTTTTTCACCGTATGAAGGTTTAAGAAAATTGTAAAAGAAATCATACATTAAAGTTTTTGATATATCCAATATGGAAAATCCCACATAAATAGGTTTATTATATTCAACTAAAACTTTTTGCATTTGAACCGCAACTAAATTTTCTGAAAATATGGTTAAGTCTTTGAAGTAAGGTTTTGCAATAAGATTTTCTGCGCCATCTTTTCTACTGTTTTTTGCCCATTCAGTAACCAACCTAATATCAGTCCTTTTGTCAACATTTTCCATTGTTTTTCCATAAATGCTATTATTCGCTACTTTATATGTACTTTTTTCAAATTTGTTTTTAGATTCATTTCTTAACTTGGTGTTTAAATCAATATATTTTTTTAGCCATGGTGATTGATTAAACTTTAAAACTCTATATATTTTAACTATCTCTATGCCATTTTCAATGCATTGTTTCAATAAAGAATAATGAAGAACATATTTTTCCTTATTATTTAAATTTGGAATTAACTTTGACCATTTTGAATTAGGAGGTTTGTAATTTTCAGGACAGAATGGAAATTCATTATGTTGATCATGTAATATATTTGGATATTTTAAATCAACTTCAAATACATATCCTGATTCTGCAGTGTCAGAAATATTCATTATGTTTAAATTTTCAATTTCATCGTTTTTTAACCAAATGAAATTATTTGTTGGAAGATATTGTGACATTGCATAACCGTATAAGTTTGTTGCATCAAGATACAAAATATATTTGCTTGGTTCTGATGGATCATAATTTGAGAGAAATATATTATTTGCTTCAGATTTTCTACTTATACAGGTACTGACTCCTCCACGAACATTACTTTTAAAAAAATGTAACATATCAGGATCGGTTAACAATTCTAATTCTACCCCAGTGTAACGTAAACATGCATCAAAACTTAAACCGGGAAAAGTGTAATAATGAGCAGGATCTAATTTATAAGTGTTTATACATGTTTTTCTAAAATTTTCGAAAACATCTGCAAGGAGTAACACATCAGATTTTAAATAAATGTCAGAATATTCGCCAATCGAATTGCATTGAAACAAATTAAATACAATGTTGGCTCTCTCATACTCTCTTTCGGAAATATGTTCATCTGTTAGATCATTATAAAAGTTTTCCTTATCAGGCAAATTTACCTCATCTAGTTTCGAGTAGTTGTCGATATATTTATATGGAAAAACTCCTTTTTGACGAATATATTTAAATTGTTCTTTGTCATTAAAGTATTTTGATACTTCTTTACATTGAAGATCATCAAGCGTTTCAGATAGATTTGCCAAAGAATATGGTAAAAATTGAAATGAATCTATAAATCTAATATGAAAATATTTTTTTTTTAAGGTATTTGATTTTTTATCGAAATAGGAGCCAACTTCAATATGTTTTTCAAATGAAATATATTTTTCTTTATTTTGAGCTATTACAGATAATTGTTCATTATTTTGACATATATTCTTAATAAACAAATGGGAATCATAATTCCTCAAATTATGTAATATTACAGGAATAAAATTTGGTTGTTTGTAATTTAAATTACAGATGGAATGTGCAGGACCTCTATATTTTCCAGTGATATGACAATGATCAGCAACTTTATCATTATCAATATATTTGTCACAAATATGACACTCATTAGTGTAGTTCAAATGTATTTTATCTAATTCAGATAATTTATTCATTTTTTTATGAACTTTAAGATATTTGCTGTATAAATTACAAATATCTCTCTCTAAAAAATTTATAAAGATTTGGGCACTGTTAGGTCCTCTATATAGTTCAAATTTGGAAAAACTATCATCAAAGGAACATTTAATATAATAAGCAAATGAATATGGAAGGTGTTCACATTTTTTAATTGTGTATGATGCAGAATTATCTAATTCGACTTCCATGTCTGAATTATTATCATCATTATTTAATAGAGGCTTAAGAATACATTCGAAGTCAGCATATACAACGAAAGGAACTTCCATCTGTTTTTGAATGTTAATAAATTTAAGAATATTTCCGGGAGAATTATTTCCAAATTTATCGGCTTTGATTTCTGTTGATGGTAAATTAATTCTAACAAAATCACAATCAAAATTGTTGTGTCTAACTAAGTATTCTTTAGTGCCAAAATATTGTAAACAACCATCACAAAGATGTATTTTGCCATTATGATTAGAAACTTGCTTTGAAATTAATTTAGACAAATCGGAAATGTAAGAGTAATGAAAATTTCCATCATAATCACTAATTAATAACAAGTTCACATGAACTACTTTCTTATTTTTTGTATAGTGGAGGGGACCAATTATTTGATATTCAAATTTAAAATCTTTTTCAAATTGTTCGAGGCCATACACATTAATTGAAATTTCATTTTGTGATTCAAATTTTGGAATGTCTTTTAAAGTAACTGGAAAGTTTATACCTGTTACGTTCAACAGTGTTGTGAAATGTGGGTATGATGTAACTTCACAGGCCAGTCCTGTAGGAGGATGAATTGCTGCAACAATGGACCACGCGAAGCAGCAGTTATCGTTGTTCCTAGGATTTATAACTGCATGCTTCATCCTTATTTCTTCAGGTAATGGAATGTGTGCTGACGCGCGAAGGGGATTATATTTGTTGATGTTCACTTCCAAATGCAGAATTTTCACTAGTATCCATCCTGAAAAGAATAAAAAATAAAATAAATACAATTTTAAAAATTAATATTTTTAAAATGATAATTTTTTTTAAAATTGGCCATATTTTTAGAATATTTTCAACAAAAGAAAATAGTTTACCTGAATCACGTTCTGCTAGTTCATCAGATTTTCGGTCTATGGTTTGCAACATGTCTTCCAAGATCAATGAGAGTGTTGTGCTGCTACATATAATATGGAATGGTGTGTTAAACGATTTTACTTCATACTCCTCATTGGTCGGATTGAAATATAACCCAAACAATTCCAAATTTAATTTTAGCGTTATTAGCCTTTTTAATTCGGCTTCTATTACAGTTACAATTTTATTCAAAATTGTATTAAAAAAACTTTTAATGTTGACTTCAAATTGATCTGCCGAAATCCTGTACGATATTATTCGTTTTTGAAACGCAGATTTAATAATTTGGATTCCATCTTTACTTCTGATTATCGCATTGTCTTTGTGGCTGTTTGTTCTCAAATGACTTGCCCACATATTTCGCCTCACAGTTTTTTTACATTCCTTGCAGTATTTATCATCTGAAAAAAAAAACGAAGTAGAGGTTAGTTTAAACATTAAAACTTAGAACGAAGAAAATTACAGTTTACACATTTAAACCACGAAAATAAAAATTAAATAGCACATATCAAAAAATCTTACCATTGGTAGAAGTGGATGCCATTTCTGTTGTCTTTCCACAAACTTGTCGAATGTGACGCATAAGATTATCTTTGCGGTTGAAGTTTCGTTTACATATAAAACATTGGAATTGCATTTTGAAAATCTTAAAAATAAAAATGTCTCTTCTTGTGAAGCTGCTTTTACATTCGGCTGGGAAATGATGAAAAGGTTTGAAACTCATTGTTTTAAATAAAGGGATTTTGGGAAGGTTTAGATTGTTATCGATGGAATTTACCAACTCCTCAAAATTGTTTGTAATCCAATGCTGTCTTTACATTCAACAGGTGAAATAATGAACATTGTTAAAATTCATTGCTTTAAATTAAAGGAATTAAGGGAATGGATGGATGGTTAAGGGATGGCATTTACCAACTCATCAAAACTGTTTTTTATTCGACTCCACTTCTCCTGATCTTCTTTATTAAAATATTTCACAGAATCTAAAGAATAGCCCAAAGTTTTTAATTTTGAAATAATTTTTTTGTTTTTTGAATTAAATTTCTTTTGTACAATAAACGATTTATTTTTTACATTAAAAAATGTTTTGTCTGTTTTAGAAAATGTATTATTTGTCTGTGTTTGTTTCGTTTGTTGCATCTGTGTTGCGAGGCCATATGGTTTATTTTGAATTTTAAAAAATGTATCGTCTGTTTGAAAAACTATCGTCTGCGTATCTTGTTCCGTCTGCGTCTCTTTTGTATTGTTAAATTGTTCTGTTTGGGTTTGTTTACAATTATTACAATTTTGAATAGAAGGAGGTGGAGAATTCATACTATTCCATGAAATGTCGCTAAACTGATCATTTCGTAACATAAAATTTTGAACTGGAATGAATTCATCAGTATTTTCAGAGTTATCAATAGAAAATTTAAGATTATTTGCTGCAATATTTGTTAGTGACGAAGTAGAAGCTAGAATATCGTTAGAGCCATTAGGTATTTTTTGCCCGCAGGAAACTGATAAATTACTTAAGGTAGATTTTGAAGAGAAATAGTTTGATTGGTTATTTAATAAGAGAGATTTGAGAATGGTAGAACTTTTTACTGCGGGACTTTCTTGACTACAAGGTATCATATCATCATCATTATCACTAAATCTATTGTCTGATATGTTTAAATTAGTATTTTCAATGTTATTTCATTGTTCATCGATTCGCGAACAAGAAGGTCCTGCTAAAGTTGGATCAAACGATCTATTTAGTGGCAGTTCCACATTATCAGATGGAATTCCTAATAAATCTTTAAATGTTGTCAAATCATCTAAAACTTGTGATGGAATTTCACTCTCACTATTTTTTCCCCAGTTTAAATTATTTTCCACCACAATATTGTTATATTCAAATGAATTTAAATTAAAATTATTATCCAAAGGTGTGATTTCAATATTTTCTTCTAAATTTAGATCAAAATTATTATTTTCCAAAGCTATCGTTTCAATATTTTCTCCTAAATTTAAATCAAAATCATTATTATTTAAAGCTGTGATTTCAATATTTTCTTCCAAATTTAGATCAGAATTATTATTTTCCAATGCTGTCGTTTCAACATTTTCTTCTAAAGCAACATTGTCTGCAGTTAAATCTAGCAAGATTTCATTGGAATTATTGTAATGTGTGCTACTCTGTTGATTTAATACCCTTTTAGAAATGTTATTTTTAACAATACCTTTTACCATTTCTTTAAAATCTTTGGATCTTTGGCTTAAAGCTTCACTATTGTCACTAAGAATTCCCGGTATAGAAATATCTGACAAAATGTTCACTTTGATGGGTTGGTTTTCAAGATTGGGAACACTGAATGAATTAGAACTCATTTCAAAATTTACCGACCGAACAGAAGAACAGCTTAAGCGTAAATGATGATTCAGCCGTTTTTATATGGTTGTGATGAGAAAGCGACCCTCCCTCCTGACCT
>MU182352.1:0-15262 GCA_016904865.1 Pissodes strobi
AGAAACTGCACCGGACTTAGCTCTATTGTAATCAGATATCTTCGGATTGTTCCATACCTTTGTGGGCATTGTGTTCCGGGAATCAAAGCAGCTCTGACCTTAAACAAACGAGTAAAAGCATTGTAAGAAGCAGTATCTGAAATCAAGATTGTCAATACCCAGAAAATTGAAGTTTTTGAGCACCAGATTCGTGAAATCACGGATGAGGTAAAGAGTATGAAAACAGGTTTCTTAGCCAGTTTGGACGACATCAAGAAGGACCTTATCATAATAAAATCTTCCACTACAACAACTGGACAGAATGACCGTAGCTACAGTGCAGCTGTTGTGAATGGTAGTCTGATGCAGGAGGTGTCTGAGAGACAAAGGAGGTCTTGTAACCTGATGCTTTTTAACCTGCCTTATGGTGATTAACTTGGGGATGTATCTAAAGCCAAGCATATTCTCTCTGGCCTAGCTGGATGTGCTGTAAACATAGTCAGCTCAACAAGAATTGGGAAGCGGAACAAGAATGGTCACCAATCACCACGGTTAACTCTGGACTCACCTGAGATGGTGCTCTTGGTGCTGAGAAAAAGGCGTCAGCTGGACAGAAACTTAAAAGTATTCCTGGAGGCAGATATGACCAATGACCAGAGAGCTGAAGTTAATGCTTTGAAGAATGAACTGAAGGAGAGGAAACGTAATGGCTAAGAGAATCTTATATTGAAGTATGTTAATGGTGTTCCAAAATTGATTCCAAAAAACTAAAATTGCCTTCCAATTAAATAATTAATTCCACCTCCACATTTTTACTGTATTTTCAAAATGTTGGAGGCCTTCGCACAAAGCAGCATCTTCTTTACGAGAATATGTCTTATTCTCAGTATGACATTTTGGTGCTCAATGAGACATGGCTGACCAGTGACATAAATAGTACAGAACTTCAATTGTTTGATTACAATATATATCGAAAGGATAGGTCAGTGGATACAAGCAGCTTTTCTCGTGGAGGTGGAGTGCTCATAGCTGTTCGCAAAACCATTTCAAGCTCATTTTTGTCATCCAGTGGAAATATTGAACAACTATTTGTAAAGATTGACTATAACCAAACGAAATTAATCATTGCAACAGTCTACTTCCCCCCATGTAGTTCACCTGATAAATATCTGGAGTTTGTCGAGAATGTGGAAACCCTGTCTGATGAACATCCAGGATATAAAATCTCTATACTGGGTGATTTTAATCTCTCACACTGTATGTGGTCTAATGACAGGAATGCAACTGCAGCAGTGCCCCGTGGTGTTGAAGCGACACCTGATGCAGTTGAATCCATTCAAATAGTCTCACAGGGATGTTCCTACCACAACTTGTATCAGGTTAATACAGTAATGAATGCCAACCACAACTTACTGGATCTTGTTTTGGTGCAGGATAATGATACTGAAATTCTTATGGCTGAAGCCCTTCTTCCAGAGGACGTCCACCATTCACCTCTATCATTGGAATTAAAATGTGAAACCTGTTTTATTAGCTCTGGTCTTACAAATGATGGCTTTTATAGGGACTTTAAATCAATGAATGTATCTGGGTGAATGACTCCAAAGGACGTCCACCATTCACCTCTATCATTGGAATTAAAATGTGAAACCTGTTTTATTAGCTCTGGTCTTACAAATGATGGCTTTTATAGGAACTTTAAGTCAATGAATGTATCTGATATGATTAGCTTTATCTCACTGTTTAACTGGGATGATCTGTTTGTGAATAAGCCTTTACATGTCATCGTAAATATTTTTTATGACATAATTTACTTAGCAATTGATATTTTCGTTCCTCTCAAAAAATATTCAGCGAATAAATTTCCCATTTGGTTTTCTCCGGAATTAAAACAGTTAATTATCAACAAAAAAGTTGCACACGAAAAATTTCTCTCTACTCGTTTGTATGCTGATTAAAATGATTTTTCTCTACTACGTGCTCAGTGTCAGAACTTAAAAAATCAGTGTTATCACAATTATAGTTCAATAACAGAGCCATCTTTAAGGAGTAATGTTAAAAACTCTTGGAAATTTGTTAATGCTAGGAAAGGCAACAGTAACATACCTTCTGTTATGCACTTTAACAACTTAACTGCATCTTCAGTCATGGAGATTTCCAATTTGTTCGCTGAATATTTTTCTAAGACATACAGTGTGACCAACTGCCTGTTGGATCACTCCGAGGATCACATTGACTTGGCCAGCCACAGCAACCTGTCACAGTTTAGTATACCTATCTCATGCATTTATGACGGGCTCTCAGGGTTAGATATCAATAAGGGTCCAGGATCTGATGGTCTTCCCCCATACCTTGTTAAAAATTGTAGTCGTTTAATCTCTCATTAAGTAGAGGGACTTTTCCAGCTTTTTGGAAAGTGAGCTTCATTACCCCAATTTTGAAGTCTGCAGATAACTTAAAGATTGATAATTATGGTCCTATCAGTATACTGAGTTGTATTCCAAAGGTATTTGAAAGCATTGTTTGTGATTATTTATCTGCTAGTTTGCAGGGGTGTTTTATTAGTCAACAATTTGGTTTCTTATCTCACTGAGCTTGATTTACTAAATTTTACTTACTTTATTATGGAATCGTTAGAGGAAGGCTACCAAGTTCACGCAGTATACACTGACTTTGTAAAGGCCTTTGATCGGGTTGGCCATAGGGTTCTGGTTAATAAGTTGAGAGGTATAGGGATTCAAGGAGAACTTTTAAAATGGTTGGAATCTTACCTTAGTGAAAGGATTCAGATAGTTCGTGTACAAGGTTTTCATTCCAAGGAGATTAAAGTACCATCTGGAGTGCCTCACGGCTCGCACTTGGGCCCTTTTCTTTTTAATACATATGTCAATGATGTAGCATCTTGTTTCCCTGTAGCACTTTTCTTAATGTTTGCAGACGATTTAAAAATCAATTGAAAATCAATAGTAACATTGATACCATAAACTTGCAATCAGATTTGGCCAACTGGTGTGTAAACAATGGGATGGAACTGAATGTTAAAAAGTGTCACTTAATGGTCTTTAGTCGTATGAGAAATGTAGCAAATCAAATCTACACTATAAATGATTATCCTCTGGAAACTGTCTCTCAGTAATAAAGTCCCATCGTACATGGGTACAATTCTTATTTATCAAGATCAGCTAGGCTTGCCAACAATTATTATGACAGGTTGGACTGTTTGAGTTTTTAAAGCACAGCTAAAATCTTGTAAGTGATATTTGTTTATGATTGTGATCTTTTGTATAGTATTATTTCTTGTTACTTAATGTCTTTTATAGTTATTATAATTAATTATTGTGATATTTAAGTGGAAAATATTTTTAGGTGCAACATAGTTACCTTAATTTATTAATACTATAAGTTCAAGTCGGAAATAATAGTCAGTGACTCATTTTTAGTTGTAAGGCGCGCCTCGAGGGGTAAGGGAAGAGAGAAGGAAATTCCAGCGGCGGACACAATTGCTTTGTAAATTAATATGTTATAATAACTATATAATGGAATAGTAATAAGTAGACTTAGGCAAATATCCACTTAAAAAAATAAAGTTTATGCACATAAATATGCATGATTTTAGTCTAAAATATGCAAAAAAACGTATATTTAAAATTATTCCTAAATCTAGTAATAAGCAACAAAATTGTACTACAAACAAATAGTAAAATATCCATTAAGGCTAGGAAAAAAAGGGTCATGGATGATAAGGGGTTTTTCTTATCATAAAATACTATATTGAAAGTTGCATCGAAAGTTTACATCAAACATCAATAAAACTTTAAGTTTACTACTCGTTATCGGAGGTTTGATCAGAATTTGATTCAGAATCATTACTATCACAACTTTCGGAACCAACATTGATAATAAGAAGTTCAACTCTAACTTCGACCGTAGTATCCAAATCCCACATTTTTTTGTTGAATTGAAAATGATGAATAAAAACGCAAAAATGCGATTTGCGTTGAAAATGTAAAAATACAAACACACGAATGTTTATAATATAGTTATATAATTAAAGAAATGCATTTTTAGCAATAATATTAAACATTATCATAATTAAAGCAAAAATAAATTAAAAAATTAAGCGAGTCTGCTAGTACTCGAGACTAATGTGTAAACATATCCTATAACGACATCGGTTGTAAAAAAATGACAGTAGCAAGTTATGTTCCCAAGCGGTAACCCATCCAAGTACTAATCACGCCCGACGTTGCTTAACTTCAGTGATCGAACGAGAACTGGCATTTAAACGGCATTATAAGATCCTTTACACAAATAATGCACTATATAAAAATCGGCCTTTCCTATTGGCCGATCGACATGGCCTTCTGCTCGCTTCGCTCGCTACGGGGGCTCAAGGAAAGGAAACTAACCAGGTGCTAACCGAAACTAACCCAAGATATACCCAAAATCAAGGAAAAAACTGTTTAGAAATATAATCTTAAAAAGAATAATAAAAAAAGCAACGGGGTTTGAACCCGGGCCGTCCAGGTGAGACCCCGTTGTCTAAACATCTACACCAAGAGACCTCTTGACAGAAATCGTTTACATCACGAAGACATATTGTAATACGAGATGGATCGACCAATAAGAGAGGTCGATTTTAACATAGTGCACTATTTGTGTAAAGGATCTTAAAAAGCTTTTCAACGTGCTATGGTCCTTACCTGTACATTTTAGCATGTTCATAGAATAAAAACAAAAACATTCGCATTTATAATATTAGTTAGGATTCTTTAATAATACACACTGGCAGCTTCGGAGCGGATTAAGTCACTGCACAAATTCGACACGAAAATCTAATGCCACCAGGAATAACATCAACATATGAACACAGGATATTTACCTTATAATCTTGGGCCGACATCCTTTGATTTGGGACAATCAATAACCAGCTTTTTCAAATTTTACCGCTTTAAGCGTCTGGGCATCTAAATAATACTTTGGACAGTTCGTATAACTTAAAATAATAATATGCTTTTTTATCGTTTAAAATCCGTTTGAAACGATTTTAAATGGCAAAATGGTATATAGTACTGTCCTAGCGGCTAGAATCGGTTTACACATTTACTTTCCATTTGCCGAGATTTATCCTCATACCGCCGCGTAAGAAGTTTACACATCAAAAACTCAAGGGCATTCAAAATCAAATTACCTCAATGTCATTCAAGGTAAAAGACATCACAAAACAGTCCCAAGGACCTTCAAGGCCGCACATGCTTGGAGCAATCCCAAGGTCATATGCGCGACCTTCAACAAAAACTCAAGGACATTCAAGGTAAAATGTCAAGGACATTCAAGGTAAAATGTCAAGGACATTCAAGGTGAAATTAGACCAATGTCCTTCAAGGTTGAATACACTTAAGACCAAGTGGGCGGGGTTTATCTCAAAGTCACCGGAGGGGGTGAGAGGGCAAAAAGTTGGAGGGGGAGAATTGAGGCCGCCTAAAGCACTCTACTTAATTCACTGCATACTTTCGACACGAAAATCTACAAAGCTTGTTCTTTTACCAGCTACTCATCTTGGGCCGACATCCTTTGATTTGGGAAAGTCAATAACCAAATTTTGCAAATTTTAGAAGAGGGCTATGACTCAATATTGTTTTAAACGTCTGGACATCTGAATAATACTATTGACAGTTCGTTTAATTTAAAATAATAATATGCTTTTTTATCATCTAAAATCCGTTTGAAGACGATTTTAAATGACACAATTTTATAAAAATCACAAAATTTGGACTTTTTTAGGACGATAGCCGTGGCTTCGGACGAATTTGTCGTGGATTTTGAAGCGAAAATTCATTTTAAATTCAACCGTCCATTAAAAAAAACAAACTTATAGAAGGAAAATTATAGAAGAGGGCCATGACTGAATATTGTTTTAAAAGTCTGGGCATCTGAATAATACCTTTGACGGTTCGTTTAATTTAAAATATGCTTTTATATCGTCTAAAATCCATTTAAAACCGATTTAAATGGCCAAATTGTATAAAAATCCTTCACCGGCTTATAATGTCACAATCGGTTTACACATTTTCGCCCCATTTGCCGAGATTTACCCTCATACCGCCGCGTAAGATGTTTACACATCAGAAATGTGCAGATATGAAAACCGAAAAAATTATCCTTCACTTTTAGATAGGAAAATCTATTAATATAATACAATTATAGTCAAAAGCGATCTTATCGTGCGGGTCCAAAGGTCACAATTTTTAGTAAAAACTTCATTTGTGGCACATTTTGGGTGTAAAATCTGTCAAAGTAATGACATTTAATGAAAAATTATAATAAATAATAAATAAATAAATAAATAAATAATAAATAAAAATGTGACCTTTGGACCCGCACGATAAGACCGCTTTTGACTATAGCCATAACGTTACTGTAATATTTTTAGCCTGTTCTGATTCTGTTTAGCCCGTTTTGGCTATTTCTAGTCACTCTAGTCGTTCAAACAACTTTCCGTTAGTTCCAACTTATTGATGTGTAAACATCGTACGCGGCAGTATGAGGGCAAATCTCGGCAAATGGGACGAAAATGTGTAAACCGATTCTAGCCGCTAGTGCGGTATTATATCCAATTTGCCATTTAAAATAATTTTAAATGGATTTTAGATGATAAAAAAGCATATTTTAAATTAAACGAACAGTCAAAATTATTTTTTATTAATTATTATATTCGCAGTGTATTTGGATCCATAGCACAGCTTATTTTTAATGGACGGTTGAATTTAAAATGAGTTTTCGCTTCAAAATCCACGACAAATTCGTCAGAAGCCACGGCTAACGTCCTGAAAAGTCCGAATTTTCGGGATTTTATATAATTTTGTCATTTAAAATCGTTTTTAAACGGATTTTAGATGATAAAAAAGCATACTATTATTTTAAATTAAACGTACTGTCAAAAGTATTATTCAGATGCCCAGACGTTTAAAACAATATTGAGTCATAGCCCTCTTCTAAAATTTGCAAAATTTGGTTATTGACTTTCCCAAATCTAAGGACTAACCCGAACTAACCCACGATTACTAAGTAAATAAGGTGTGTCCATATATTGATGTTATTCCTGATGGCAGTAGATTATCGTGTCGAATTTGTGCAGTGAATTAATCCACTCCGAAGCTGCCAGTAAGTATTATAAAATAATCCTAACTAATATTACAGATGCGAATGTGTTTGTTTGTTTGTTTCTTAAGCTTTCACGCATAAACTGTTCCGATCATCATGAAATATTGTACAAATATTTTCAAGAGCATAGTAAAGAACATAGGACACTTTTAGCTTTTATCCGAGGCTTCGTTCGCGTTGATTTTTTATATTTTTATTATTAAACCTAATTTTTATTCTATGACCAAGGTAAAACGCAACAATGGCCATAGCATGTTCAAAATGCCAGTTCTCGTCCGATCACGAAGTTAAGCAACGTCGGGCGGGGTTAGTACTTGGATGGGTGACCGCTCGGGAACACAACGTGCTGCTGTCGTTTTTCTACAACCGATGTCGTTAGAGGATATGTTTACACATCAGTGTCTCGACTACTACCAGATTCGCTCAATTTTTTTTAGTCATTTGAACTGACTCCGATACGTTATAATCAAATTTAATCTTTTTGGTTAGTTTTGGTTAGCTACAAAAATTCGGTTCGTTTTGATTAGTTTCAACTTACTTTAATTTTTACAATCTATTCCGATACGGTTTAGCCCGTTTTGGTGCTTTTGGTTACTTGTGATTAGTTTTGGTTAGTCATTCAATCAGCTTTCGGTTAGCTTTAGTTAGTTTTAAATTATTTTAGTAATTTGAACCGGTTCCGATACGTTATGGTTAATTTTAGTTAGTCGGCAAAATTCGGTTAATTCAAGTTCGTTTCACCTTATAAGCTTAATATTTTTAATCTGTTCTGATATGTTTTAGACCATTTTGGTGCTTTTGGTTACTTTTGGTTAGTCGTTCACTTTCGGCTAATTTCAGTTAGTTTTAATTTTATAACCAATTTTAGTGTTTTTGGTTAGTCACCAAAATAAGGTTAATTTGAATTAGTTTCATATTACTTCAATATTTTTAATTTTTTCGATATGTTTTAGCCCGTTTTGGTGCTTTTAGTTACTTTTGGTTAGCTTTGGTTGGTTATTCAATCAATTTTCGGTTACTTTCAGTAAGTTCCAATTTATTTGAGCCATTTGAACCGGTTCCGATACGTTAAAACAATTTAAACGTTTTTGGTTAATAATGTAGGTCGTCGCAAAAATTCGGTTAATTTGGGTTAGCTACTTATTTTATTCTTAATTTGTTCCGATACGTCTTAGTCCATTTTGGTTACTCATGATTAGTTTTGGTTCAACATCTTTTGGTTAAGTTTAGTTAGTTTTAATTTATTTTAGTCATTTGAACCGGATTCGATACGTCATATCCAATTTTGATGTTTTTGGTTAACTTTAGTTAGTCGCTAAAATTCGGTTGATTGTTAGTTTCGATACGTTTTAGCCCGTTTTGGTGCTTTTCGTTAGTTTTGGATAGTCGTTCAATACACTTTCGGTTAGTTTCAGTTAGTTCCAATTTATTTTAGTAATTAGAACTGATTCCGATACGTTACAATCAATTTAAGTTTAAATAAAAAAGTTAACACGATCTCTCACGGGTACGACGTCATGAATGTGGCAAATGTAGCATGCATTTTTTCACGATTTGAGGCCCTATTTAGGAAAACAGAAACATTTTCAATGTTAAAACAAAACGATAATCTAAACCCGCAAGCGCGACTATGCAACAGATCTCTCACAGGGTACATGCTCGTTTACTGTTGCAACGTTGCGACCTCCGCCCGACGGTCGTAAAATATCAGTAAATTTACGACCGTCGATCGCGAACCTCTGTTAAAGTACAGCTGCTTCAAATGCTCCGCGTAACGCGCGTATACGGGCCACAATGAATTTGGCAGCGGTGCACGTTTTGTGCCGGAACTCTGTGTCCGCATTTAGAATAAGCGGCATTTTGCGAGCATTTCATACCAGATTTATTGTTAAATATTAAATATTAATTTAAGCCGCTCACGTTGGTCTGTTTTCGAACGAGTGACTGACGTCACTGACTATTATTTCCGTCTCAAGGTATATATACATATATACTTTTTTCTTACTATTTAAATTAGGTTAGGATTATTTTTGTTTCATTAATTCTATTTCACTATATTGTATTTAAATTGGGCAGTTGCTCGTCGATAAATAACTAAATAAATAAATAATAACGCCTAACCGCATTGTCTCCACTCTGGTTAAATAAACCTTTTGGACTTAGATCACAATAGTTTCCAATAAAATGTGTTAAAATGAAAATTATACAATGAAAGTTAAAAGCAAACAAGCTTTATTTTTTTTAATACATAGAGAAAGTATTAGCTTTTAAAATGTAATGAACCGTAATTTTTATTTATTATCATATTCTGTTTATTCTTCACTTGGGTTAGGGAGGTGTCCGGAGTGCTATTTTACTAAATATAAACTATTGCAGCACAAGACACGCCTCCAGCGACGTCATTGCAAAATATAATCGGCCTCAGCACAATCCTACAAATTCTAATCGACTGCAGCACGCGAATGCATTCGATGTCTTCACGATGCAATCGATTTCTAGCATGAGCCATAGTGGTCGAGAGGTCTAGATGGTTAGGTCTCAACTGGGCAGCGGCAGCTATCGGCGGCGGCGGCTCGGGTTCAAACCCCGTTGCTTTTTTTTGTACCTCCAATACACCAGGAATATATTTTTTTAATTTTCTTTTTCTTGAGCCCCCGTAGCGAGCGGTAGCGAGCGGAGGGCCATGCAAAAAGTGAAATATTGCTTTTCTAAATAGTTTTTTCTTGATTTTGGGTATGTCTTGGGTTAGCACCCGGTTAGTTTCTTTTTCTTGAGCCCCCGTAAGGAGCGGTAGCGAGCGGAGGGCCATGCGAAAAGTGAAATATTTCCTCCTGCGACGTCATTGCAAAATATAATCGGCCTCAGCCGGTGTATTGGAGGAATGAATTGGAATAACTCATCCATATTAACATTTACCTATAGGTAAAGGGGCTGTACATAATTAGGTAAAGGGAACATTTTTAAAATTGACAGCTCGACCCTTTCTAGCAAGAGCAATGTTTATTACTTCGAAATTGATATTTTCGTTAAGGGATTGTTTATAAAAAATTTGATACGGCAGCCATTGTACCTTTGCGAAGAAACTGTTGTATCTGCTTAATTTTTTTTCTTCTTGACACTTTCTCCTCAAGACCCTTTGAAGAAAAAATGTGTTTTTATAAAATTGCTGATCCTTATATTATGCCACCAAACCCCAAATGTATCGAAACAAATCAATTATTTGAAATAAATAAAATTAATTTTGAGCATTTTTATAAAATACACTTTTCTTGATTTTATAACAATTTTGTTTCACTTTACCGCCATACCAGCACACGTGGCATTACGTATGCCAATAACAATTTTTAGGTGATCGGACATGCAAAACTGATTATCCAAAGGTCAGGTCAGGTTTTTTTAACATTCTAGTCATACGTTTTTTTTATATGGGGCAGACTCTTTGGGCTTCACTATATATACCCATTTTGCAATATTATATTAAACATTTGCTAATTCAAACATAATTTTTAGTAAAAACATATAAGGCAATTTTTTTTATTGATCCAGGCTTAAATGAAATAAGAATTGTTGCGCTACTGGCTGTGAGGCGCCACCCTCTATAGCGCCGCTAACGATTGATTGGCGCCGTTGCCTAGCATCCGATGACGAAGAGGCGGTCCAATCAGTATCGTAACACATCAGGCAGTCCTTGCACGTTTTAAACCATCTCACATTTATCTTTTGCAGTTTTTAGTTGTTTACGCTAGAATTATTCATCACACACCTTGTGACGGAAGCAAAACAAAACTATATTGCTTAATTAGCATTAATTACACGATTCTTCGCTACACTATGTAAAGCATGTTGAGTAATGAGCTCTAATTAAGTGTGTTTTACGTGCTAATTGCTTTTAATATAATTTCAAACGAATAGTTTGATCCTGCGATAAGTCGTTAGGATAAAATGTGTAAATTAATTGATTTTCGTCTGTGAAATGTACATAATCTTTATTACTATAATAATTAATTAACTACTAACTACGAAAACAACTCGAGAATCAAAAATATTGTATTTTTAGTTGCTTAATACGGAAAAAATATAAAATGTTTGAAAAAGTCAGCGGCGCACACTTTTCTTGTCAATAATATTCGGTATGATGCCCTCCGGGACGCCACTGGACTTTATATTTTTAATCTAATTAAGTCTTAATGAGCCCCTTATTACTACAGATAACCCTGCCAAATTTCAACAAAGTCAGTAAAATCATATTTATGATATTAACAAACAATTGATTTTTATAAAAAGTTTGACACCCTGTATCTTGGAAACTATGCATTTTCGGACCCATGTTCATATGGAAAAATGTTCATGTTTTCTTAAGTAGAATCACCCTCTGTAATTTGGCGACGCTATTTCCGGACACCCTGTATATTTAATGAAATCGTTTTATGCTGTGAACACTGCTTTAAGTGAAAACAGAAAATGTATTATTTGCTGTCTTTTCGTGCTAGGGTTTTAATATTAGTATGACTGAGAGTGTACGCAAGGGCCTTGATGAATCTATACTAACCATTTCCTACCCTGACGGGAGAATATCCTAGTTATAAATATAATGGTCATTCTAGAGATATTGGCCCGTATTTGCAACTAAATAGCTGGGTAGCCTCCGTATTCCAGGACCTCAGTACCTACCAGCGGCGTCTGGTTAACTAACATAAACCTCTTGAGTTTTAAATGTATTGTTACAAGTGTGGAACTACGAATTGTGGTTCGAGAGATAGTAAATTAAATAATTATTATACTAATAAAGATTATACAGCATAATTCAGTTCAGGAATTTAGATTGAGGAGTTTGCTCTGCCGTACTCTTTCTCCTCGTGAATTCCAGGCTGAGTCCGGCACGCTTTTCTTTAATAAATTAGGCGTATTAGGAATCTGTGGTTTCAATTATATGACGCACCTTTCCCTCAAATTTCCCTAATTGTGTTTAGTCGAAGCGCGTTAGGAATAAGTAAAATTGTGCAAGATATAATAATAACACGACGCGACGTAGGTATTGGTCCTCTTTTTAATCCATTCCTTTTAAAAGTATTTTGACGATCATTGGCCAAATAAAGACAAAGCACCATTTTACTTATCTGATTCAACTATGACGTTATACTACAGATTGATTGTTACATTTTTGAGTTTTTGCAGAAAAATTAGTTTTAACATCAGAATTAATCAATAATTAATTAAGATAATAAATTATTTTTCGACGATTTTTACCAATTCCTTGATATCTCAGAAACAAAATAAAAATGGCAACACTGACAACGTAGCATAAACGGGCCCTTAAGAAGGTGTGTATATTTTATAGATTCATCTCCTACCGTTTCGGAGGTGGCAAATATAGCAATACATAATAGTGTCGCTGGAAAAAATTAATAATATTAATTAGTGTTGTAACAAGCAAATTTTATAGGCGACGTAACTTTGAAATAGGCGAGGACGTGACAACCCTGCAAGACGAGTGGCGCGCGATGGCAGTGTGGAGTCATGAAGTTATGTAATTATGATGACGACACTTGTTGAGATTTAAGGTTTAAGGTGAACATATTAGTGGCTGTAATATAGGCGAAATAAAACGTGTTGATAAAAAGCGTTGTTTACAGATCAGAAGTCGTATAACTTACGAATTGTGGTATTTGTTGTGGAGAACGGTGAAGAACGTAATTCTCGGCGATTTGAATCGACCCTTTCGATCCTGATAGCCAGGACTCTAACGTAGTCAGGTGGTTGAACAAAATTGATCATGTGGGCGATATTCACGAATGGTCTAGCTATGAGAGAGCGTATTTTATGCAAGCGAAATTGCAAGGCGCAACAAGAGGCTCGCTTAATCGACTCACATGGGAAGACTGGAAGGCGGCTCTTAGGAAGACGTTTCTAGAGTGCATAATTTTGCTCAGCTGCTCAAGGAAATGATGGCGAGGGTTAAATTGGACGGAGAAACCATGAACCATTATTTTCATGATAAAATGGCGTTGATCGAAAGGTGTGAACTTTCAGGCACAAAGACGCTTTCGTGCTGATTGACGGCCTACCTCTCGATCACAGGCGAATGCGAGGGTATTTAGTTGCTCCTCCCCTGGCGTCATGTATACTATCTTCATTTCCTCTTTTGACAGGTATCGGCGTCCATCAACCAGTATCGTGGAATTGGAGGGGCGAAAAAGTCCAGAATCATATACTAGCGAAGGCGACGAAGACTTTGCCGAGGCGAGGTGTACGTGTTGAATGCAATTGCTTCACCAAGGGTGAATGGTCAGGTTGAAAGGCGCATGCGAGTCTGACTGGCGAGGTGTAAATGGCGAATGCTCCGTTGGCGAAAGGCGAGATCTATGGCGATTTAAGGTCCAAACTTCTTTTGAGACAGCAAAAGATGAGTGAAAACCTGACCAAGGCTAAATAAAAATGATATTCGATAACAGGCGTAAGGTTGCAACCGCAGGTGAAACCTTTAAGGTAAATGATTTGGTGTTATGGCGAATGCACAGATCGACAAGATCTGGTTGGTTTACTGAAGAGTTAAATTAATGAGGGCATGAACTGTTGCAGGATGGCCAAATGTAACAAGCAAATTTTATAGGCGACGTAACTTTGGAATAAGCGAGGACGCGACAACCCTGCAACGCGAGTGACACGCGGCGGCAGTGTGGAGTCATGAGGTTTAAAGTTTTTAAGTGTTATTTACAATTTATTTATTTATTTATTTATTTATGAAATGTATTTAGTAATTTACAATTGCGTATAATTAAAGGCATTATTTATGAAATCATAACTTTTATCCTTTTTTCACGTAATTCTTGATACGTTGGCAGTGTTGCCAAATAATTTTTAGTTTCTGATATGTTACGCAAAGATCATTCGAAACCTATTTATTATTTAATGGAAATTGAAATTTATTTGTTTCTACATACTAAGATTAATGCACACAGGTGGCAACAGGTGGCAACGTTGCGGAGCTGTTTGTTTTGATTCGCGATTCGAAAATATAGTAATTTAAGTTTTTATATAGTTTTTAATTCGGAAAGCAATTTCCATGTGTTTAGAAAACAAACAGACAAAGATGTGAATAAAGGTAACGTTGTGGTTGTGTTTTCAGACGACGCGGCGCGGCGCGGCGCGGCGTTGCCGCTCTTGTGCAATAAAAAATAGTAGAAAACAATGCAATGTTTTTTGTGTGAAGAAGACAAAAATAGGGACGTCTTTAAATGTGATGGATGTCAGGAGCCAGTATGCAAATCGTGTGGAGGTTTATCCTCCTCAGAGGTTAAGGTAATGGAGTTGCGTGGTGGAAGAGTTATGAAGTTTTGTTGTCCAAGACGCAGGAAATTTGAAACATTTACACTTCTTTAAGTATTGATCACTTATTTGTAAGACCGAAAAAAAGACTTAGTAACCTTGAATTGAAATATTTTATATTAGAAACAGATGTGACAGACCACTATCCGATTATGCTGAACATTCACTATAAAGAAAACATAACAATACCAAATAATCAAACTATACAAAAAGTAAATAATTTAAAAAGGAGAAAAGAATGGATAACAAATGGTTTAATACTATCAACTAAATACCGTGACAAACTAAAGGAGAAATTGACCAAAAATCCTACTTTAGAGCTACAAAAGGAGCACAAATCTTATAGAAATACTCTAAATTATTAAAAAAACAAAAGTACAATTATTATTATAAATCTTAGATTGAAAAGGACAAACACAATATACAAAATTGGTGTGTGCTTAAGACCGCGCGACAGAAGTGAAAACTCAGCTCTCACAGAGTTGAATGAGCTCAACTCGGATCACCTTCCAATCAAGATCAGCCTGCATACCAGACTACAATATGAACAGGAGTCAATCCGTTCATATAAAAATCTTGATTGGAGGGAGTTCCGAGCCAGGCTTAATCAAGCAACGGTTGTTCCGAGACAAATAGACTCTATCCCAGAACTTGAGAGCCAGGTGCAAGCTCTAGTCACCAACATCCAGCGCGTCAGAGACGCAATCTGTCCGATTGTCAGTAAGCGACCGTTTACTGACACTCTCCCCGAACCCATCCTAGACCTAATCACCCTCCGTAACCGTGCCCGGCG
>MU182352.1:15662-38486 GCA_016904865.1 Pissodes strobi
AGGTGGCAGCGAACACGAACAGAAAATGATCGACTGCATGTCTCAGCGTTAACGGGAACGATAAAGGCGAGGATCTCTACATACAAGAATGAAAAGTGGATAACTTATGTTAACACCATAAGCCGACACGATGGCTCGCTGTGGAAGCTTGCCAGGCGGGTTCGCGAAGGCGCCGCGGAATTTCCCGAAATACAGCATCGTGGGGATGTTTTTTTATGACAATGGTGGGAAAGCGGAGGCCTTCGCGAGCTACCTGGAAGGCGTCTTCAGCGAGACGCCGAACTCTACGCCATTCCATAATTATGTAGATTCTGTAGTAGAACGCTTCATATCTACCAAATACCCTATCGCCCCTGAGGTACTGGACAAGCTTTTGGTCACTCCTGCAGAGATCAAGAGATCTCTTGCCCGCCTACCCGGGAGCAGAGCCCCCGGTCCTGACGGTATTCCGTATATTCTTTTAAAAAATATGCCGAATAAAACCGTCATCCATTTAATGCACATCATAAATGCAATTTTACGCCTACAACAGTTTCCGCTTCCCTGGAAGAAAGCGGTGATAATATTGTTTCTAAAGCCGGGCAAAGATGCGAGGCTTACGTCTTCGTATCGCCCAATATCTTTACTCGATACGCTCGGCAAACTAACCGAGAAGCTCGTGATGTCGAGAATTACCGGTGTCGTTGAAAATCTACGGATTTTGCCCCCGGAGCAGTTCGGTTTTCGCTGCGGACATAGTACCACTATGCTCGCAGCGAAGATCGCACAAGAAGCTCTCAACGGCTTCAACGAGGGCAAGGCGACGGCATTACTTCTCCTCGACATAGAGAAAGCATTCGACAAGGTATGGCACAATGGGCTGATATACAAGCTCTTCGCTATTCATGGTATGCCATTACATCTAGTACCCCTCATTGCGTCGTACCTTGCGAATCGCTCCTTCTCGGTACGCGTATACAACGACACTTCTGGACCGAGGCATATTATGTCTGGAGTACCCCAAGGAACAGTTTTATCACCGCAATTATTCAGTCATTTTATAGCTGACTTTCCGTCTTATCCCTCAAACTCCTTTGCCCTGTACGCTGATGACACAGTGATTTACTCACAATCATCAGACGTGCAGGTAGCAAAGCGAAATCTCGAACACCATCTCACCCTTCTAACCCCTTATTATAGGGATTGGAAAATAACCTTGAATGCGTCGAAGACTGAACTAGGTATCTTGACACATAAGCGCCATATAGATCTGGCGCCTATTATAATAGGCAACGCGGCAATCAGGCCGATAGATCCTGTCAAGTACCTAGGGATAGTTTTCGACCGACAGCTCCTATTTTGCAAGCACGTCGCGGCAATTAGGGCTAAAAATATAATCACCCACAAAAGCCTGTATCCGCTTATAAAAGCGAGATCATACTTAAGCCCGACTAACAAACTGACAATTTACAAATCAATTATAACACCGACGCTACTCTACGGAGCACCGATATGGTGCTCGGTAGCTAAAAGCCACATGAAGCACATACAGACGATACAAAACAGATACTTGCGGGCTGCTGTCATCCTTACTCTGTTAGACAGGGTGCGAGTAACTGAACTCCATACTATGGCCAACGTCGAGTACGTTGACCAATACATATCGGGTTACATACAAATTTTATAAATACGGTATCAGGAGCACAGAAGCGACCGCAGGTATCGCGAACATAAGACATGACCCACAGCATAGACTTAAACATGGACCGCTCTACAAACATACGGACCTATTCTACGAGGAACTCAGACCACCTTGAACGAAATAACATACAACTTACAACTCATTAAAACGAACACAATACATGAACATGAACGTACTTTTAGACATACACAACATTCGAAACACGATACTATAATTATAATACAAGACATAGTACCGACATACAACCAACAACACAACACATTCAAGCAACATTCCCACCGCTGCCACCGAGCCGCGCGTGCTCTCCTCAACCGCCCTCCCCCCAGGCAAGATCTGCGTGTTTCGAGCGAACAATTATATGTTGCACCTATTATGTATGGGCACATATGTTCACATCCATATGCTCATATGTACATATATGTATATATCCCCTCAACTGACATATCATGTCACTTAATTGTACATAGCCTGTATATATTGTATATATCTGTGTTGCATGTGAGTGCCGTCTGTACCGTGTATAATGATAAGCAGGTTTTTTTGTAAAGTTTTTCCTGCGTTAACTAGCTTAATCAACCCTTAAATCTCTCCTACACTCACTCACTACAGACCTCTGGGCAAACTGAAACTTGATATTAATTGAAGGGATGAACTCTCACATAATTATAACGCTGACCTGACTGCTGGCTAACTAGTCATTAGATGGGCCGACACCAGCCCCTAGATCGCAGGTGTTTAGTCCGCGAGTGGTGTCGCGTAATAAAAACGCAACAGATCTCGTGAGACGAGAACGCGCAGCTAGTAATAGTAAATGACCAGTTTTAAGCATAACTACTGTTTAATATTGAATAAAGTTGATGATGATGAAGTGAAAACTTCAACAAGCGGGGTCATCGTTTGTCGGAATTTCGATCCGAGCCTTCGTTGCAGAGATACGGGCGAAGAATGGTTTTCCCTCCAAAATACCCCCAATTAGAGCTCCGGTCCCCCCCCCGTATGGTCTCAGGTGGCATCCCATGGGGCGCCCCTACCATAAAAATTTCGACCCCTTACCTCTTCCCGTTCTTTCAAAATTTATTATTTAAGTTTTTCCTTCTCCCCCTTCCCCTGGACAAAATGCAAATACATCCTTAAATTAGAGCCCCGGTCCCCCCGGTATGATTTAAGGTGGCCCACCATAGGGCGCATTTATCATAAAAATTTCGACCCCGTACCTCTTCCCGTTCTCCCGAAATTTATTATTTAAATTTTTTCTTCTCCCCCTTCCCCTGGACAAACGGGAGGGGGGGAAGAGGTACGGGGTCTCGTTTTCGTCAAGGATCTTCTTTTTACCCCGGGCACATCCCCTGAATATTTCAGCCCTCCACCTATACGGGAACATGCCAGTAGAAGGAGCGTTACGTTACATATCCGAGCGTGGCGCGTGAAGCTTGACGGCTCGGTCTCATTCAACCCATACAAAAAAAAGAACGCAAAACGCGCCTAAAGAAGTTTTCACTTCAAAAATATTAATAAGATCATTAATGAAGTAACGAATCACAAAATTGAAGCACAAACTCCAATATATACATTATTTAAGGATGACCGAAACATGGAATTTGATGATAATATTAGAATGGCAAATGTCTGTAATCAATATTTTAATAATATTATTATAGGAATTGAAATGGCAAAAACTATAATCAGTCCTCATGAGCCTTTTTCTATTATGAAAAACGTCAAAAAGTCCATGTTTCTTACTTCTGTGACCGAGAATGAATTGATTAAGAAAATACATTCACTAAAAAACGATAGTGCTCCGGGTAAAGACAGTATAACACAAAGTGATGAAGATATACTAATTAATTTAGTAAAATGTATATTTTAAAAACGGTGACAAGTAAAAACTATTTGTTATGACAAACTTAACCTTAAACTATCAATGTCTTTTTGTAAATGCTGGTTAACACACCTTGCTAGGTAAAAATTAAGGGTACTTCACTACTTTCCCTAGTTAATTAGATTTACAAAAATCCTAATTGGCCCCTTAAAATTTGTAGGCGAATCTTCGCTAAAGGTTTCGTTAGAAGATCTGCCAACTGTTGCTCTGTAGGAATTTGCTTCACAGCTATAGAACCTTCTAATACTTTTTCTCGTACAAAAAAGTGTCTTATACTAATATGCTTGGTCCTACGGTGCAACTCTGGATTATGAGCCAACTTAACTGCTGCTGAGTTGTCCACTTGCATAATGGGAACGTCTCTAAGTTGCCAAATTTTTTGGAACAATCTCTTCAACCAAATCAATTATTTTGTAGCTTCACTGGCTGCAATTAATTCTGCTTCTGTAGTGGAAGTTGCCACTATGCCTTGACGTTGACTTAGCCATGATATTGCTCGATGGGAAAACGTAAATACTACTCCTGAAGTTGATCTCCCAGTATCTGAACAACCTTCAAAATTTGCATCACTGTAGCCGTCGATCTTGGGATCTTTCGCTGATCTATACAAGATACCTAAATCCTTTGTGCCAGCAAAGTATCGTAAAACTCTTTTTGCACAAATGACATGTTCTTGGTTAGGATTTTCTAAAAATCTTGACATATAACCTACACTATAGGCTCCATCTGGTCTGGTCCCAACCATTAGGTACATTAGAGCTCCTATGACTTGTCTGTAAGGAAAATCTGCTGGTGTTGAATTTTCATTCTGTATGGTGCTTTCAGGTGGTTTAAGCATCGGAGTTGATACAGGTCTACATTGGGAAAAACCAAACTTTTCTAGTACTTTTTCTGTATAGCTTCTTTGGTTTATTCTTATGCCTTCTTCTCAATTCTCAAGCTCAAAGCTTAAGTAATAACTTGCTTCTTTAGACGTTATCTTGAATTCTTTTCCTAAATCTGCCAAAAGGGTGTCTAATTCTACTCTAGACGAAGCCACAATCAATCCATCGTCCACGTACAAAGTAAGGAACATCTTTTCTCCATTACGTTTTCTTATGTACAAAATTAAAATTTAGTTTTAAAAGGAAATCATTGAACCTCTTATTCCAACATCTAGGTGCTTGTTTTAGGCCATATAAGCTACGCTTTAACTTATAAACCTTTTTGGAATCATCATGATAACCTTATGGCTGATCCATATTTATGATATCATCTAAATTACCATATAAAAATGCTGTCACAACGTCAAACTGTCGTAAGTACATCTTCTCACTAGCTGCAACACTCAAAACGGATCTTAATGTGGATAACTTGGCTACTAGACTAAATGTTTGATTGAAATCTATGCCTTGGCGCTGAGCAAAGTCTTTTATTACTAGTCTGGCTTTAAAGTTATCTATTCTTCCATCTGGATTTATCTTTACTCGGTAAACCCACTTACAGGGAAGATCTTTAAATCCATTTGGCAAATCTGTGTGCACCCAAGTCTCATTTTCTATCAATGAACTCATTTTTCTGTCCATAGCTTTCTTCCATTCATTTCTTTCCCTGGTTTTAAGCGCTTCTTTATATGTTTGAGGAGTCTCAATCGTGCATACTAACTCTTCAGCTAGGTGAATGCATTCTTCAAAACGATCAGGGCATTTTAAAGTTTGACGATTTCTTAAATTGTATGAAGAACTTTCTTCCTCTTCTTCACTTTCTTCCACATCTTCTATCTCAGTTTCCAAATTTCTATCTTGTATACCATCCTCTTCTTGCTGTTCTGGTAACTCTTCTACAATCTCTGTGATCTAGTTTCATCCGTATTTCTGTCTTGCGATCTCATGGGAAGTTCGATATATCTATCTGTGCTTTCTGGTCTGTAGAGCTTATGGGTACTTCTTTACATACTTTTAGTTTCTCTTGGAACTTAACATCTCTTGAAACAAAAACTCTATGTTTCTCTTTTACCCAAATTCTATAGCGTTCATCACCATCATAGTCTACTAGATAACCTTTTATTTCTTTTCCATTTTTCGCCTTTTCTGTACTGGAATATGGAAATAACAAGCGCTAGCAATTATTATCCTTAAATGCTGTATTCTTGATCTTTTTCCATACCATAACTCATACGGACTAACGTTTTCTCCTGTAGATTTACCAGTTCTGTTTAGTACATAGATGGCTGTGTTGACTAATTCTGCCCATAGTCCTGGTGGAAACTCGATTTCTGGATTGGAAAACTTAAATGTTCTAGCCATTTCTATAGTTGTTCTATTTTCTCGCTCACTACCGCCATTCTGTTGAGGTGTATATGGCGCTGTTAGTCTTATCGTTATACCTTTACTTGTTAGTAACGATCTAACCTCATTATTGTCAAACTCTCCACCTCCATCTGACAATAATTCTTTTATCGAATGTCCTGCGTTTTCTGCCAACTGCAGCATATCTTTTAATCTATCCTTAACTTCGGATTTATCTTTTAAAAGATAACTAATTCTAAACTGCGTATAGTTGTCTTTAAAAATTAAAAGGTACCTGTACTTTTGAAATGATAAATCAAAAGGTCCCACTAAATCAGCTGATATTAACTCTGCAGGTTTGGTAGCTCTCTCTCTTATACCAAAAGGTAGCCTATGAATCTTTCCATAAATACATGCTTCACAGAGTTCTTGGTCCATTTTGACTTTGATTCCCATCTCTTTCTTAAGTTTTGCTCTTACGTACCTCTTGTCTTGGTGTCCCCATATCGCATGATACAGTTGGAACATCGATTTATCAGCTTCTGCAATACTACAGTGAACCTTTGCTTCTGGAATAACTAGATTCATTTTAAGCTTGTACAATCCTCGACCAACCTCTCTGGTTCCCATTAATGCATTATTTCCAGTTTTAAACGTACATTCTGTTGACATAGACGTAAAAATACTGTCATCTATATTTCTATCATGTGCTGCTAGAACTGAGAATAGATTTTTCGATATCTGAAGAACATACCATATGTCGTTCAAGGTAAGCAAATCTTGTTTTCTATTTTTATTGGAATACAGAAATTGTATTGTACCTTTTCCAACTGCTCCTAACATCTCGTTTCCTGCAGCTCTTATATTACATGGATTGTCAAACTTCTGAAAATCGACGAAATACATGGGTGTATTTGAATATAATTTTGAAAATCATGTTCAAGAGAAACAGGTTGTACCCTACTGAGTTGTTGTACAGTAATGATATAGGCACCTCTATTTATATTCACTCAGTCTGTGCCTACTACCACAAAAATGCGAAATTAAAAAGGTTTGTTGATCATGAATATCAATATCAGACTAGAAATAACCAGATTAGGCACTTGGTCATACCAAATAATGATAAAACAATAAATTTAAAGTTTATTGATTACCTGGCTCCAAAGTTTTATAATTTGCTACCCATTTAATAGGCAGACCAAAACCTTGATTACAAGCAATTATAAACAATTCCTAAAAATTATGTCCTAAGCCACAAGTCTGAAACTATTGCAATGCAAAATAAGTATTCTTAAAAGGAAACTAAATATTTTATTTAAGTCTTTGTTTTTGTTTCTTTGATTATGCTCTGTCGTAGATCTGCATTTGGCACATAGTGTTAAGTCACTTAGGTGCTACATAAAAATACTTAGAAATAAATGCCAAATGTACATTAGTTATATTATGTATATTCTAATGTAAAAAAAATGAGTTTTAATAAATTGAAATTGAATTGAAATTGAAATACTATCATTTTTTTACAGATATAAATTGAGTTTTTGGCGTCACTACCAACTTCAGATATTTTTAAACCCTGTTTTTCTCCCCAAAACAACGATATATCACTCGACGTGCTAGAACAGCTATCCATCATCAGAAGGTTGATCTACGTACGACTATAATCTCTTTTTAGATGCTTGTAGGTAATTTTAAAATTCAGTGTTTCAGGAGAGGAAAATACATACAAGGATGGTTTCTCCCTTGCGAGCATCATCAGATTTTAAAACGAAATAGGCACCGTACACGTTTGTTCAGTTCAGTAAGTATGGGTTGATGATGGTTACAAGAGAGAAACGTGTGATGCACTCTTGCTTAGCAAAACATCCAAATGTTGGCGTCGAAAAAGAAAAAGAGTGAGGCTGTGCCCCATTTTGAAGTGAAAAGTTCGTTAGACGCGTTCAGCACACTTTTTCCTGGGTAGTAAGTGAAACTGAGTCGTCATGTAACGCTCATTCGGGTATCTTTACCGCTAATAACTTTTTCTCAAAAATGTCTTAGAGTAGAATTTTGGAAATTGGCACGTTTTTAGGCAACAGTCGGAGGTAGCCGACGGTTATTTGTCTTTGGCGATTCTATTTTCCACTTCTCAGTTATTACGTCACATGTGCTATTTTTCAAAAATTTTCTTTGATACACGATAAATGTCCAAAAAGTTAATCAATTTTGATGAAATTTTCTAGATACATTTGGAGGTCCTCCGAAATGAAAATGCTGAAAGTTGGCTTGAATTTGTGTTTTTAGAACCAGCCACCAACTTTAAATATAGGTTAGTAACTAATTCAGTTTAGAATGACTAAATACATAATGCTCTTTAAAATTATCGGCGGATACGGATGTGAAACCCAAACCGAAATATTATACGGGCACTTAAGTATATTACATTGCATATGAAAGGAAATTTATCTGCTGCTATGCAAGCATATTGTACTTATAAACATCGTTTTACGATCGATATGAGAGAATGATAAATTTAATCTTTATTGCGTTTAAGTACGGGAGTATTCATTACACTGATAACGTCCCATTTTGCACACCACCCAAAAGAAAATAATACATCATGAAAAATATTTGTTTCTGTCATATCGTTTTAAATCTGTTTTCTATATAAGTATGCTCAAAAATAGACGTACATAGTCTAATGTTTTAATTTTCTATGACAAATTTTTTCCCTCCAAAATTATAATAATCGATATAACTACCAATGTGAAACTTCCTATATATGCCATAGAGTGGGGGCCCTAAAGAGGAGGTCAAGAAGTATTTTTTTACTTTAACGAAGTTCCGCTATTTCCAAAGACATATAAAAAATAGACAGATTTGTTTACTAAATATGAAGACGCCAACATCGTTCCCCTTCTTCTTTCCCCTCTTGTAAAATAGTACGTGTAAAATATCCTAATGTTAGTTAAAATATTTAATAAACACATTTTTATGAACACCCTGTTTTACTTAAAATGTTACCCAACCATCCCTGATATTTTCTTTATACCCTTGAAAACTGATACTCTAACATAAACAATCGATATGAGCAGAGATTGAGTAAGACCCCAAAAGAAAAAGAAGGCAGAGAATGCTAGCATCTCGGCTGATCAAGAACTATGTATATAGGGTGGTCATAGCTTACTTATGGGTGGTTGTTTTATGCACTGGCTAATCATGTCGGCATGTAAATAATATTTTATATTATTATTTTTAAAGTTTTGATGGTATACCAGAGTTTACTGCCGATTGGCGAGATATTACCAGGTTGTGGTCGATTGTGTTGCAATCGACAGGGATGCTCTTTGTTCGCGCGGATGCCTTTGAGTTGGTCTTGTAAGTTATGAAGGGCCCTCACTTGTCTTCTCGATTGACACACGTCAGTTCTAAGATCTCGGTATGTGCTATCTTAGTTTCCGGGTGTTGAGATGCTTACTGCTTAGCGGCAGTGGAGCGTCTGAGGTAGCCTAAACTATTATTTTTTTCATTTAAGCAAACAATACACTACTGAACAATATAGGAGTTCCAAATGGTACAATAAAGAAAAAAATACATCAACGAAAACAATGCAGTGGAAAATATATAAACAGTAAAGAGAACAATTGCACAACAATAAGTAGTCACAAAATAAAAGACGGACAAAATACAGAATGTAACCCTAAACTGAACCATGTTTGATGAGTCGCTTCAACTTTGGTAATGAAATATTAAAAATATCACAGCCAGAATAGAGTCTATTGTAGTTACACATCACTCTGTCAATGAAGGCAGTTAGGCCATAGTTGGTTCCATATAAAGATTCGTAAAATAGATGTCGCTATCTCGTACGTCTGACTGGGACAAGTAAAAGAACCAGCTCGAACAATTGGTGGCAGTCAACCACGTTGTTCAGAAGTTTAAATGTAATATGAAGGGAAGCAGTGCACATATATAAAAGCTAATAGACTTGCACTTAAAAACTACGATTCTCAAAAAGTTAGAACAGCACCAGGACGCGAATTCGTCGAGATCAGACTGTAAACCATTCGCATGAACTTCAAGTTGTCCGCATATAAGAGAACGCGGGGCGACCCAAAACAGGGCATGACATCGTTAACGAACAACAAGACGAGCACCTGCGCAATGTATGAACCCTGACGGACTCCAGATGTTACACAAATCTCGCGTGAAGAACGTCCACAAACCAGCACTCGTTGACGACGCTCAGAGAGGTAGGAACCGATGCATGCTAAGTAGCTACCCGTGACTCCAATCTGTGAGAGTTTCCTAATCAGAAGCGGATGACAAACGCTGTCAAATGCCTTAGATAGATCATTTACACCGATCAACCTGATATCCTGCCTCGATTGAGGAAACTAAAAAAATTGATATACCGCGAAGTTAGTGGTAGTTGAGCGTCCTTTGTAAATGCCATGCTGCTCAGAAACGATATAGTTCTTATAAGTTAGAAAAATCTAGTCAGTCAGCATGGATTCCATTAACTTAGGGACAGCAGAGAGAATTGATATTCCGTGGTAGTTGGCAATGTCGCTTCGGTCTCCAGATTTAAAAACAGGTTGAAGATTGGAGAACCTCCACATTCAAGGAAAACAGCCACAAACCACAATCAATTAACCTCTGAAAGATACTTCGCAATGGCGGTGCCAGAGATGATGAGTAATTTTTTAACTAAATTGTGGGATTTCATCCGGACCCGCCCTCCTGGAAGCATCGAGCTGTTTCAACCTCTCAGTGACCTCCCCGACATCAAAGCTGTGCGAGGACAAAGTGGTAGCAAACTTAACGGGGACTTGATGTGTGTTAAGTCAACTACATTGTAGTCGGAATATGACGACTGCAAGTGTGAGGTAAATGCCTCAGCTATCTCTTGAGGGCCCTCAAGAACTCGGCTGTTGTAAGACATCAGGTCTGGAAGATATATTCCCTTTTGAGACCGTTGATAAAAGAAGTGCTTGATGCTTTCAGGGATTAGATTTCTGTATTGGTAAGATATAAGATATAGCACATATCAGTTCGAATCTTAACCTCACGACGAACAGCAGAAAAAGCATCATAGTCGTTACCAAGACCAGAATTCCTGAATCTTTTATAAAATCTGTTCTTCCTAGAAATGCATTTACGAAGCTCACCATCAAATCATTTAGGATATCTGTTGGTCGCCACACACTTCCTCGGCACAAAGTGATCAATGCCGTCGAAGATCACCTCATAAAAGCGACAAATCATTGCGTCAATATCGATAATAGTTGGTATGAAGGTCCAGTCAATCTCCTCGTAAAATTGATTCAGTTCAGAGTAACTGGCTCTACGAAACTGATACACCACAGCCCTGCAGCTGTTTCTCAAAATCTTGACAGGTCGGAGGCAAAAATGTGCTTCCGTGGCAGGATGACAATTATCCATTGGCAGCAGTGAAAAAGTGCAAGCCGAAACAGAAAAATCATCCAGGTTATCAGCGAAGGTCAGATCAAATGTTCTACCGATGCAGTTCTGAACCGAATTCAGCTGCCGCAATTCAAGAAAATACATTGTGTCGATGAGAATCTCGGCAGACTGTGAATGGTTGGGATCAATGAGTCAACCTCCAGAGTCCACCTGATCAGAGGAAGGATAAAGTCGCCGTACATTAAACATTTGTGATTTGAACACTTATTCCGTAGAGATTCGCAGGTGTTGCAGGAAGGCCGATAGCACTCAGCGGTCGAATTTGGAGGTATATAGACACAACACACAACAAGCTTGCACCCAGCAATGTTCGGTAACTTGTCTCGGCGTACCAATTTTTATCAACCGCGTCAGTAAAATTATACAAACTCAGAAACAGAAACTGGACGTTAAAAACTCTACTGAATATGGCGAGATTACTGTCATTAATCAATTTATTTAAAATTCTCCTATCTGGCGCGCTTGGTGATTCGATGATAATCAAGTTTGTACTGGTCGTGAGTTTACTGATTTGGTCCAATGTTGCATTCGAAATAGCAGTCCCTCTAACTTCGTTCTCCTTTCCTGTAAATATGACGATAAAATTACTTTTTGTAAATTTTGTGGTCAGGACCGCAACATCAACCATAAAATCGTCAAGTAACGCTCCCACCTCAACAGTCGCTGTTAAGGTGCCTCTTGAACATCAATCCTGTACCCATCGCACACGCCTTATCACTAGCAGCTGACGCCTCCCTCAATTCCTATTAAAACCTACGCTTGGAAGTGTCCGCTATTCCACGTGTTGTCGGACTGATGCCCCAGCTGCCTTGCTAAGAGTAACCAACTCATCCTGGGCTTCAATTAATTCGGAATTGGCTCTCTTCAAGTTGTTGACGGACATCTCGTTTTAGGTGACACTAGCTAGTCCTCGAAGAAAGAAGATATATGTCTGACATTATATAACAATATAGTATTGCGTAAATTGATGGTTAATGACATGATGCAAGGGGACAGAGGTTCCCTGGTGAGTACACTTTATTTTTATCATAGGTCAGTCAGTACAGTAATTGGTTAATATTTTTGTTTCATGGTCTCCTCAATCTCCGGCTATATACCGGGTAGAGCTCGTTGAATGAATTGTATTGTCAATACTCACGTAAATTTGATCTTATAAAGACTCTTTTTACATACGCAAACCGTACTATTACTTAACGCTACTGCGGCGCTGTTGTCGATCACACCTAATGTTTGTATCATGGAAAATCGGCAGCTTGTTTTTAATAACGTGACATAAAAATTACATTTATTAAAAAATAGAGCATGTCAAAATATATTTTTTTCGTTTTAAAGTATATCGTGAAGATTATAATACTAACATAAAAACATGTATAATACAAAACTTGAATCAAAATGAAAACGCAAGAAAAATACAAAGTGATACATATTTTCTGCTAGAAACTTTATATAAACTAGGCCCTATGTTACTACTTCACCACTTCACATTGTTCACGAAATTAGCGGTACTCTTTCTTGCCGCGCACGCCGACCACGTCGCGTAACCGGCACTCATCTAGGAGGAACCGGCCCCCATCTTCATGAAAACAGAGAATACATTCATTTGAACCCAAATATTACATTCCATGCGTAAGTAAATAAACTCATAGTCATACTCTGCAAACATTATTTTAGAAAAGTATGAAATTATTTTAACTATTTCTTGTTTGCTCTTACATGTTTCAATTGTGGTGAGTTAATAGAAGCTGATGCTTCTTTGTCAAAATTATTAGTTGCAAAACGTTACGGAAAATTAATTAACGCTTCAAATTTAGTTACTGATATATATGTCATGCAGCAAAACAATAAGTGATCATTAACAATAATGCTATCAAAATTACTTAACAGAATTATTTAATATAAAAGAGGAAGTTATTTCAAGATGATTTACGAAAAAAAAATGCCGAGTATTAATTTTTTTTTCATAATATTAATATTTCAATCTGGAACTAATTTTCGACGTGTAGCAAACAATCGAGCGTGCTCATTTTCTATTGGTCGTATTCGCGCAGGTATACAGTGGCTCTTCGCTCTCACTGGTAGGTGGATGGATCGCCCGCCGTCCGTTTGTCAACATTTTCAATTCTGCGATTTCGCTTCGGTTAGTTTTGTTTGTTTGAGTATTGCCTTTAGTATGGAAATTAATTCAGGAGGATATTTTCCCTCATATTTTGGGTTAGTTGAGGTTAGTTTTTGTTGGTTGCGCCCCCGTAGCCAACGGAGGGCCAGGCATGAAGTGTTCAAATATTTGAAGAAAAAACGTCACGAGGGATCTTGTACGCTCGATACAAGTATGCTTCAGGTTTAAAAAAAAACGGAAAAAAAATAAAAATTCCGCATTTTTCCATTAGAAAACTAATATAAAATACCTAACTTCTTGTTAGAAAAATTGTTATTTTTGATAGTGCTATTGTTAACTGGGCGCGAAAAATACTTTAGATTTTTTCATAAAACATCAAATATTTTTAACAAAAATGTTGTCAAGTGGCATATATGACTATTTTGGCGGTCAGTTTTTTGAAGAATCGTGCATCGATAGCCACTGCCATGAAATAATAAAACTCGTCTTGCGACAATACTTCAAGATAAGAATTTATCATGAGACAACCAAAACTAACCCAAGCATTTCATCAAAATAGAATACGAAGTATGAACACCAAATAAATTTTATTTCGCAATGAATGAAATTTCCTTTGTTTCTTTATATAATTAGTATCATTCCCAAGAAGACCGGCACGTCACCGGAGCGGCGGCTAGAGACACTCCCCTAACATGTATCAGTTCAACGTAAATTGGTTTTTTCCCGAACTGTAACTTAAAATTTATTTTTTTAATTATGTGCATATTTCAATATTAATAAATTATTCTTTTATGTCGTCATTTTCATTTTTGTAATGGCTTATTATTTTCTGCGTGACAGCAGGTTTATTTCACTGTTACCTGACTTTAAACAGGTGTCCCCTAAAATGGTACGCCTATGGTGCGCCGCCCGCCGGGAGAAACATGACGCAGGCGCGTCGGTGTGACCGTACATAAATGAAATGTTTGACGCGCTTCGGTCCGTTATTTTCATTCATTTCTTTATCCCCTCTTCACGTTAATATTTCTAATGTTGGCATGTAACCATTTGGTAATTTATGAATGACCTAATCTATCTATTGTTTTTTATATGTCGTTGGGTATTTAAAACCAAAAAGCAAGGGCAACTTACTGCTGCCATCCTTAAGTTTTCATAGAAACCAGGGCGGTTGCTATAACAATATAGGTTAAAAGAAAGAGTGTTAGTCAATTGCCCCAGCATACAATTATGATTAAATCGATAAAAGATGTAAATTTTTAACTAATTTTTTTAACTAAATACATATTATCATTATTTACATACTTACGTAAATTGAGCGATTTGTAATTTTGGTATTTTGAACTGATATTTTGATATGTGTTATGAGTGTATTACGAAATTGCCATTAAAAGATTTTCTTTCAATGTATGTGAGATTTTTTTTACCAATACATTTTATCGCGAGTGGGGTGAAAAATGTGATTTTAATTTATTTCTTAAAAATGAGCGTCGTCTAAACAAAAACTAAGAGACAAATATTGTATAATTTTTGCGGATAAAAATAAAACCCAAACTAAAGGTTGTCCATACAGGTACGAGCAAACCTACTCATATGACAGCGACAGACATTCAAGGAACTTGAATTTTGACTTCCCTCATCAAAGTTTTCACTTTGATAACTAGTCAAATGGAGGTCGCGTCGTCGAACAATTTGAGACACTTTGTATTTATGGTAAAATAATATAACATATCGTGAGGTGCATGGATCGATTATTTATATGCCAAGGGAAAAAGGTGCTGCCCTTGTTAATGGATTGTTTGCATGCTCCAATTAGGGCTATTAGAAAATCTGGACAGCGCCGTATTGAGAATGATAATGGAAATATCCCACGATGTACTTTCTTTTGTGTTTTATTATTATTTCAATAATCGCTACGGTATAAAAATTCTCCTTCAATCGCTACGAATTGTATCTGTCAGACACTCTCATCGTATAAAAAGGTAGAAAATATTTAAACCATGCTTATGTTTAAAAAATTTAATATATTGTCATATTTGAAGCACTTAAGGCAATTCTTCTAATGTTTGTATAATAATGTATTTGGTTTTTACATATTAGTTTATTAACCCTTTTAGTTTATGTTGCCTATTATATATGTACGTATTTTAAAAGGGATATTTTAAATATATCATACGTTATTTAAGAAAATAATTATTTTCTGCAATTATCTGGCGGCAAAAATTTGGTTTCACGCAGGCGAGCTAAACTGAAGCAGCGGCTCTGTCCACAATACCGAAAAAGAATTTTTGCACTCGACACGCGTGTAGCTAACCACGTTACATCATTAGGAGATTATTAAAACTCAATTTAGGCATGTGTTGCAGTGCATATTATTGAAAATTCCAAACCCCAATTTAGTCAAAATCAAGTTAAAAATTACCTCATTGCCTAGAAAATAAATTTCATTGACAGAACAGGTTACTTGCTAAAATGATCCCTCACCTACATAAAATAAATACAACACAACATTCGAGAAAATCATTAAAACCTAAAACCTAAAGCAGAGACAACACAACAAATAACATTTAATACATTAAACATTTGAAAATAAACAAAAATATAACATGATTAAATTTCTTTCTGCCTTCATAAATCGACGAATTTTTCGTAAATGTTCTTGTTGGTATTAGCAAGGGTGTCATCCTGCGGGGCAGGACCTCGAATGCTATGACGATTCTTGTATATCATATCAGTGACGCTGTTTCAAGAATAAATAAAGAGGCAAGACAGAAAGTGAGTTCGGCAAGATTCTCTCTGACCCACATTTGCGACAAAGCGGACAGCCTTCTTCTGAAGAACGAACTAAATATTCAGCAGATATCGGCTACTAACACCCCAGAATGGAATTCCATATCTGAGGTGTGATTCAAAAAGGGCAACATAGACTGTCCGTGCCATGCCTGGGCCAAGTTCTAAACGCGTCCTTATAATTGCAAAACATCTCGACGAAAGCCTCCCGCTCAACTTCAAAATGTGATCTCCAAATCAAAGTTCACAATCAATCAAAACGTCCAGGAACTTAGTCACCGACGCCTCCCGAAGAGGATCATCCCCCAACTGCAAGCCGTACATATTACACTTACACCCTACAATGTAAGTTTTCGTAATATTAAGAGAAAGACAGTTGGCATCGCACCACTCTTTAATCTTTAACAAGTCATTAGTGATTCTTTCCCTAAGTTGCTCAGTATCCTCAGTGTGCCACACAACAGAGGTGTCGTCAGCAAAAAGAGTGTAAATTTTCCTGACATTCTAACTTGGATAAAGTCATTTACATATATCAAGAAGAGAAGGGGTCGCAAGAGAGACCCCTGGGGAACCCCGCGCTCCACCCCCACAGCCGCCGACCGCACACCAGACACACTCACTGACTGATTGCGACCACCAAGATAGGAGGCAAACCATGCAAGAGTCGAGCCCCTAAACCCATATCTCTCGAGTTTTGACAGCAGTATTCCGTGGTCCACCCTTCGACAGATCACATAACACAGCTGCCCGCCTTTCCCCCATTAATATAGGTGTAAACCCCCTCCAGCAAATTAACGATGGCGTTATGGGTACCCTTTGAGTCTTGAAATCCAAATTGATTTGGCGTAATCACATTATGTGTCTCGAGGTACTTGCATATTTTCCTCTTTGCAATTTTCTCAATATCTTTTAAAAGATTATGCAACAGGAAAATAGGACGAAAGTTCCTTGAGATCGTCCCCTTTGTGCAAGGGTATGACTACTGCCGACTTAAGGCATGACGGAAATACACCATTAGACCAGGCGTTATTGATAACTTCACCCAGGGCATCTAGAGCGCAGTCAGGCAACCGCAAAAGGACTTCCGCCGAAATTTGATCATCACCAGCTGATTTTTCTATTCCCCATGCTGATTAGTGCCTTTTTAACCTCCTGGATGTAAGTGGGGAAAAAACAAAACGTACCATGCAAGAAGAAACCATCCAGAAACCAGATAGGATCAACAGCCGTCGACAAATTTCAAATCAAACTGCCCGCGATACTTCAGTGAAATGTAGTCAATCCATCAGGGTCAATTCAAATCTCGTGACACCCATGGCCGATCTATTGCACCACTCACTAACGATTGACCAGTTCTCCCGCTGTCTTTTCCTAGCGGACAAGAGCCTCTCACTATAACTCCAACTGGCACTGAATGCTAGTACCACAAAGGTTCTTACGTAGAATTTCTCGCCTATAAGCATTCAGTTGCACTTGCAAAGTAAAACAAACAACTTTACATTTCATTAAGTCAGATACATATATTTCATTCTCCTTTTCCAAGGCTTCTAGTAGTCATGAAACTGGGGTCCTTAGCTTATTCAGGCCACATAGTTTACCTTCAAAAATCTTGATTTCATCATCAATTTTTTTTACCAGCTGATTAAGTTCACTTTTATTATAATTTCATCATTCTGAGCTTTATTTTATCTCTTTCCGCACCAAACGCTCTCCTCGAAGTCCTGAGTTCTTCTGACTGAAGATTCGATAATTAAGTTTCACAAAAATTAGCAAATTTCGATCTCATGCATGCCATACAGATATTTTATGGTGTTTTTATTAAGTATGTTTTGTCTGCTGATTAGCGTTATAAGATCCTTTACACAAATAGTGCACTATATAAAAATCGGCCTCTCCTATTGGTCGATCCGCATGGCCTTCCGCTCGCTTCGCTCGCTACGGGGGCTCAAGTAAAGGAAACTAACCAGGTGCTAACCCAATCTAACGCAAAACATACCCAAAAGCAAGAAAAAAACTGTTTAGAATCATACACCACGAGAGCTCTTGATAGAAATTGATTGCATCACGAAGACATATTGTAATACGAGATGGATCGACCAATAGGAGAGGTCGATTTTTACATAGTGCACTATTTGTGTAAAGGATCTTAAAATGCTGCTGATTACTGGGTCCGATCCTGAATGATGTATTTTTTGTTTACTACGTATAAATTGCCATCTAAATGGTCGCAAAGGACAGAACTGGACTCGGCTATTATAATTAAGTTTCACAAGTGCCACATAGTATGAAAACTAATGCATTATAGGATTTGTGATTTTGGTTATAAAATCAACCATCTGTTCTCAGAACGCTTTCAAGTAGATAAATATGTTTAGTACTTAAATGATTATATATTAAGCACATAGAATACAAATATCAAGTATTTTGTTATCGATAGAAGTATTCTGAGATATTATCAACACCTTGGAAAAATTCAAATTTACCCGAAAACCCCCGTTTTTGTCGCAACTACCAGATATAAAATCACAAATCTTGACGGTATAACGAAATAAAATCTAATAATAATTGTTGTTGAATTAAACTCTTTTATTCTTATGGCTAATAAAATTCCGGTAAAATCGTATCGTTAAATTTTGTAGAACGTAAATACAAAGTTTAATTTCACTAGAAAAATTACTGCGCCTAATCGTACGTTGTCAAATTCAACTTAAAATGATAAATCCGTCTCAATTTAATGATAAACTCGTTAATGTGTTGCAATATTTGAACTAGGAAATTGACGTATTCGAGCGCTTGAAGTAGCTACAATGACGAATTTCTCACTTAAAGGAAAAACTAAACTTGTATTTATCTGTATTTTAATCTTAAAATTTATTGTTTACGTTATATGGTTGATTTAATAATATCTTGAGCGTTCGAGCGATACATATGCGAATGTCGAATAATTTTGTCAGAGTATGTTGGCCTCTTGATACTTCTGTTCTGTTGTGATGGGATGGTCCAATTACATAATATATAAAAATGTTCTCCCAATAATTACGGTGATAGTTCAGCAATTTTTGTTCTCGCCTCGTTGTGGTGCCTCAGCCATATGGTTTGGGAAATTTCCTTTAACTGTAATACCGTTCGAAAAGGGACCAAAGTGTTGCTTACACACGTACAGGGAGGCCCGTTTAATATGGGATGACACCTTATCTTAGAATCTAAGGGGTGTACCAAAAAAAGTTTAATGCAAAAGTTGTTTGGATTAACTTAAGTTTTCAACATATTATATTTTATACGTACAGGGTGTTCGTTTTTCGTGAACAAGTATCAACTTCCTTATTTAAAAAAGAATACCCTGTATATTAAGGCATTTTTTAATTCCCCATAAAATTCTAGATATATTTTATATATAATATCCTATACCTAAGTTTAACCGTTTTTGACATATTTTGAATTTCATGTCAAAAATGACGTTTGCAGGTCTAAATGTAACTATCAATTTCTCCTATTGAAAGCCTTTATTATTTAATTGGAGTTGGTTTCTTTGTAGAAGTTAGTAGTCTGTGTTAGGAGTTTTATAATAAATAAATACAGGGTGATCAAAAACTAACATTAAAAATTTAAATGAAAAAATCGTTAAAAGTCAATTTTTCAAATGGAAACCCCCTATTTTTATAATTTTATCTTATTTAGCATTCAAAATAAGGGCGATTTTGTATAAGGTTGTCTCTTCGAATAACTGAAATATTGGCAATTTAAGATTTTTCTATTGTAAAAATGCGGCTTTAAAGGTTTTCCCGTATATTTTTAAGTACATTTAATAAACATAAGACATTGCAGTCGTCCTATGGCGTATAGCTAGCACGGGTGCTGTTTCGGTATATGCCTGCGGGTAGAGACCGACCGAATTGCGTTTTCGGTTTCGGTTTTCGACTTTTTAGGAAAATATCCTTTTCGACCGAATTTCATTTTCGACCGAAAAAAAAAGAAAATTATTGGTTGGCTCGTCGCTCGTGTCACTCTTGCTGGCTGACCAGGATCACATAAGACCTTTAGGCTGTCACTTCCGGAGGGTTGGGGGGCGGATGTTCCCGTGGGACCATTTTTATATGTGCGTGCAATAGCTTATAGTTTTGTGCAAATTTGGGAATCGCCAGGGACACATCCCGTCTTACTGGAGGTTCCTACCAAATAGACCCCTCAAACTGGTATAACGTGTAACGCAGCATAAGGGTAGCTCTGCCTCTGCCTAAGCGCCGGAAGAGGGGCGGATTGCCTTGCCCAAAAGGGGGGCACTAGAAACAAACAAACAACCTTTAGGTGGTATGTGACCAGGATGGCTGTATCACTAGTGGTTACAGACAGCTTGCGAAACATATTCCCATGCCTGATGAGTCCTGGACTTGCGGGCGCATCACAAATACACGCGTTGTTTAATGTTTACATTTGTATTTTTCTTTCACTTCATGCAATGCCCTCCGATGCAATGCCTTTTGAAAGGAAGCAGGTATAATCGGATAGGGTAAGTACTTTTATTTATTATTTATTATTTATTTCAGATTAAACACCTATTTTAATTAAAATTTAACCAAAAATACGTTTTCGTTACCCTACATTTTCGTTCTCTCTAATTATTGCTTACTACTTCAATATTCATTTGGAGGACTGCAAAAATGCAAATCTGGGGTCAGAAATGAATCCGAATCTGAAGCTAACTTCAGCGACATAATATCACGATATACAGGGTGTCGGGAAATACCGTTCAAATAATTTCCGAAGTGATTCGACATAAGAAAACATGAAAATATTTTCGTATGAACCTGAGTTCGGATATGCATAGTTTCCAAGATACAGGGTATCAAGCTTTAAAAAAAAACGGTTTTTTATTAATATCTTCAATATCCTTTTACCGATTTAGATGAAATTTGGTAGTGTTATCTGTAATAGTAAGAGGCTCATTAAGCCTTAATTAGGTTAAAAATTTAAAGTCCAGTGGCGTCCCGGAGGGCATCATACTGAATATTATTAAAAAAAATTGCGCTACTGACTTTTTTAAACATTTTATATTTTTTTCGAAATATGTAGCTAAAAATACAACATTTTTGTTTCTTGAATTATTTTCGTATCATGCTTCGTTTTCGAAAAAAAAATCAAAATCAGTTTAGTACATTTCCAAACTTTTTTAAAAAATCAGTTTTTATTAATATCTTAAATATCCATTGACCGATTCTGTTGAAATGTGGTAATCTTGTCTGTGGTAATATGGGGTTCATTAAGCTTTAATTAGATTAAAAATATGAAGTTCAGTGGCGCCTCGGGAGGCATCATACCGAATATTATTGACAAAAAGTGTCCTCCACTGACTTTTTTAAAAGATTTTGATTTGATAAAATGTTTAAAAAAGTCAGTGGCGCACTTTTTTTGTCAATAATATTCAGTATGACGCCCACGGGATGCCACTGGACTTTATACTTTTAATCTAATTAAGGCTAAATAAGCCCCTTATTATTACAGATAACACAACCAATTTTCAACAACATCGGTAAAAGTATATTTAGGATATTAATAAAAAAATCGATTTTTCAAAAAAAGTTTGGAAATGTAACAAACTGGTTTTTATTTTTTTTTCTCGAAAACGGAGCAAGATACGAAAACAATTCAAGAAGCAAAAATGTCGTATTTTTAGTTGCTTAATACTGCCAAAATACAAAATGTCAGTGGCGCGCATTTTTTTTGCCAATAATATTCGGTATGACACCCCCCGGTCCGCCACTGGACTTTATAGTTTTAATCTAATTAAAGCAGGGGTAAACCGCTGGGAATGTCTGGTGTACAAGCTTGAGAATGTCCAAAGGATGTCCGGGGATATATCAGCATTTCGGGGGATGCCCGGAGATGTCCGGGGATATCCAAGGGATGTCCGGAGATGTCCGGGGATATCCAGGGGATGTCCGGGGATGTCCCAGGAGAACTGGGGATGTCTAATAAACAAATCGTGGTTTTTTATGGTAACAGAGGTATTTCCTTTGCTTTTTTTTTAAAGTAACATCAGCTGCAAGGTATACCATTCATTCTCCATCAGCGTATGTGTTATCCTATAATAATAGTCTGTAAAATTTAAAAGTAACACAATGAATAGTTTCGGCGGTAGGATCCTTGTGAAACATCGTTGAATAATAATACTAGGGATAATTAGTATACTGCTTTTAGATGTTTCAAAATAATTTAATGAGATTTTCTCTACATATGTTTCGGCTTGATGAGGCCTTTATCAAGAGTAGTTGTATACAACTTTAATATTTGGTATGACGCTCCCCAGGACGCCACTGGACTTTATATTTTTAATCTAATTAGGGCTAAATAAGCCCCTTATTGTTACAGATAGCACTACCAAATTTCAACAAAATCGGTAAAAGTATATTTAAGATATTAATAAAAAAATTCGATTTAAAAAAAGTTTGGAAATGTAATAAACTAGTTTTTATGTTTATTTCTCGAAAAGGAAACAAGATACGAAAGTAATTCAAGAAGCAAAAATGTACTTTTAGTTGCTTAATACGATAAAAATATAAAATGTTTAAAAAAGTCAGTGGCACTCATTTTTTTTGTCAATAATATTCGCTATGACGCCCCCCGGGACGCCACT